>CM067525.1:13505977-13733477 GCA_034509495.1 Acestrorhynchus altus | reverse complement strand
AAGAAATCTAAATGACCACTTTCTAAATGACTCTCTCTCTCTCTCTCTCTCTCTCTCTCTGTGTGTGTGTGTGTGTGTGTGTGTGGGTGGGTGGGTGTGATAGCAAGTTTGTTTGCATGCAGTGATGTCAGCAAGTCACAGAGGCAACTTTACTGCACAGTATCTGGACTCTTCACATTCTCTACATTGTCTTTTGATTACAAAAACAACAAAGAGTAGAGGTACATCCTTAAATGCACATTAAACACAGCTTATAACCTGTTTAAAACAGGCCCGGTGTAAAGACAGAGTGTATAGGGGGCAATCATAGGTTGGTATGAGTGAAACAGTGTGCCAAACGAGAGCTCTGTTTAGTTATGTATTCCACAATTATTCAACACAATGTCAGATCATCTGTTCACGAGCTGAAGCTGAAACACAGTTGGATCCACCATTAACTCACTGACCTTGAAGGTTATGAGATTTTCATTTGGTTCTTTCTAACAACAAAACTGAATTCCAGTGTAACTGGGGTCTAGTATCCTTAATGGAGGGAATGTGGATGAAAGCAGATGGAGCACGCCCACATTTTTGGGTATGTCCACAAATAAACCTTTTTATGATCTTTTCTGGGAAAATGTAGGATGTATGATGTATGTAGGATCTTGGGCCTTAACACTGACAAGTCTTGGATGCATATAAAGAAAAACAGTCAGTCTTTAGTCTAGAAGATCAGCTGAATGTTGCTATGCAAATGTAAAAATGCTTTCTCACATCAGATTATGTGTTGCCCCTTTAGATTCACGGCTTTATTAATACATTTGATGCGTTTCCTGAAACTGTCACGTGATAAAATGAAAAGAAGACAGCACTTGTGTTGTAGAAATGCATGAAAAAAAAAAGCTATCGAAACACTGCCTGAAGGTACAATATGTGGATATTTTAAGCATACATGCACAACATGATGTTTGAAAGAAACAGAAAGCTGCACACTAACATCAAAACCCTGTGTTAAAACTGTGAAGCAAGGTGGAGGGAGCATAATGTTTGGGGGTGATTTGCCTCCTTAGAACCAAGATGCATTGGGATAATTGAGGGAATGAAATTAAAATGCATATTAAAACAGAAGAATGACAGGGCAACATTTCTTGATAGTGAGCTGAGGTGTAGGATGATGCAACAAGATGATAACAAAGAAGTAAATCAAATAAAGAACATTTGAAAGGAGAGGATTTGTGTTCTGGAAAGGCCAAGATGCCACGACATGAAGGGAGTCAAGCATGCAAAGCATCTCAGAAATATCAATGAACTGGAACATGTTTGCAGGGATTCAAAATGGTTCAAAATTCCTCCTCAACATTCAAACCTGATTATTAATGATGATTAAATTTGAAGGTTTACGTACTTGTATATTTGCTCAGTAAAAGACAAACAGAACAACTATGTTATTCATTTTGTTATACTGACTACACAGTCACGTGAAAATGTTTGGATGCCCCATTAGGGCATATATTTAAAAAATACTTCAAAAAGAACATTTTAAACAGTTATTAAAATGCAATTTCCTTGATTACTTAAAATGGCTAAACTTAGAATCACATCCACAACAAATGAGAATACATTAGTGTGAGTAGTTCATTTTGTAGGGGCTGATTTTTTTCAAAGCTCAGACATTATTTTGGTTTGCTCTTTGTTGTTAAGGGGAGTGGTGCCACCATAATAAGATACAAAGAGTTCTCTGAGGCCTTCAAAGAGAAGCCTTTAGATGCAGATGTGTCTGGCAAGCGATTTTAAAGGAAGTCACAATTAAAAATAAGCCATTCCACTGTTCAGGGAATAAATTATTGGACAACATTTAAAACAACTGCAAACATAGCCAGGTCAGGTTGTCCTAGCATGTTCAGCTCTTGCTACAGTTGATGCATGGTGTGGCATCTACCAGTTTGATCTTCATGGGTGCCTTTGAGCAAACAGGGTAACCCACCGACTTAGCTATGCCCAGCATCTCAACGACATCTATGCATGTCATGGTCTGGAGCAGATGGAGGTCAAGGTTCCCACTTTGCTGCAGCAGAGCCTGAGGAGCTCTCCATGTTAGGAAATGGACAATTAATAAGATCATGATTTATTAGTAATGAATGCAGAAATCCAGGTAATCCCAACATGTTCACTATCTTGCAGCTGGTTTCTTAATTTACTTTATGTTTTAATGTCAAATGTCAAAATGTTGTTTTATAAACAAGTACATAGTGAAGTGATGCTTCACTAGGAACATATTGCACAATAACACAACACAAAACTACACAAAAGACTACAACAGCTGCAAACGTGCAAACACAAAAAGCCAACGGCAAATATGATCATATAATCATAAGCTCATATTCACAGCTCTATTAATAAATTAGGCACCGATGCTCACTGCAGATCTGAAACCGAGGGTGAGAGAAGTGTGAGTCACATGATCCTCGTGCAGAAAGAGCTGTTTTTCTAGTTTGTAAAACTTAATTTATCATTTTTATTCATTGTTCCTAACCATTGTTCCAAAAATGACAGAAAAAACACTGAATGAGGCCTCTGTCACACATGTAGGAACACTGTCTGTGTGTGTGTGTGTGTGTGTGTGTGTGTGTGTGTGTGTGTGTGTGTGTGTGTGTATGTGTGTAGTGCCCTGTGATGGGCCTGCACCCTGTCCTGGTGTGTGTGTGTGTGTGTGTGTGTGTGGTGTCCTGTGATGGACCAGCACCCTGTCCTGCTGTGTGTGTGTGTGTGTGGTGTCCTGTGATGGACCAGCACCCTGTCCTGAGGTATTCCTGCCTTGTTCATGATCATTCCGGGTATTTTATGGACACACTGTAACCCTGACCAGGAGGACATGATTAAGACAATATCTGATGGACAAATGCAGATGATTTTCCACACTTACTCTAATAAGATTTATTTTCAGGCAGAACAACTTATCTTAAGTCGTGTGAACTGTTAGAAGCTCCTTCCTAGTAACACAGAGGTCAAATAACCACCCATACAGTATATGGACAAAAGTATTGGGACACCTGCTCATTCACACTCTTCTGAAATCAAGGATATTAAAACATGTTTATCCTGCTTTTGGTAGAATAATTGTCTCTACCTTCCAGAGAAGACTTGTACATTGATGTTGGAACATTGCTGTGAGGATCTGATTACACTGAGTGATGGGCATTAGTGAGGCCAGGACATTATTCCAGAGAACGCAGTTCTACTGCTCCACGGCTCAATGCTGGGGGGCTTTAAACCCCTCTAGCTAAGGCCTGGTGTTAGTTATGATACTGAAAGTCACCAGGGTGCATGTCAGGACATTTCTCCACAAATAAACACTTCACATCAAACTAGTCTGAGTGAGCCACTCTGAGAGTCTCAGATCTCAGATCAGTTAGGTGGCTTCCTTCCTGGTTTCTCACAGCTGTTTCCATTTATACTGGTTTTATGCTGTGAATGATCTGAATTCATAACTGTATATGGTGATGAATTTCTGACTGTTCTTACAGTAATACCTGCACTGACAGTCAGTTTTACTGTCTACTCTTATATTTACTGTGAGCACAGACTTTCACTACAGTCTTGTGCAAAAGTTTGAACAATTTACATGTTTTAATAATGATGAATAAATTCTCCACAGGAAACATTATATACTTAACATATTGTGGGTTTTGGGTTAGATAAACACAAAATGCACAAAAGCTCAGTTGGCAGAAACATTTAAATTCATAAGAGATTCAAAAGAGATAATATAAAGTTATATATGAAAACAGGCAAAGTAAAAACAATTTTAAAAGTATTCAGCTTCAGTAATGCAGTATGTAATGTTTGCACAACTAAAATCATAGTATCCATCCATCCATCCATCCATCCATTTTCCACCGCTTATCCGGGGCCGGGTCACGGGGGCAGCAGTCTAAGCAGGGATGCCCAGACTTCCCTCTCCCCCGACACCTCAGCCAGCTCCCCAGGAGGGACCCCGAGGCATTCCCAGGCCAGCCGAGAGACATAGTCCCTCCAGCGTGTCCTGGGTCTACCCCGCAATCTCCTACCAGTGGGACGTGCCTGGAACACCCCCCCGGGGAGACGCCCAGGGGGCATCCAAAACAGATGCCCGAGCCACCTCAACTGGTTCCTCTCGATGTAGAGGAGCAGTGGCTCTACTCCGAGCTCCTCCCGGGTAGCCGAGGATCTCACCCTATCTCTAAGGGAGCGCCCGGCCACCCTGCGGAGGAAACTCATTTCGGCCGCTTGTATCCTTTCGGTCATTACCCACAGTTCATGACCATAGGTGAGGGTGGGAACATAGATTGACCAGTAAATCGAGAGCTTTGCCTTTCGGCTCAGCTCCTTCTTCACCACAACGGACCGGTACACCGACCGCATGACTGCGGCGGCAGCACCGATCCGCCTGTCAATATCACACTCCCTCTCACCCCCACTCGTGAACAAGAACCCGAGATACTTGAACTCCTCCACTTGGGGCAGGACAGCTCCACCGATCTGGAGAAGGCAAGCCACCCTTTTCTGGTCGAGAACCATGGCCTCAGATTTGGAAGTGCCGATTCGCATCCCAGCCACTTCACACTCAGCTACGAACCGCTCCAGTGCCTGCTGAAGGTCCTGGCCTGAAGAAGCCATCAGGACAACATCATCCGCAAAAAGCAGAGATGATATAAAGATTATGAACAGAACCGGTGACAAAGGGCAGCCCTGCTGGAGTCCAACATGCACCAGGAAAAGGCCCAATTTACTGCCGGCAATGCGCACCAGGCTCCTGCTCTGGTCGTACAAGGACCTGACAGCGCTTAACAGAGGGCCCTGGACCCCATATTCCCAGAGCACCCCCCACAGAATACCCCGAGGGACACGGTCGAATGCCTTCTCCAAATCCACAAAACACATGTGGACTGGTTGGGCAAATTCCCATGAACCCTTGAGCACCCTCCGGAGGGTGTAGAGCTGGTCCAGTGTTCCGCGGCCAGGACGAAAACCGCATTGTTCCTCCTGAATCCGAGGTACGACTAACGGCCGAATTCGTCTCTCCAGTACCCTGGCGTAGACTTTCCCGGGGAGGCTGAGAAGAGTGATCCCCCTATAGTTGGAACACACTCTCCAGTCCCCCTTTTTAAACAGGGGAACCACCACCCCGGTTTGCCACTCCAGGGGCACTGTCCCCGTCCGCCACGCGATGCTGCAGAGGCGCGTCAGCCAAGACAGCCCAACAGCATCTAGAGACTTGAGATACTCTGGGCCGGATCTCATCCACCCCTGGGGCCCCACCACGGAGGAGCTTACAGACCACCTCAGTGACTTCAGCCCGGGTGATGGGCGAGTCCTCCTCAGAGTCCTCAGCCTCACCTTCTACATTGGAAGACGTGATGGTGGGGTTAAGGAGATCCTCGAAGTATTCCTTCCACCGCCCAAAGATATCCCTGGTCGAGGTCAACAGCTCCCCACCCGCACTGTAAACAGTGTCGGCAGGGTACTGCTTCCCCCTTCTGAGGCGCCAGGCGGTTTGCCAGAATCGCTTCGGGGCCGACCGACAGTCCTTCTCCAAGGCCTCCCCGAACTCCTCCCAGCTCCTGGTTTTCACCTCCTTGACCGCCCAAGCAGCAGAACGCTTAGCCCCTCAGTACCTGTCGGCTGCGTCGGAAGACCCAGGGGCCAACATGGCCCGATAAGTCATCTTCTTCAGCTTGATGGCATCCTGTCCACCACCGGGTTCGGGGATTGCCGCCACAGCAGGCACCAGCGACCTTACGCCCGCAGCTCCGGACGGCCGCGTCAACAATGGAGGTTGAGAACCTGGTCCACTCAGACTCAATTGAAAGTTGAAAGTTTCCCTGACAGGGGGCTCAGACAGATGTTCCCAGCAGACACGAAGTATACGTTTCGGCCTGCAAGGTCTCTCCCGCCTGCCCCTCCGCCAGCAGATTCCAACTCACCACCAGGTAGTGATCGGTTGACAGCTCTGCCCCTCTCTTCACCCGAGTGTCCAAGACATAGGGCCGGAGATCAGGTGAGACAATAACAAAGTCTATCATTGATCTCCGGCCTAGGGCGTCCTGATGCCATGTGCACTTATGGACGTCCCAGTTACAATCTGTAACTGGTGCAGAAGTCCAACAACAGAACTCCGCTCGGGTTCTGATCGGGGAGGCCGTTCCTCCCAATCACCCCTCTCCAGGTGTCACTGTTGTCGCCCACGTGGGCATTGAAGTCCCCCAGCAGAACAACGGCACTTTCCAGTACCCCCCCAAGGACCCCAAGAAGGTCTGGTACTCTGCACTGCCATTCGGCCCGTAGGCACAAACTACAGTCAGAGTCTTCTCTCCTACCCGAAGGCGCAGAGAGGCGACCCTCTCGTTCACTGGGGTAAACTCCAACATGAGACGGCTGAGATGGGGAGCTATGAGCAAGCCCACACCAGCCCGGCGTCTCTCACCCTGGGCAACTCCAGAGTAGTGGAGGGTCCAACCCTTCTCGAGGAGTTGGGTTCCAGAGCCCAAACTGTGCGTGGAAGTGAGCCTGACTATCTCTAGCCGGTACCTCTCAACCTCCCGCACAAGCTCAGTCTCCTTCCCCCCCAGCGAGGTGACGTTCCACATCCCAACAGCCAGCTGCTGTGTCCCGGGATCGGGCCGCCGAGGACCCCGCCCTCGACCGCCACCCAATCCACAAGGCACCCGACCCCAATGGTTTCCTCTGTGGGTGGTGGGCCCACAGGAGGAATGGCCCACGTTGCCTCTTCGGGCTGGGCCAGGCCGGGCCCCATGGGCAAAGACCCGGCCACCAGGCACTCGCTCCCGAGCCCCAACCGCAGGATGGGGCCCTGGTTGCGCGGTACCAGGCGATGTTGTGGGGCCTTTGTTCTGGTGTTTCATTGGGGTTTTCAAACTGCTGTTGGTCGGGCCCATCACCTTGGACCTGTTTGGCATGGGAGACCCTGACAGGGGGTAAAAATTAACCCCCGGACAACATAGCTCCTTGGATCATTCTGGTTCTCAAACCCCTCCACCACAGTAAGGTGGCAGTTCAAGGAGGGGTAAAATAATAGTAATCATCGGCAAATAATAATAATAATAATAATAATAATAATAATAATAATAATAATAATAATAATAATAATAATAGTAATAATAAGAGCTCATCCTGCCACCAGATCTGATCTGCTGAGTTCAGAACTTCAATATAATACAGTTCAATTTAGTAAGTAAAACATGGACAAATACACTGACCTGCTAAAAGTCATGGGACAGCAGTGTGTAACCTGGTGATGAAGTGACATTACCTCACCTGTATAAGTTATGAGGTGTAATCCTGTGATAGAGGCTGAAGCCTGGTCACTGTGATTATGGCAAGATGGGGTGAATTATCAGAGTTTGTTGTGCAGGCATTTAACCGTCCTCATGTGACGATAGTTGCACAAACAGTTGCACCTAGACGGAAGTGCCAGAGTGCCGTGCTTCAGATGGAAGACAAAAGGAAGTGAGGTATGATGAGGTGTGGTGAAGTAAGTGAGGTAGGTGAGGTATGATGCAGTATTGTGAAGCAGGTGAGACAGGTGTTACTCACTGTCTCTCAGACACTAACACACTCTCCCAGTTGTGAGTTTGATCAGCTGATTCTGTGTGAATGTGATATATCAGAGTGAAGGGGTGTTTGAGGAAACTCTCTAATCTTTGTTCCAGAAACTGAAGATCCGTCTCAGGCTTTTCAATTTCAATTTCTATTTAAGTTGACTTAAAGTTCAGACTGTCTGAGGGCCCTGACCAAAAGACCTGGACTGGACTTTCACTCTCTGGACTTGGAGTCCCCACCTCTGACCACAGCCAATGAGAACAGGCTTTGTGTTAGCCAATCAGAAAGAGGGGGAACCCTACGTCCAGAGACGCCCCTGTAAACAGTTCAGAGGTTCTGGACCTTCAGCCGTGTTTTGGAGGTGTTTGAGGGTCGTTTTAGGGTCATTTAGTGCCTGATGACTGAAGCAGGTCGTGGTTGAAGGGGTTTCAGGATGAATCCAGGTGAAGATTGACTTTAATGAAGCGCTCAGAGATCACATCCAGGGCTTAGAACTTCAGCTCCGGTTGTTTTGGTGGAAGGTTCCTCCTCCTCCTCCTCCTGCTCCTCCTCCTCCTCTGGGTCAGAGATAACTTCTGCTCCAAATCTCAAACCTGGTACGTACTGAAGTCTGTGAACTTTCCATGGTGTTTACTAAAGCAGGGTGTTTGTTGTAACAGATGTTTGTCATTGTAAACCTGAAGAGGAAGATCTGGAGCTGAAGATCTAAACCATAACAAGGTCTGAGGTGATGTGGTACAACTTCTCAAAGCATAAATCCAGCAGGAGAAGGCATCCCTGGACCTGGAGTGCCACACAGTTTAGTGCTCATCCAGCTCAAACACCTGATTCATCTCAGGATCCTAGGCTTTCCAAATTGGTCTTCATTTGAAATGTAAACATTTGTTTCGATGAGTTATCTGTAATGATTGTGTCGACATGGATGTTTATAATGATAAGTTCTTCAAAATTCTCGATAGTGGTCCAAGTAAACAACCTGAATGTCCTTCATTATTTTTGATTTTTATGTGTTAGTATTATCCCATCTCAGGACTTTTATTCTGAACTAAACTGCATGAGCAAAGAAAGAGCAAACAGTCCCTTCCATCTTCTTTTCCTCTATAAGCCAATATCTGGGTCACTGACCTCATCAGCACTGTCGCTGATCAGTCAGTCTGTATGCATGTAAACATGGACGGAGCAGTAAACATGCACTGGAAGCTCCTTTGGCTGCTAAATAGGGTTTTTAATTCAGTTGGAAACGAGGGGATTTTAGCTGGTGTGCTCACTGATAATTCATCACACTTGGTTCAGGAGGGTAAACCTTGTATGCTATGTGTATCATGTCTGTATGTTACTCTGATCCTGAGATATGAAGCCTGTAAAACGTTGTGTAAGTGCCCGCAAAGTGTGGCTCTTGGGTTCTAATAGTTGTATCAGATGTGTTGAGGCTCTAAAATGTGCAGGGCTGGGGTGCCTCCAGGCCCATGGTTGAGAAAAAAATCAGTTGAGTTACATCAGTTCAGTACATCAGTTCAGTAGATTAGAGTAGAACTGATTTCTGTGTGGAAGCAAAGCTAAAGATTTTGTGGTCAGGTTTCCAAAGCTGACAGGATCTGATGGTTATTACACCTGTCTTCTGGAATAACTGTACCTTTACCCCCAGTCTCTTAAAACCAGCAAATAAAGGAAATATGCTGATCTTTTAACAGACTTTCCATTTGTAATTTCATAGTATAAACTAACAGAAGTCTAGTAAACCAAGTAAGTACCTTATTTACCACAAAAATTAACAGTATTGATTGTTGACACCTATCAAAAACCTGCAAGTGAGTGCAAAAATGTATAAGATATTAAATATATAAAATCTCACATACACTCTAAAACATTCATATAATTATCTAATCAACCCATCTTTTGGTTTCGGTTCAATGCATAAAATCATTTAGACAAGGGCCAGCAGCTTCGAATGATGTTGTGGAACACTTTGAATGCAACACTTTATCTGAGTATTGCTGCTGACCATGTGCATCCCTTCATGGCCACAGTTGATCCACCTTCTTTACATCCAGCATGATTTAAGCAAAAGGTGCCTCAAATTGGATTAGTGAATAGCCATGAGCTCCTTCAGTGGCCTTCCCAGTCACCAGATCGATCTGATTCCAGTACAGCTTTGGGACGTGGTAGAACAGGAGATTCAGAGCATGACTGTGTTCCTGAAAAAAGCCTGGGGGCAAACACTTTTTAAGTATAACTCAGACGTGTCTGACTCTGTCTGTTTCTAACTCTGTCTCTGTCCTTCAGAGAGATGTCTCAGAATGTGCGTAATGATGATGTGAACTGCCTTGGGGAGCTGAAACGTGGAGACCTAGAGGAGATGTTGATGGTTGAATATGACGCCACAGTTAATGGTACAGACCGTGACCCTGACTCGGCGGTGAAGAAGAAATTTCAGTTTCTCCACACAAGTATCAGCAGTAAGTGCTTTTCCCCCTTGTTTACGTTTATACTCTTATGTTACATTTTAGGATATTTGTAGGAAAATGTTTCAAATTGGGAATAAAATTGGGAATAAGATTTGGGAATGTCAAAAAGAGGCTCTAATAGATATATTAGATAAGAGACATATTAAAATACACTAAATTAAAAACTAAAACTACCAAAACTACAAAACATAATGTGCCATTATGAGTATTAAGTGTGTAATATGTATAATGTAAATGCATAAACATGCAGGTAACAGTAGTAACAATACAGTACAAATGAAGGCTCAGTAAACCTGTCTGTTACAACCTGTCTGTTGTGTACATGTACATGTACAGGTAAAGTGTCTGTGCAAAATATATAAATAGAAGATATGAATTTTGTTAGTGCAAATATATATGAATAGAAGAACAGTAATGTCCAGCCATTCAGTAGGTCTTGTCAGTTATGTACAAATGCAGATGAAGTGTCAGTGCAGTGGTTGGATAGAATGAGAAATATAATGTCCAGCCATGTTCAGTGAGCCTGTCCTGTTAGTGGCTCAGTGTGTAATAATGTCTCAACACAATAAAGAGGTGTTGTACAGTGTGATCGCTGTTGGAATTTACAGCTCCTTGCTACAGCAGAACTGAATCTGTTGCTGAAATGTCATGGAGGAGGCGATATGTACTGGTTTCAGCAAATTTCCAGTTAATTGCCCAGACATGGGCAGGTGGTCATAATATTTTGACTTTTGCACCTAAAACAGGTACAAATTAATACCAAATTTGTACCTGCATAGACTTAGTGGAGGTCTGGTGTTCAGTCCCCCCTGTCTTCTCATTTATTTGACCCAACAATGTATTAAAGTGTTTTAATGAGTCTTTCCTCACCAACAGGAGAAATCACAGGGTACAGATGCTACAGACTGGCTTTAGTGGGTCTGGGGCTGCTGTGTGTCCTCCTTCTGACTGCAATCACAGTCCAGCAACTCCGGTTCAGAGCAGAGAGAGACCGATTTCAGACCAAAGGGAGACTCCAGTTACACACCAGTAACACAAACATGACCAGAGAGAGAGACCAGTTACTGACCAATCCCACCATCCAGAATACAGCGAGAGACGAGTTACACACAAGCAACAGCAACCAGGCAACCGGGAGAGACCAGTTACTGAGCAGTTTAACCAACCTGACCAAAGAGAGAGACCAGTTACTGGGCAGTTTATCCAACCTGACCAAAGAGAGAAACCAGTTACAGAGGCAGAGGGATGAGCTGCAAAAGAAGGTTTCTAAAGTGGGTAAGTCAATATTCATCCTTAATCATTAATAGAAGGAGCGATGCTCATTTGAGGACTTGCAAAACAAAAGCCCTTTAAAATAACTTTTTCATTGATTAATAAATTACAGCTCATATTGTTACAAAAACTGTTATCTTCTCTATTTGTGCATTTTTGCAAGAGTCACTTTTTGACATGTGTCACTGTCATTTGTGAAACTGGCAGTTGTATCAACATTTCATGGTGAATGGACCTATAGAAATGCTCCAAAATGACTTAGAGTGTCATTTGGGAGGTAAAAGGGTGCACATCCATCAGTACAGTTCCATACATTGTCTCAGGCTTTGGAGACTGCAAGTGACATATTTCAAGCCTTTATATTTAAGATTTAAGAAAATTACATGATAATTTCAGATTTCAGCTGAGATTTTCATGAGCTGTAAGCAATATTGATTCTTTTTCTTCTAGAGGGTACAAAGTCTGTTACGTGTCATTTGTTAATTTCATAAAAAAAATTGATGACATTTAGAATTTTTAGGTCATCAGACCACAAGAAGCTATTATTTATACGGCCGTGCCAAAGGTCATGGAACAAGACCCAGTTATCATGTCCTGTTCATTTGTTAAATGTTAAATGCCTGTATAACTTCAGAAATGGAACATCTCATCCACCTGACACACACTATCATGCCTCGCTCAAACTCTGATGTTGCCTTGCCATGAGTCCAGAGTTCAACCTCGCTCACAAGATAACTCGCAGCTTATTCAGGTGTGGATGTTCCCCAGGGATCTTCTGAGCCTTCATGATAATCAATTGACATATGGATGTCCTATGACTTACTGCGGTTGTAGTTAATGTCTTAACATGTACAACAGGTTACATAGGTATGTGTTCATTGTAGTGACTTCAGATGACTTCACACAATTGAATGGAAATAAGAAATGCATGACTCTCTCTTTCCAAAGAGAAATTTATTGCTGATGAAGGATGGAAGTTTTTCAAAGACCATGCTTACTGCATCACTGCTGTGACAAAGAGCTGGCATGAGAGCTTGGAGGATTGCAAATCACGAGGAGCAGACCTAGTGATCATAAATAACAGAGAGGAACAGGTGAGTGAGAGTTGAGAGGGTGGTGGGGTGGTGTTCTTCAGTCACATCGGTTCACGTGATGACATCTTGTGCTGGGTTTCAGGAGTTCATCAGTAAAGAATTTGGCAGCACTGAGGCTTGGATTGGTCTGACGGACAGACGCGCAGAAGGGGTCTGGAAATGGGTGGACGGCTCAGCACTGACCACTGAGTAAGAGACCACTGATCTGAACTTGTCATCGTGCAGTTTTCCATTTTAGCTCTCTGAAAATGTAGAAGTGAAATAGTGACCTGTCTGATTCTGTGTTTCAGGTTCTGGTGGGAGGGGGAACCCAATGATTATGAAAATGATGACTGTGCCATAACTGGCTTCAAGAAAGCTAAATCTGATCTATCAACCTGGGCTGATTACCCCTGTAATCACCCTGTAGTCTCGATCTGTGAGAAATCATTTTAATTTTAATTTAGCTCTGTAATAATCCAAGTATTTACATTTTAAATATTCTTCACTGCAGGCCCATTAGCTTTTATAGTGTTCTTGGGAGGTGACCTAGTGTAACAGGCATCTTGATTTAGAACAGAAATACAGCATGCAACATGTATTTGGAAAACCTAAGAATGAAACGAAACCCCTCTCTTAAGAAAAGGGGTGGTGCACTATTCCACTGTGCAGCATTGCTGAAAGCGTACTCTGTAGGTACATTCAGAGGAAAACATTAGCAGAGCCGAATGAGATTTGATAAAAGTGCCGTGGACTCAAGTCAACAGTCGTTCAGCGGAAAAGGGGAACTACACTGTATGAAAATAACACCTTGCCAACTGTGGAGCATGAGAGTCAATATGCTGCATTGCTGCATATTACATGGGCAATATTGCAATGGTGGACTTTTTTTTTTTTTTGAGATAAATCTAAGAAGAGATTTCAGCGGCGTGATAGTGATTCAAAAATATTCCTCAAACGCTACCATGGACTTCCTGAAAAGACACAAACTAAAGCTTTTGGAATGGCACTAATCGCTAATCGCTGTGCAGCGAAGGGTCTGCGAGTAATTCAGTGGAAATTGTGGAAAATCGTGACTATATAATAAGCCAAAGGTCTAAAAAGCTGTCAGCATATGGTATATGATTCTCATATAGTTACTGTGTTGTTGCAAATAAAAGAGATAATGTCAAAAAAATGGGTTGAAAAACATAATAAATAGGGCTACGTCCCTAAGACTTAAACAAGCTGTGCAGCAGGATGAGCTATGGATATCTCAGACCTTAAGACCTTCTGAAGAGTCGGAAGAAAATAATGACCAAATGAACTGACAGAGACAATTTGATCTTCAACTTGAATATCAGTATCTGTGACTATAATGTGTGCCCATGAATATCACCCAGAAGAGGGGGTCACAATTTGTAAAACAAGAATAGAAGGCCTCCTGGCGAGAAGAAACATTTGAAAACTTGTGATATTTGCCTGAAACGGGACGTAACAAAGTGCACATTTAGGAGGCAAACTTTTGAACATGACACACTGTCGCATTTATTGTTTTAATTTATTAAATATAAAAAATAATAATGGAAAGAAACAGCAGGATGGTCGTTTAGACAAAATGTCCATCATCTAGACCATTCTCACCAAGCTGTTCGGAGGTGTTGGGAGCAGTGGTTATGTGAGGGGACACACACGACAAACATGACTGTAACTGTATCGCCTTTGTATGTATGAAATAGCTGCAACATCTGCGGGCCAATGTGCCGCGGGACGTTGTGCAGGACCTGCATGCTTCCGTACCTGATCATATCTTACATCCAGCCTCCTTTGGATTGTACAGTTTTCTGCAGTAACCTTCAATATTACAATCACATTTATCATTATTATCATCCTATGATTCCAGCAGCTGCTTACTGGTGTGTTATTGTTGGTCACCAAGTGTAGTTATGATGTCTTCACAGGTTAATAAACAGTGTGTCTGAAGCCCTGTGTGTGCAGATGGGTTTGTGCTGTGTGGTTTAAAGGTCCTCACTGTGTGGGTTTAATGTGAGTGAGCGCTTAGCCCCTCCCCCAGTCCAATCCTTAGCCAATCCCAATGCAGCGGGTGGGCGGCGCTTTGTCTGAATCTGCTGGACGTGAGGACCACCTGACACGTGACTGAGCCGGCATGGAGGAGCCGGTGTTTGTGTGTGTGTGAGCTGCAGACGGTGGGACTGGTGGCACTGGTGGGAGACGCGCCACCACCAGCAGGAGCTGCAGCATGGCCCCCACCCTCCTCCAGAAACTCTTCAGTAAAAAGGCCACCGGGGCCGCGAGAGCCGTGGAGCAGTGGTAAGCGAGCGGACATTGTCCCCTTGGCTCGTGCGGGGTGGGCAGCGGTGGTCTTCTGCGCGCGACGCTCTTTACGTAATGTTTACCTGTCTGACCGGGCTTTATGGGGACCTGGGGGCTTTGCGGGGGGACCTGAGGGCTTTACTGGGGGACCTGAGGGCTTTACTGGGGGACCTGAGGGCTTTACGGGGGGACCTGAGGGCTTTACGGGGGGACATTTGTTCATTTTGAAAAAGGAACAGCAGCTTGTTTTTAAACAGATAATCCTTTTAAAGAAGGTTTGTGTGTAACCATGGACGCTGTCTACGCAAATGTAAACAGAGGAAGGAAAGATAGCCATGCTGTGTGTGTGTGTGTGTGTGTGTGTGTGTGTGTGTGTGTGTGTCAGTGTAACTGCACGTGCAGCTTCACGTCCGCTCCTGTGACGTTATCTGTCATTCACTAATAATGGCCTTTCCCTCCTCACTACAGTGACACTCCATATGACGTCACGCTTGTGTTAAGGGTGCTCCCAGTTAAGGATGCTTTCCAATTTACCTGCTTCCAATCCAGAGCTGGTCCAGCCTTCCCTGGGGCTGTCCTGCCTGAGCTCTGAGACGATATGTGACCTTTTGGACGGTGAACCTGAAACAGATGTATACAACAATACTCATTGGACAAACAAGATATAAATAAATATTACTCTTTAGTTCAGATGTAGCCAGGGGCGCCTGCCATCATCTGGTCCAAAAAGTTCCCTAGTTTTGGACAAAACCTAATTTCCTTCAATTCCTTAGCCAGTCAATTCAAGTAAATTGGGAATACCGTGGAATTTCCTCATATCAACCACATTTTGACCTGCTGCCAACTAAACTAGACTACAACTAAAGCTTGTTTTAAACTGATATCGGACGAGTGTGATTACATCCATACACTGTCTCTAGACTGGAGAACCATCACTGTATTGTAAACTGATATGGGAGGAGTGTGATCACCGTTACATCCCTATACGGTCTCTAGACTGGAGAACCTTACCTGACTGCTGTTCCCACAGTTCATTCTCACGGAGACCTTTATCATTATATACAGTGTATAAGAAAAGGCACTGGGTGTCAGTGTGTCATCTTTAAAAGTCTTGTACCCACAGGAGCAGTCACATGCCACTTTTCTGTGATCTGAATGATCACATCCCCATTTGTACTACCTTGTCAAAACACCCTACGCTAGTGTACATTTGTAGGAACAGCTGCCAAATAAAACAGGACGTTCTGATAAGCTAAAACGCCTTATCAGGAAATGCTCGCAGCAGAATTATGGACAGAATATTTTGCATATCTGTGTCCTAGGGTAAAGATAAGGTAATGAGATGATAAATATTTGACTTGCCATGTACACTTACCACATTAATAATAAACCACAGGGTAAGGTTGTAAATTGCACCTGAGGAAACATGGTATATCTAAGGTATATGGTAGGTATAACAGTAATGCTGTGAGCATCCTGCAGTTTTCTTCAGGATCTATACTATTCTTCAGTACTTCTATACAAATAAACAAGTTGTGCATCATCAACAGTCAATACATACAATCTGTGGTACACATGGATAATGGTTTGTTAGTAATGTTAACATGTTAAAGTCAGCAGTCAGTAAACAGGGTAGTGAACAACAAATTTTATGGGATGTTTTTGTAATGAAATACTTTTATTCGTCAAAGAATTCAAGTATGTATAGGAGACATTGTTAATTTCAGTAGATCCCAGGCTACTCATCTCATCTTTCATTGAGATGTAAAGATTGAGAATTTAAATGTTTGTATGGATTTTACCATGTTTGATCAAAAATGTACTTTACTTACTATTTTGTTTTTTGGTTTATTAGCACTAAAAACAAATTACATCTCAAAAATTGTGTGTTTTTGTTGATTAATTATTTGTAATAATTTGATTGTTATTTTTGTTATTCACTTATGAGCATTATCTCTTCTCATGATTAATTCAGAAATTTGATCCCCTTTCTTCTCGTTTTCTCTGTAATCTAATATCTGGGTCATTGATGTTATTAACCACAAACCTACTTGCTGATCATTCGGTGTCTGCTTTCAGGTTGAGCATATACACGTGGTCGGAGCAGTAAAAATGCACTGGAAACTTCTTTGGAATTTAAACTGGAATTTAATTCAGTTGGAAGTGAATTTTACTTGTTTTCCGAGCTGGATTATTCGCTGACATCACACATTGATTAGGCTGCCATGATTAGATAGGGTTAGTCTTATTGTTTGTTGTTATCATGTCTGTAGTTTACTCTGATCCTGAGATATGAAGCCTAGAAAACTGCATGGATCTGCCCACGGAGTGTGAATCTTGGGTTCTTTAAGAGTTAAAAGGGCAGAACGTAGAACAGAGGGGAACCCAATTTATTATCTTGTAACAAAGGTTTATGCTAACCAACAGTATAACTATGTATTTCACGTAAAAGAGCATTAACTGCTGTTTCCTAAATGTTTTGATTGTCACAATAATCCAGATTCAGTGTGTAAAAGTGCTACTATCATAATAAAACTATGAAACTGATGGGGCGTCTGTCTACTGTGACTGAGGCACAATGTAAGTTCTCATCATTGCCTATTGCTGTCATTTTCTTTCCTGATTGGCTGAATGCTTTGATCTCCTAACAGTGATTTAATGCATATTTACTGCCAGATAAATTAGAAAAGCTGGTTTCACCCAAAATGGGATGAAGCATTATGGAAGGGCAAAGTACCCAGTGCATCTTTCTCGTCTTTTATTTGTCTTTTCTCTGTATGGTCCATTTATCCTGCCTTTGAGATTCTGTAATCTTCCAAGCCTTCTTTCTGGTTGAGTTAAAAATGCTTGCTCCTGCACCTTTGCTGCACTGTTTTACATTCAGGCTGAAACAACTTCAGCATGAACAGGGCTAAACTGAGTTGATTTTAGTGTCTGTCAAATGACACTTTATTTAAATACTCAGTAAACTTTACAGGTAACGGTCACTCCCGTCATTTAAGATCAGTTTTATTCGTTACCAAATTCCATTTAATTTTGTTCTCATTTTCATCCCCCCATCTAGAGGGCGCTGTGCTACAACACAATGTTAAAATGAATGGTAGGAACTCGATCAGATTTAAAACAGCTGATTCTCAATCTGTTCTTCTATGGAAGATTGAAATAAGTATGACTGATGGGACACGACGGCAGTGCCTGATGTTACACACCACTTAAGTGATGGAGTGGGTTGATGGGGAAGAAGTTCAGATGTTTCAACAACACAGTCACCAGACTGAACACTGTTGAGGACTACAGGGAAAAAATCAACAGGCCCCCTTCCATCCTCTTTGGGTTAATATGACGTAAAGCAATAGTTTAGTGACAAATCTAATGAATATGATTCATCACTGACCCCAGATACAGTTAACCATGACCTATTGACTTTTAGAACAGGTGATGCCAGGATATCATTTCTACCAAACCCTGAATTTGACTGTGAGCAGTGTGATGCTAAAAGGAAACTTCAAGGCTGAAGGGTGGAGCACTGTTTAGATTATATTAGTGGAAATATTTCAGTTATGTCCATAAACTGATTTGACAGGTTTTTGAAGCAAATGAATAAAGATTTTGATGTCTTTGCCAAACAGAGATTAGTCCAGTGTTGGTTAGCAGTGTTATCCTATTATCTCATGATGTAATGAAGCAAATTTAAAATGCCAAAGATGTCCTGGCTGATGACTGAATGTGCTTTTCTTTTCCAAAACGCTGCAGTTTTTGATATTTCAGCTTAGCAGCAACAGGTTAAACAAGGAATTTTGTTTCTCCATTGGTTGCTGAATTGCACTGGTGCTCATGTGGTCTGCCATCAAATCTATGCACAATATTCAAACCACCTTTATGTTTCATGCTAATTTGAAGTTATTACATACTTTTCATGCCTTGGATGTTTGGAAACTTTCAGAAACCTATTACTCTACCAAGTCAGACTCCTGCTCCTGCTTTTACATCTAAACTGCAGCACTGAATGGGTAAATTCACATGAAATAACATGCATTGACTTAAAATATTGATGTCCACATATTTTGAGTGTCAACATCATCGTTTATATTGACTAACCGTGGCCCCTCTGTGTTTTTGAGAATCGAAACAGTATTGTATGAACACAATTTCATGGTAGTTTCAGACATTGTTTTCTGACACCCCTAGTTTTCAGGTCAGGTCTTGAAACACTGGTTACTTTAACATTCTGTTGCCGCTCCCCCACTGAGACAGTCACGTCATAAATCTTGTGTGTGCTTGTTTGTGCTGAGGTGTGCAACTTTTGGCTGTAGAGAATGTCATATGACTATCAGATCACATGGTGTGTGTGTGTGTGTTAGAGAGAGAGAGAGCACAAAATGAAAGAGACAGTCATGTGATGTTTGACTTGTGTCGAGTTTATCATCAGAGATAAAGAAGAAACTTCAGCTCCTCACATGCTATTGGAAAACACCCCTGTGCCTGTGTGCACCTATTTCTCTCTCTCGCTCTCTCTCTCTCTGTCTCTCTCTCACTCTCTCACTCGTAGTGAAATTTAGACAAGTGGTTTTGCAGACAAGTGGAAAGGTGTCTCCGTTTTGGACATGCTATGTTGGCAACTCGTTGGTCTTTAAAGATGAAGATTAAGAGTCAAAGGAAGTCCAGCTCAGTGTGGCTCCTCAATATGCAGTCACTTCTGCATGACAGGTAGAGTGTGTGTGTGTGTGTGTGTGTGTGTGTGTGTGTGTGTGTGTGTGTGTTTGAGCTGTTCTGATTTGTAAAGGCTGTTTAACTGCATGTCAGATTAGGCTGTTCACTCACTTTCACACCTGGTAGCACCAACCTAGTCACTCTGAAACCACATTTCATAGACCTTTCAGTGAAACTGCACGCACTGTACAGCCATTCAACCATAACATTATGACCATCTCCTCGTTGCTCTGCATACATACTTAGTCTAATTTGACTCTGTTCTTCAGTGGTCAAGACCCCACAGACTAGGTATTATTTGGGTAGTGGGTTATTCTTATCACTGGATTGACACCGACATGGTGGTGATGTGTTAGCGAGTGGATCAGACACAGTAGTGCTGCTGAAGTGCTTAAACACTGTGTCCACTCACTGTTCATTCATTCGTGTACTTTAAATTGCTGACACAGATGTGCAAATGCACACATAGCTTGTGTAGTCTCTTTGGAGAACTACTGCCAATAGAATAGGACTCAGAGCAGATAAACATGAACCTATTGTCATCATATCCAACATCCTGCCCTCAATAACGTTCTTGTTGGATGAATGCAGACAGATCCTCACAGCAATGTTCCAAAATCTAGTAGGAAGCCTTCTGTGCACAGTAGAGAGAGTTATTAAAGAGTAGTTTGTGACTCAATGGCCCCATCCTGTAAAGAGTGCTGACGTGCACTACCTGGTGTTTTCAGTGATTCATGGCCCATTTTAGCAATGATATTCTTCCTGCCACTCCAGTTATCAAACCTGCAGCTACAAGTCTTCACAGTTCAAACTGAGGGAACAAGTCCTTGTGATTTACAACCGTACAAGCCCTGGAAGGTTGCTGATTACCATTTGTACAATTTAAGGTCAAGACTTTGTAGGTCAACAGGAATTATTACTGAAATGTCAACAGAAAATGTAAAATTCAGGGTGCACTAAAGCATTTTACCAGTAATGTATACTAACTTAATAGCAATCATATGAACTACATCACAAACAAACACACAAAATGCGTAGAAACAGGAGCAACAACTGCTGTGAGAATTTAAATGCATTTAGTAATAATTGCTAATTGTTTTTATACCCCTGGAGTCTGTGCCTGGCATGGTTATATGCTCAGGTATCCTCTTCTATTGTCATTACTTCTCTACAGGGACTGGATATGCTGTGTGTGCACTTGCACGTGTGTCAACAATGGGTGCAATTAAACGTATTTATGTATGAACGTGTGTGTGCACACTAACATATTTCAAGCAGTTTTTTTTCCTTAACCCAGGTAAGACACCTCTACATCTCTGCTTCAGGAGGGGCTTCATATTAAGAATGCCGCTGTTGTAGCCCCTTTCCTGGAGATGTCTCTTGATGCACTGACCCCAGCCTCAGTCCACTGTTTAATAAGTTCTTGAATCAACTTTTCTTTGCATCCCTTTCAAGGCTGTGGTCATCCAACTTTCTTCAATTAGTTTAAACTAGGGCTGTGTTGGCAAGAACCTGGTGATACCTGATGTTTCTATGGCATCAAAGATGTTTTTGTAGCACCTTTATTTGTAAGAGTGTATGAGATGTGATAATGTTAACTGGGCCATCTAATGCAGACACACTGTTTAAACAGATTTTGGTAGCAACCAGCACCAGTCGACAGCCCACTTCAGCATGCATATGTTCTTCACTCTCCTCCAGCCTCTCTAGTGTCATTAGTAGATTATAGGCCTACAACAACGGGATGGTCATTATTTGTCTTCCAGATGGGTTTATAATATTGTATGTAAACCTATTGTGTCTTTAAACTCCTACAGGTTTGTCTTTAATGTGATCAAACAAACAAATATTTTCTTCTCCTTTTGGATGTTCTTGACCTTCTTATTAGTTGTGTAATCCCTATGGACAGGATTTCATGTTTTGTGATTCACTCAGGACCATGAGTGTGTTTACTGACCATCAGGGTCATATGACACACAGCTGATCATGTGAACTAGAGCGTCAGTCCAGTGCCAGAAGAGGATGTGTGACAAACCCACTTTCATCAGTGGCTTTGTTGGTTTAGAGAAAGTGTCTTAAGAGGTGTGTGTGTGTGTGTCTGTGTGTGTAATCCTTTCTTAATTAAATGCTTTACATTGCTTTCTTGCTAGTTGTGTTGTGTGTGTGGTGGCAGTACCAGCCCAAGCAAAAAAAAAACACACACACACACACACATACACACACACACACACACACACACACACACACACACACACACACACACACACACACTTGGAGAGAGTGAGTATAAAGAGAGCTTGTGAGTTGTGCGTGTGTGTGCGCCCGTGTAGGAATGAATGTTTGGGCATTGTTCTGCAGCTGGGCTACAAAGAGACGCTCCCTCGTTCAACACACACACATACATACACACACACACACACACACAGACTAGCCTAAACTTAAGGTCACACACTTGTAATGTGCACACATTCGAATGAATGCGCTCACTGAGATGTTAAGTGTTATTAGTGAAATCTGATTAATAATGATATTAAAATCTATCCACAACCCTGACGTAGGGAAATGTGTAAAAACCTGTTCATATGTGATAAATACAGTCTTAGAGTCTGTATTTAAACTAATTGGAAAACTAATGGGTGAATAATTTTGTTTAGTTATAGACACACTAGAGTGTCAATTTGGGGTGAATGTATTAAGTTTGGGATGACTAAACGTCAGGTAGGTAATTTGAAGGAAAAAAATATAAATATATCCCAATAATATATTTTTATATGTACAATGTGATAAATGATGTGAAAAATACAACTTTTTTCTATACATAAACATATTGAAATTTGTGACAGCATATGAGGGCAGAATAGAGGAGGAGCTGAGAGCAGGGACCGGAGCCGAGCGAGGAAGCAGCAAAACGTTTCCATAGATTAAAATAGAAGGTTGTTTAAATAAGTATAAATGTTATTGCCCATAACCATACTCTGTGTACGTATATCCAGTATCAATAAATATAATATAAATATCACTATATATCGCCCAGCCCTATTGTCTGTTGAATCAAATTTCGAGTTTAGTAAACAGATACACTGCTGGTTCATGTTGGAGGTATTTCTCAGTGCATAAAATCAAACACAATGTAATTGAAAAGTATTTACATATAAATGTATACATGTATATAAACGAGTATGATGTGTGTTTATGTATTTTGTATACTTTGCATGATTGTTTGTTTGTTTGTTTGTTTGTTTTTTTCGTCTCTCATATGGGCCGGCCCTCAAAGAAGGATTGTATGTCCGTGTGTGGGTGTGTTTGCGTACCCCTTAGCACGGGACTTCAGCTGGCAGAAGACTGAGGGAGAGAGAGTGAGCAAGAGAGAGAGGGAGAGAGGGAGGGAGAGTGTTTTCTGCTGCTGATGCAGCATTATTTAATACAAACATGAGGGGAAAGAGGGAGCGGTCCTCTCAGCCTCTGTCCAGCCTCTTTTTGGCAGTTCTGAGTGTCTCGCCCGCTCAGCCCGTTTGTTTGGGTGTCTGTGCGTGTGTGTACGTGTGTGTGGATGAGGCTGAAAGTACTGATGACTCGATAGGATGGAGAGCAGGTACTGGGTGTGTGTGCGTGTGAGTGAGTGTGTCTATAATTTAGCTGCAGACATTTAAAGATTTTTGAATGTGTGTGTTTTAATAGGTTGGTATTTTATCTATTTACTTGTTGGTCATTTGATTGCATGTACTATTTAATGTATTAACATCTCTCTCTCTCTCTCTCTCTCTCTCTCTCTCTCTCTCTCTCTCTCTCTCTCTCTCAGTTGGGCTTCTGCTGAGTTTGATCTAGCTCAGATTCGATTGATTGTGTATCAGGATTGTGAAAGAAGAGGTCGCCAGGTACTCTTTGATTCTAAAGCGATACGTAAGCTGGACCCTTCTGAACCGGTATGTAACTTTTATGTGTGTGTGTGTGTGTGTGTGTGTGTGTGTGTCCAGGCGCACGCTGTTTCAGTAGGAGTCACATGCTCCATAATCCCACTTGCTTGGATCTCATGACAGGTGTGACTGATCCGATAACTGGGTCAAAGAGTTTTGCACCCGTGTGTGTGTGTGTGTGTGTGTGTGTGTGTGTGTGTGTGCGTGTGTGTGAGTGTGTATGCACATGTGCTCTACGAATACATCAAATAGATTTCTGATGTTCTATGCTTTATTGAAATTAGAAATGTTTTTCATTCTGCTGAAGTGTAACTGTTAAGTTCTTCTACAGACTGTTCAACCCTATTAATACAACCCGATGCATATTTTTATGAAGTGCAATGTGTGCAACATTCACACGAAGTCTGACCCATCGTTTGGCTTCTTGCTCTGTTAGAGGGCTAGATACACCAGCTCTCATGAATTTCTTTGTTTTTCTCGGTTCAGCCTGCTTTTTTCCCTCTCTTTTTGGCTCACGAGTGGTCATTATCGTGGGAAGCTATGGTTCACAGCTCTTTGTGGCATCAATTTTCGAAACACACATACACACCCACACGCACACAAGGTACACTACCAGAACAAAAAGCTTTCTCATATTATCCATTTATTTCCACTTTGATATATTTAAAATAGGTTCCATTTACACTGTGTTAAAATGTATTTAACATAACTGGACCAGATAATTACCATTTAAACGTAGCACAGATACCCATATGCTCACTCATTGCGTTTAGCTCCCGTTCCACGGATAAAGCTGTGGTCATAAATCCTGGTTCATGTAGTAAACGGTATTCCTATAACTAGTAGAGTCTGGACACTTATTCTTATTAATACCACATTCTTCCAAAGTCGTTACGCTGCACCACATCTCAGCTTTACTTGTTGAAAGGGTTTCTCTAATCAGCAGGGTGTTTGTAAATGTTGAGGATGGAAATCTGAGTTTTGGGCTTTGTTTCCTTTTTAAACCATGTGCTGTGATTCATATATTAACTCGATGGGTTTATTTACTTTGATTGTCTTATGTTTTGCAAGTCTTTCAGAGTCTTATAGAAGCTGTGAGTCAGGTTTTCCTTTTAAACTCTTTAAAAGTGCCAGTTACAGATGTTACTGAACGTTGCTGTGTGGGCACTGTGGGTCAGAACAGAAAGTGGTTTATGGTCAGTTGTTGTGATGGTCACATGAGGGACTGTTTGTTCAGTTCTTAGGCTTTGGCAGAGAGAGAAAGGGTGTGCGCGCGAGAGTGCTCGCAACATTGCTTTCTTGTTGTGCCTTGCAGAGTGGTTATCTTAATTGATCACGTGCTAAGCCACTTTTTGTTATGTTCTAAGCCACTTTTTGTTAGGTTCTAAGCCACTTTTGCTTGGTGTATGGCTGCAAAGGCTTCATAATGCTTTACAAATATGTGCTGCGGTACTTTGTGACTAAAGATGTTAATCTCTCTTAATGCAGATTAGTCTGCTTCCCTTTTATCTGCAAATCCACAGTTTTCTTTATGCATAAAAATGACCACCTGCCCTGTATGCTGTTGGCCATCCCTGTGCCACTAAAACAGCCCTGACCAATGCAGGAATCTTTGTAACATCATTTATTGTATAGGTTATTGAACCTCATACAAGATTATCAACATTGCATGAAAGGTAGAAAGAAGCTGCACAAGATCAAGGCCATAAAGTAGGCAAACACTGTCCAGTGCAGTCCACATTGAATTTCATCTGTTGCCCTCAGGTTGCGATTTGTCACAAAACCTTTCAAGATGATTTGTTATTCAACAAGAGGTTTAACTGGAACAAGATGGGTTAGTTACTCAGATGAGTGTTTTTCTCTATTTGCCACTTTGTTGTTTTGTAGAGAAGTTTATAATAGAAGAGGACTCTATGCTAGGTGTGGGCTAGAAGGGTCTAAAACCCACCAGCATTGAGCTACAGAACAGATGAACTCTGTTTGTTCCATAGGAACAACACTGTTTATACCATTTAATTTAGGAAGAACCAGTAAATGAGCAGGTGTCCCAATACTTTTGTCCATTTAGTTTAGCTATTCATTGGAACTGTCTTTTGACTGAGGCCATTCTTAACCTTTCAGTGAGAAAAAAAAAATAGAAGAGTTCAAATCATTATGGAATGAAATGAAGGCACTGGTGAGCTCAGAAGACAAGTAAAGAAGATGCTTGCAGAGTTTGGCTTGGTGGAAGCAAACCCTTTCAATATCCTTGTATATCTAACTTGAGGTTTATCTAACTTGACTGTGCAGAAGGAAAGGATGCATGACCTGAAGCAATACATCATTTGTCAAACTCGGTAGAGGCACTTTGGTTAATGTATGAGCGAGTATGTTTAGCAGTGGGTCTGAGCTGATTGTCTTTCACTTGCAGAATGCAGAGGAGACAAAAGGTCCACCTGCCCGGAGTGGTGCATGCCAGATCAGCAGCAAAGCAAGCCAGAAAGAGACTCCCCCTACATACCAGGCAAGTTAATAACTTGCATAGACAAAGCACAAAACAACTACACACGTGTTTTATGTTGGAGGGAAGAATAATTTGTGTGTGTGTGTCTGTGTGTCTGTGTGTCTGTGTGTCTGTGTGTCTGTGTGTCTGTGTGTCTGTGTGTCTGTGTCTGTGTCTGTGTCTGTGTCTGTGTGTGTGTGTGTGTGTGTGTGTGTGTGTGTGTGTGTGTGTGTGTGTGTGTGTGTGTGTGTGTGTGTGCAGTACACAAGACCAGCTTCAGACGTGAATATGCTTGGAGAAATGATGTTTGGCTCTGTTGCCATGAGTTACAAGGGTTCAACGCTCAAGATTCACCACATCCGGTAAGTGTTGTGGGGTTTTTTTATTTGTTTGTTTGTTTTAAAAATACTAGTCTTGAGGCACAGTTTAGGAACAGTCTAGGCTTGGGGCCGATGTGCGAGTGGAAATAGGTACTTTTTGAGGCTAGATTTAGAAAGAAACCTGTGAACCCCAACCTGTGGCTTGGTCACTGAAGCCATGGAGGTTGGAAGGAGGAATTGCAAGTACCCCATCCATTAAAGACCTGAGAGAGCGAGAGGGTTTGTAAGGAAGAAGGAGGTCAGACAGACAAGGAGCGATTTGCATGTGAAATTTTACGGGAAGCCAATGGAGATGTTGGAGAACAGGTTTAATGTGGTGGTGTGAGCGGATGTGGGTGAGGAGACGGGCAGCAGAGTTCTGTTCCATCAGAACTGATGCCAGCCAGAAGGGAATTACAGTTGTCCCAAACGGCTGGAAGTAAAAGTGTGGATTAGAGTTTCAGCCGCAGACTGAAAGAGAGAATATATGTCTCTAATAATAAGGGATAATATTATGTTCATTCATGAGAGCCATAATCAAGCAGAAATGGTTTCTAATGTGGTCACATTCTTCAGCTAGTACACCAGCCTTCATTTTAACCGATGAGGTTAAAATGGATTTAATGAAATTCCAGCAAATTCTGGAAGCAAACATAACATGTAAAAAACTTAAAGTTGAAAAGAAGATGGCTTCTACAAATGGATAATGATCTTAAACGTGCCTCAAAATCCACAGAAGATTTACTCAATAGGAGAGCTGAAGGTTTTACCGAGGCCCTCACCGTCCCCTGATCTGAACATCACTGAAAATCTGTGAATAGACCTGAAAAGAGCAGTGCAGGAATCTCAGAACTGGAAGAACCCTCAAACCCTCAAACAAGAACTGAAAGACTTTTCACGCTACTAGGTACTAACCTTGAAGGGTGCCCAACATTTTGCTTCAGTCCCTTTTCCTTTTTTGTTTTTTTGAAAATGTTAAAGCTGAAAAAAATCCCATCCAACAGGAATGAGTCATTATGTTAACGTTATGCTTTTTGGACATCATTTCATCTTTAGCTTCCTTTTAACCAAGGGTCCCCAAACTTTTGCAGATGTTCCGTCACCCTCCCTATGCTCAATAGTTTGATCTGCATTGGTCAGCCTGATATTAACATCCATACAGAAAATAGAGCTGGCTTCATTTGAAAAATGACCACAGCATTGCATGCTGCCTGTTTCAGACTCGTTGGGAACGTCTTCATTAAAATACATGTATTTGTTTTCAAAACTTGGAACAATCAGACGTTGTGGGTTCTAAGTGGCTCAGTGGTCTAATGCGCAAGGACTGTGATCTGAGGATTGTAGGCTTGAATTTGTGTCATGTTGCTCGCCATTGGCAGCCAGAGTCAGAGGGAGCAAACCTTGCCATGCTCTCTTTGGGTGGGTAGATGGCGCTCTCTCCCCACAGTCACACCTTTTGTGATGCTGTTCAACACAGACATCGGTAAGCCATTGTATCAGAACTGTAGATCCTTTGAAACCAGATTTATTCTTCAGTGTGTATTAATATCATTAACTGTGTGTGTTTTGGGCAGATCTCCTCCTCAGCTGATGGTCAGTAAAGTTTTCTCCACACGATATGGCAGTAGCAACACTGGCAGCACCAACACGTAAGTCTTGTTGATGGGCTCTTGGGTCACTCCATGTCTGGTCACTGGTAACTTTATATGACTTTACATAACTTTACTTGACTTTACTTAGATAGTGAAACACCAAAAAATGCAGCAACTCTGGTGTGCTGTTGAAATGTAGTCCTTCTTTAAGGTCTTTACTTTTTATTCTAAAATGTTGGGTGAAAAATGGAAAACTGAAAATATTTACAGATTCTAAGGCTGAGCCAAATAATCTGCATAATGAAATATTCATTTGTTACATGGTTTATCCCTCTATTTATTATTTAAAATCTTTTAATGCCACAAAACATCTAATAGCAAAATAATTAATACCTAAAACTATGAAAACTGTGCGAATAAAAATAAAATGGGTTTAAATCAGTATATTGTGTGAGAATTGGAATAAGCCCCTGCAGTTGGGGAATGTAGTTTACTTTTGCTCCACTTCCATAAATACGTCAGACATCTGTAAGCAGGCATTTCTGAACAAGCTCAGAGATCCAGACGCAGTCTTGGAAGTGGTAGAACATACTGAGGTTATTAGTAATATTAATTGAATAATGGACTGAAGGGCTAATGAGGAGAATAATGACAGATATTACAGTGAGGGGTTGATTGTTGACTTCGCTGGGCTTATGAATTTATGAAGTATAGGTTTGGATTGTGATGTGACAATAAAGCAAACCTGGGATGTATGAAAGATTGCAGATTAGAATAAATAAAATCTGATGTCTTTTAAATATTTACACATTATATATATGTTTTTTTTTTTGTGTACATGGTTCATCTTTTACAGATTCACCGCAAATCAATGTTCTCAAATTTTTTTATGGAACTTGATTGAGTTTAACACACTTGCAGAAGAGAAATGATTAAAATGTTGTCAGGAATGTGTTTTTTTTTTTTTTTTTTTATATATATACCTTTTGTAGTTTAGCTTAACTATTCACTGCTTATATTACCTCTCTGTCTCTCTCTCTCTCGCTCTCTTTCTCTCTCTCTCTCTCTCTCGCTCTCTCTCGCTCTCTCTTGCTCTCTCTGTGTTTAGTCTACAGGACAGTTTTGAGTCAATTAGCCAGACATGCCCAAGTCACACCAGCAGCATAGGTAAGATGTTTACACTGGTTTTTCTTTGCTATTATGCCAAAAAATGGCTCATCAGTTTTTTCTTTGCTATTTTCATTTTTATAACACATCACATGAAACTGGCATTTCTTCTTGTGTGGACGTTTTTTGCTGGATGGACGAACAGAAATGCTCAAAATGATCTAAAACTATTAAGTCTTTTAACACTGATTTTCACTGAAAACAACTTTTAAGAATGCAGTGAGTTGTAGAGGTTCTTAATGGTGTTCTGTGGTAATCCATCCCATGTAACTTGAATATTCTCACTCAGTTCCTGCAGAGTTCATGGTAGGCGTGGTGTGCATTCAGAAAGGGTATGGACACTGGTGGCAGGACCTCATTAATTAACATTGAGCTGTCAAATTTTCTGTAATGAAAAACAAAGGTGATCTGGCATTATAAAAAATGCACCCCACACCATGACACCAGGCCTACTGGACGTGTATATAAATATATATAATATTTACTGTTAATATCTGAGTCCCAAGTGTGAAATCTTACTGAATAATTCTCAATATCCAGTGCTAACAGCATCATCCGTCCACAAGTTGTTATTGTAATGTAAGCCTGAACTGTCCTATTGAAGAAGCTGTGTGAGAGATACTGGCCTTTTGTCTGACTGCTGCTACCTGTATTTGGACTCTATGACTGCCATAGAAAACGAGTATGAATATATAAAAAACATGCAGTGTGCAAAGTATCAATACAAACTGTGATTGACTTAAAATCTATTGTGAAATCTGATATCTGATGTATGTATTTGATCATCACTTTTCACGAAGCGACAATGATCAGGAAGCTTACTAAGCTTATTGATTTTCACAGTGTTCCTCTTTCAGGATTTTGGACTGTATCTAGCCCCACTATTGCCCTGGGTTACCCCTTAGGCAGCGTCCCTCAGCTGCTTGTTTGGAGTGCGTCTTTCTTTGCAGGTGTGTGTCCAGTGCGGATGCAGTGTGAGCAACTGTGTGAAACACAGCACTCAGCAGACACTTTAGTTGATTTTCCATTAACATTAACTGACTCACCCATTAAACTTTACTTCCAAAGTAGGTCTCTCTCTCTCTCTCCCTCTCTCCCTCCCTCTCTCTCTCTCTCTCTCTCTCTCTCTCACTCTCATGCCGAATGCTTTGAAACAAAATCATGCTACACTTGATTACAGTTGTGTGTGAGTGAGTTTTTATACGTGTAAGAATTAACCTGCATGATGCTCTTTTTAGGGACATGTTCTTCACCCTCTGGAACAGCAGTGATGAACAGTGCATGCATGGCTGTGTGCTGTGCTCTGTGTGTGTTTGAGTGCTTGTTACATTAGTTTCTGTGTCTCTAGCTCACAGTAATCCTGTGGACATGCCAGGCAGAGGACATAGTGAGGACGGGGACAGTGGCATCGCCCGATCAGGTACAGACATGCACAGTATGGACAAACGTATTTGGACACCTGCTTTTGTTGGAGTAACTAGATTTTAGAGCACGGCTGTGAGGATTTGATTTCATTCAAGAGCAAGAGTCTCTTAGTGAAGTCTTTATGTTGGATGATCACCACCTCAACCATAGCTCCCCAACTCAACACTGAAGTACTGGATGGAGCACCATTAGAGATCCACTGGTCCCCAGATCAATGCTTGGGGGGAATTATAACCCCTTATGATCACAGTTGCAATTAGGCATAGTTCCAGTAATTTCATGTTTGTCTGCTGTAGAGAGTCCTATTGACAGGAGCTACATAAGCCTTGTGAGTGTGCATTTGCACTTCTGTGTTAGCAGTGGTTGATATTTGGGCAGTACTGTATATTAATTGTGGACACAGATATTCACATAACAAAATTGATAAAAACTGTGTATCTTATTTCTACTAACTCCTGTTATGTAAAGGTTCAATGTTCAGCTGTTGGTGGGTGTCTTACCCCGGTGTTGCTGACCTGTAAGTTTCAACCGTCTACTTCACAGCATCACTAAGTAGCCTGCTGGCCACGCCCATGCCCTCACCTGGCTCTTCCTCAAGCAGCGGTTGTGCCAGCAGTTACCAAAGGCGATGGCTACGTAGTCAAGCAACTAGCCTACAGCATGGTCCCATTCCTCGCTGGTGAGTTTGTGGGTTTGCTGAACAATGGAATAAATTATGAACAGTGTTTATTATCATTGTCCATTGTATTTTAATACTGATATTTGTGTACATTGCTAATACAGTGTCAGGGTTCTGAATGCATTTGAATACCCACTGCCATATCAGGTTCTACCAAATGTGAATTAAGTCAATATTCAAATATTTTGATTTTTTGTGTTTACATAGTTTTACCAGGGTGTACAAAGTGATAAGCACCACATAAATTACAAACATTGGCTGTTTTATATGTATAGGTGTACAGTTACCGACTGTCCCCCTATAAAATCTTCAATGAAAAGGGACCATGAAAGGACTACTGACCAGATATTATTTGGGAAGTGGACCAGACTGAATTATGTCAGTTTTACCAAGAGGACTAGACCCACTGAGGAGCATCCCCACAGCATGGTGCAACCAACCCCATACTTTCTTCAACTGTTTAGAGTTGCACACTTTACGTACCTTTTAAAATGTGTACAGTTCAAGAGTGAAGAGTGTACCTCATCATATTTAATGTGTCAGTCATTTATAAGCCTTTCATTTTTGGTGCACCCTCCAAATGATATCTGTTCACCGTTGGTCTTATGGTGACACCTTTCTGTTGATGAACTGGGTAAAGGGACCCTGATGAATAGAGCAGTGACAGATGGGCTGCAGTCTGTAATTGTAAACCTGTTGGAAGCTGTGCACCTATAAGGAAGAAGTATGAGAGACAAAAGGTTGAGAGATTGACTATGTTCCTACACCACGGGTCACCAACCCTCCTCCTGAAAAAGCTACCTTCCTGCAGGTTTCAGCCAATCAAGAACTTCTGAAAGCAGTAATTATTTGTATCAGGTAGGGTGGATTGGGGTTGAATCTGAAGCTCTCCATGAGCAGGGTTGGTGATCCCTGTCCTACACAAAGAACAGTGTGAAAGACCACCGCTCTGTATTGACATGGTGCCTGTGTGTTTGTGTTTCTGTTGGGGGCTTGGCAGGAGCACAGAGGAGATGTTCAGCCTGTCAGATGAAAGCTGCAGCTCGAACCCAGCAGTGGCTCGGAGGAAGAAGATCGCAGTGAGCATCATCATCAGTCTCCCTGAGAAAGAAGAAGAAAGCCACAGCTTCCAGGAGTTCTTCTTCTCTCACTTCCCTCTGTTTGAGTCTCACATGAACAAGCTCAAGACTGCCATTGAGAGGGTGAGTGTGCCACCGCAGCTGGACTTTGCAGAGGTCAGAGAAGGCCAAATTGTTGACTTTTCAGCCTGTGGTTACTGTGGGACACTGAGGTCTTTTGTGTCCCTAAGAATCTGTATATTTGGATGGATTGTCTGAATGAGGAAAATGTCAAGGTGGGCGATGGAACTGAATTTAATGTATAATATTTTTCACTGGTCTTCAGCAGCTGCACCAAAGTATTCCCAATGGAATAGGACTTGCTGGTGCATAAACATGAACTTTATGGAACCATGCCTAATCCCATGGGATAGAGGGGTATACTTACCTCTAGTGTTGAGCCTTGGAGCAGTGGAACTGTGGAATGATGGCGCCACATCTGATGAATTGGGGAGTTGGGAGTGGGGTGCTGATTGTCCACCATTCTGACCTCACTAATGCTCTTCACTGACTGTGAATCCTTACAATAATGATCCAGAATCTATTAGAAAGCATTCTCTGAACCATAGACAGTTACTCCTACTCCAACCTTCCCACTTCTAATGCTGCCAGAAATTGGCTTCAGGGGTGTGTTGGTCTGAACCCAAAGCCAAATCCATTGCTCCTCCAAGGTTACTAACTTGTCTAACACAATAGGAGTGCAAAAGAAAGTACAAAGACAATATTCCCTGAGCATGAAACAGAGACAACCCCCCAAAAGAAACACGCCCCTTGCAGCTCCCACTATAAAATGCTGTTCACTACCGTTTCACAAGGAGTAGTATAGTGAGTATTTTTTTTTTTAAATAGTGAGTTTGTTCGAGTAGGGAAGCTACTAAGCTACTAAATGTACTAAGAGGCTGGAGGGTGGATACACATGCATGTGGTGTTTAATATTTTCCACAAAGCTTTTTTACTTTCTTTAAATCTGTTGATCAAGTCAGTAAAATGTTGAAAAGCGTGATTTTTTTTTTATCATGCATCAGCTGCTGTTGCCCATAACAGGGTACTAGTGGCTCCTGAGTGGCACAGCTGTCTAAGCTTTGGCCCAGTTATGAGGAGATTGTTACTTTGTTCTGTGGAAATCCATTGCCATCCGTTGGTGGGACAGCTGTGAGTAGCCAGCAGTTCAAGTCAGTACAGGTATCTGTTAGATGATAGAATTTAGTATTAGAGGTCTGCAGCAGTTTGGAAAGACATGGAGACACTTGACACATAGCTCAGATCAAGCATGTGATGGCCTTCATGTGATAGGGTGAGTCTTATTGAGCAGGACCTAGAAATGACTGAACTGGGGGAAAGTTGGGAAATCACATGCACTGTTTTAAACGTTGTGGCATGCCATGTGATTGTGTGTGTGTGTGTGTGTGTGTGTGTGTGTGTGTGTGTTTCAGGCCATGATTGTGTGCAGGCGAGTAGCTGAGGCAAGTCAGCGAGTGCAGGTGTATCTGTGTCGAGTCATGGAGGCTCTGGGGGAGTTTCGGTGAGGATTTCTGTGTTAATGTGTATTTTAAATGTTTTTGGTTCATTTTTGATGCTCTTTGTTTTCAGGTCATTTATCTATTCCTTCACTCTTGTCCAGGATGACTGTGTGGAATCTGTACATGGCCCCGAGGATTACTGAACCTGTCTGGCTTACCATGGTGTCCCAGAGTGCTGAGCGAAACCTGCTGTGTCAGCGGTTCCTGAAGGAGATGAGTGTGCTCATGGAACATGGGGCCAAGAACCAGTGAGTGCTTCTTGCACCTCTTGACCTTTTTTCCTTTAAGGCCCGAGGACCAATGTTATGTGTCCTCTTCATATGAGTCCTTGCACTGATGATTGAATGCATTCATCTACTTTAAGTTGCACATATTACTCCCACACATGTGCAAATCCACATACAGCTTGTCCAGTTCCTGTAGAGAAGTACTGCCAAAAAAATAGGACTCTCTTGAGCAGATAAACAAACGTGAACCTACTGACACCGTGTCTAATGCCAGGTGTGGGTTAGAGGGGTATACTGCCTCCTGACATTGAGTGGTGGAGCGGTGGAGGCCACCATCCCAACATCCTGACTTCACTAATTCTCTTTTCACTGAATCAAATCAAATCAGGATTTATTTGTATAGCACAACCTTTTACAACTGATGTCACAGTGCAACACAAATCAACAGAACAGAAATTAGAGCAACTTTATGTGGATGTTATTGTAAGTATGTCTAGGGGCACCCTAATCTGTTCATGGCCAGCGCTGTGAACTGTAGTTTCCCTCAGTAATGATCACTCATGAAATTAAAGAGAGCAGAAAGGAAAGGGTGTTTACAAAGCACAAATACACAAAAAAAGTCAAACTTACTTGAAGGTTCCACTGCACTGAAATTGCATCAGATTTTCATTCTGTGAAAATTATACCTTGTGAAAGGGCCCTAAGGATGCATACATGCTACAGGCTGACGGAGCATAAATGTCAAACTCAGTCCCCCAGTGATTTTCAGTTAAGATGCTGCATCAGCTCTCAGACTAGAAACATGCCTGTATGTGAAAAACGACTCTGAAAAGTTCAAACAGCTTTTTTTTCCAGCTTTTGCTGCAACTGATTCTGACATGGAGACCTCTATCCACCTGTACAAACAACGATGGGCAAGCACACAACAAATGACAATCCAAGATGGAGGAGATAAGCTAATCAGTGCAGTGTACTCTGTTCTTCTATCATGGATGGTTTATCATTCAGTGGTTTTCTTTAAAATGGTCCAAATATCTTGTTCCTCATTGGATATACAGTTATATTAGGTTATACATTATCTCTAGATGACCAAGATGTGTGTGCATATGCTTCCTTGAGTTGTCTAGTTTGTAAGTGTTGGCCCCATCATTAGAAGATCAAGTTCAATCCCAAGTGATGCCACAAACAGTTAGTGTTCTCCAAGTGTGTTGTCTTTGCTCACGTGTTTCCTCTGTTTAATTCACCAGGTTTCTCTCTGCACTGCTTACTGCTGTCCTCACCTACCATTTAGCTTGGGTTCCCACTGTGATGCCTAGCAACCACCTGCCAATCAAACCAGTCTGCCAGAAACACGCATCCCACACTGTGGACCTGTTGGCCAAGTCTCACCCATACAACCCACTGTGGGCTCAGCTAGGTACATACAGTGCATTGGGAAAGTATTCACAGCACTTATGTTACAGCCTTATTCCACAATGGATTAAATTATTTTTAAATCAAAATTCTACACCCAATGCACTGCATTGACAAAGTGAAAAGTTTGTTTATAATGTTTTGCAGATTTATTAAAAATTACAAACACAAAAATATAACATTTTCATAAGTATTCACAGCCTTTGCCGTGACACTCAAAATTGAGCTCAGGTGCATCTTGTTTTCACTGATCACCCTTCAGAGGTTTCTACAGCTTGATTGGACACCTGTGGTCAATTCAATTGATTGGACATAATTTGGAAAGGCACACACCTGTTTATATAAGGTCCCATAGTAGACAGTGCATGTCAGAGCACAAACCAAGCCATGAAGTCTGAGGAATTGTCCGTAGACCGCCGAGACAGGATTGTATTGAGAATCTGATCCTCAGACTGGGACAACGGTTTATTTTCCAGCAGGACATGAACTATGGTTGAATATTTAGGATGTACGGTTACATGTATTTGTACAGAACCATCAAAGGATGAATGTCAAAAATACGCTGTACACTTAAAATTCGCATAGCATTGTGAGAATTGTAGTAGATTTAGCATTGAGGATATAACTAGCTTTGATTAGTCTAGTGTATTTGGGGGGTAGTTGTTTGCTGGTTCTTTCCAGTTGTCCTGAGAGTGTGGTCAAAATTTTTGTGTGATGCAAACTTTGATTCCCTCAAAAGCAACTCTACAATCACAGTACACAGCTTGAGTATGTCAATGTCTTTATTGTTTTGCTGTGTTGTTTGTCATGTAGGTGATCTGTACGGAGCGTTGGGGTCCCCCGTGCGAGTGTGTCGGACAGTGGTTGTGGGGCGCAGGAGAGAGCTGGTGCAGCGTGTCCTCTATATCCTGTCCTACTTCATCCGCTGCTCAGACCTGCAGGAGAGCACACAGCCTGCAGGTCACACGGACAGTCCTGCCAATCCCTGGCCAACCCAACACACTAACTCTGCCCCCTTATCTGAAAGGACATGTGAGATACCACTCACCCCTGAGTCAGAGGCAGCAAAGCCCACTGTATGCACTGACAGCACCAATGATAAAACACTAAGAGCTCACTCGGATGCTACAAACACTGCTTCAGTTTCAGAAAGGACCACTGTAAAAGCCCCCGAGTCAGACTCTGCTGGCCCCTTCCCTTTCTCTGAAATGACCAGCGAGAGGCTAGCATGTTTAGAGCCTGGGTCTGAATTGTTTGGGGACACTGACTCTGTGGGTATTGGGTTGGAGCACATTTTGGCCAATCAGAGCCCTCCAGTGCAGCGGGTCCAGTTTACCATTGGCAGCCCTAGAGAGTCGGGGCATGATGACCTGCGATGTGGGCGGGGCTTGCACAGGAAGTTGCCTCACAGACGTTTGGCGGACATGCGGCGGAACGAGAGCTCAGACAGTTCTTTGGGCGACAGCGACGAGGAGGACCCTTCACCCAGACAACCATGCACAGCAACAGAAGCACAGGAATATGAGCTTCCTCTTCCAAGGTAGGTACAATATCTGGTCAAATATTTTTGGACACCTGCTCATTCATTGCTTCTTGATCAAGGGTGTTAAACAAAAAAAAGTGAGGTTATGAGTTTGGATGTTGGATGGTCACCCCACATCATCCCTAACTTCTTAACCCATACCCAGAATTGCTGGATGAATCACCATCATTCCAGAGAAAACAGTTTAGAATGGGAGCTGTTAAACGGGTAAAAACATGGACTATATATGTAACTTTTTGTCTGGTTTTTGAATCAAATAAGATTTTGGCATGAATTTACAGATGAGATGCATTTTCATTCTTTTTGTTTGCATGTCTGTGTAAACTGCCACAACTATGCTTATTTATTTGTTCAGACCAACAGGGCAGCACAGATCACAATCTCAGTAACCTGGCTATAAAGATCCCCAAAAAAAATCTAATGCAAAGGTCACCGACAGGCAGGCTGCAGCCTGGTAAAATCCCTGGCCAGCCTGACACACTAACTCCGCCCCCTTTTCTGTAAGGACCTGTGAGATACTGCCACCCCTGACTTGCAGGCAGCAAAGTCAACTGTCTGCACTGACAGGACCAATGATTAAACACTTGAGAGGTATCTCAGATGCTACAAATGCTGCTGATGTTTTAGAAAAGACAACCGGAAAAGCCCCCAAGTCAGATTCTGCTGGCTCCTCCCCTTTCTCTGAAATGACCAGTGAGGGTCTAGCATTTGCAGATCTTGTGCATTAATTGATTAGGGACACTAATGACTCTGTCAACTAATACATTCTTACAGTGTGTTCATTTTAAACTTTTTAAATCACATTATATAGTTTATTGCTATTTCTCTTAAGTATATATATATATATATATATTACACTTCACTTCTATGCTTTCTTGTAAAATGTTGTGTCTGTGTGTTTGTAGCTGTCAGACGGAGAGCCGTCCCAGTGTAAATCATTTTGGCCGTTCTCTGCTGGGAGGTTACTGTCCACAGTACATGCCTGACTTTGCTCTGCATGGCATCAGCTCTGATCAGCGGCTTAAACAGTGCCTCATGGCTGACCTGGAACACACAGTGCTTGTGAGTGATCAATGTTACTGCTGCACTAGCAAAATAATGTTTATGCCTTTTATTAATATTTTTGAGAACTTGATTGTGCTTGTGTTGCTGTTGGTAGTGCAAACTTGAGTGAAATTTGCATTTCAAGTGAATGATGAGTATGCATTTCATGAAGTTTGATGAAGTTTTAAGACTTTAAACCTTTAGAAATATTCACTCAGGCTCAGACATCATGGTCTCTTCTAAGCAGTTCCCTACCACTCGGATCATTAACATAAACTGATGCCCACAAAGCAGAAGAACTCATTTTCAGTAGTTGCTTCAAAATATGTCAAAACACTTACAGTAGATGTTCGTAAGTTAATTAAGAAATGGCACTTTCACTAACTGTGGAGCTCAGGTTTTGTTCTGAAGGATCAAGAAATCTTTCAAAGACATCTACTCATAGGATTATTGTAATGGTAAATCAATATCCCTGTTTGACTGCAAAAAGACCTTCAGGAGGCCTCTGGAGTGGTGGTGCACTGTTCACAGGAGAATAAAACCTTTCCTGTGTACTCAGCATAAACCATGAATTTTTTAAAGAATGAAATTGATTAAAAGACACAATGGACAACCTCAAGAGGCACAAATTGAAGGTTATGCCATGATCTTTACAGTCCTCCAACCTAAATATTATTAAATAACTGTGCATAGACCTCAAAAGATCAGTGTAAGACAACCCAAGTATCTCACAGAACTAGAAGCCTTTTGCAAGAAAGAAGCTGAAAATCCTCTAAACAAAAACTGAGCAGAAAACTAACCACAGTATTGTGCAAAAACATTTGATATACATTTTTATGGGCCAGTCAGATGCTACTGCCGATTTGGAGTTTATATATTTGTTAGCCTGTTGCAGAGAAGGGAACACAGTACGAACTGAAGCACACAAGCCTGAAACTGTGAACCATTCTCCTGTTAGTAGCTACTACTCACAAAGGCTAGTTGTCTCATTTCTCTTAATGGTGGTTATTTGTGTGTGTGTGTGTGTGTGTGTGTGTGTGTGTGTGTGTGTGTGTGTGTGTGTGTGTGTTTGTGTTTGTGTTTGTGTTTTTGTGTTTTTGCAGCACCCAGCACTGGACGAGCCTGTTGCAGAAGCAGTGTGTATCATTGCGGACACAGACCGACTGTGTGTTCAACTGGCCACAAGCCAGCGGCGTGTGTGTGAGCCGGGGAGGCTAGGAAGAGATGTGATGGTTTCCAACCTCATACACACACTCCTCACGTCCGTGCTGCAGCTGCACACGCTCAATATCGCAGCAGACTTTGTGCGTTTCTCCCTTAAAAACACACACAATGTTTTTTATACCTTTATATCTTATATATATATATATATATATATATATATATATATATATATATATATACAAACACACACATTCTTACTCCAATCAACCATACCATGATGACCCTCCTTGTTTCTACTTCGATTGCCCATTTTAAAACTTTGTAGTTGTATAATTACAGACTGCAGTCCATCTGTTTCTCTGCATACATAAACCTCCTTTTACCCTGTCTTTAATGGTCAGGACCCCACAGGACCACCACAGGGCAGGTATTCACAGTCCTGCAGTGGCACTGACGTGGTGGTGTGGTAATGTGTGTAGCACCAGTATAAGTGGATCAGAAGCACTGTGTCCACTCACTGTCCACTCTATTAGGTCCAACTAGGTCGACTCCTATATTTTTGTCCACCTTGTAGATGTAAAGTCAGTGTCGGAATTCAAACTGTTTCTGCACAGTTGGTTTTGGTCTACACAGCCTAATATAGCCAAGTAATTTAAGCCTAGTGTGGATTAGAACTGTGCAAACAGCTCACCACAAAACTTAACCAGCTACTGAAATACAGACCGATTTAAGTTGGGTTCTACTGCTGTATGTGGTATGAGATGCTAATTTCTAGACTACAAGCATCCATTACAAAAACTGCAAAGCACTAAACTCTGAAGTTGTTGTGGCTATTTGACTCTGTGTGCATATTTCTGGACAAGCTAGTCCTTTAATGCTGTCTTGGAGAGGAATTCCACAGTTTGAGACATTTTTCTGCAGGTTTTAATCTTTTTAAATCATTCTGAGGGAGGTCTGGTGTGAAGTAGTTTTTATTACCAATAAACTGACTCAGATTTCTATGGAATTAGGAATCATGAGGAGTCATATTGTCTATCAAAGCCACCAGTGAACCTACAGTGGTTTCTGAGTTTGATCATTTCTAAGAAAACTGAAATTTCTAAAAATCTCAATACTATTGTGAAACAGTGGTTCAGACATGGGGCAATGCATTCGTAACCATTTCCTGTTGTAACCGAGTGGCTGTTAGTGCTTCATCAGGAGTCACAGGACACTGCCCACAGGAGGCTGTTGGCTGGATATTTCTGGTGGTGGACTATTCTGAATCCAGCAGAGGTTTAAATACTCCAGCTGCACTGCTGTCTGATCCACTCGTACCAGCGCAACACACCATGTCAGTGTCACTTCAGTGCTGAGAATGACCCAACCACCCACATGATCATTGCTCATTGAAGAACAGGGTAAAAGCAGGGCAATAAAGTTTGCAGAGAAACAGATGAACTACAGTCTGTTATTATAGAACGACAAAGTACTATGTATAGTAAGAGGAGCTGATACACATAAGCACTTCATTTATGTCTATTAACTTCAGCATTGATCTAATTCTTTAAAGCAGAATAAGCCTTTTAAATATATTGCATAATCAGCTAAATGTGTGCACATGCAAAAGGCTTCCCTGTGAGACCAAACATTACAATATTTTGGGAAAAAAAGCCATTTGCTTTCTTAACAGTAAACTGACCATCATACTTTTTTGTGGTGGGTTTATTTTTGTGGGAAAGGCTGGTGATGTTGTATGAATTGCCTGCAAATGAGAGTTTAATGTGGTAGAAAAGTAAAACACAGCGAATCCTTTTTTAAATATGACATCACTGTAAATATATCAGTGCTGCACCCATATCTACTCAAACCTGAATTTTAAACACATGCTTGTTGAAAGTTGGATACTTCCATTAGCTTTGTAAAGGTGGGGTCACCTTTCGCATCGCTTCATGAAATAGGCAAGCAAGGCAGGAAATCATTGGCGAAAACAGTTCTCCATTTCTGGTTTAGCAGTTATACATCTGAGCCAAAATGCTATAAAAAGGACTAAAAAGCCAAGAAAAAACAATTCTTGTTTGATCCGTCTAAAACTCCGTTTAAAACTCAACACTCTGCTCTTTCTCCATGTTGGCTCAGACAGAGCAGACACCATACAGAGTGCATGATATTTCACACAGCCAGAGCAGCAGCTTTAATGGTCAAGGACATGAATTCACTCATTAGAGTTCAAGCAAAGTTGAACTTGCCTGAAAGTTTGTTTTGGAGATTTATTAGCCAAGAAATTAAGTCCATGACTGTGTTTACCCTCTGTCTCATCTTTGTGTCTTGTTCCATCCTCACCCCTCACTCTTGTCTTCAGGTGTTCATTGTTCTGTGCCTGTCCCGCTCTTTACCTTTTGCCAGGCGTTTGTGTATTTATTGTCCTGCGTGTTTGTCTCAGTCCTTGTCGCATCTTGTTCATGAGTTGCGCGCTGCCATATTTTTAATTTGGTTTTGCTCCTCATGCTTTTCTGTTTGTTTGTATTTTGATTAGAGCTTTCAAAATTTAATTCAGCTTCCCCTTGCATCCATGATGTAAAGATTGGCAGACAAAAAAAACAACAACAGTGACCTGTCTTTACCTAATGTTAAGTCTGGCACAAAACTAAAGAAGCATGTTCTGCCTTATTTAGAAGGGAATCATGTATGATTTGTATATTTTGCTGAGCAGTTGCTTTTAAACACATCTTTCTTAATGGTTTGTCTGTGTGTGTTCGCTTTGCAGTGTGTGATGCACTTGGAGGATCGGTTACAGGAGATATACTTTAAGAGCTGTTCTTTGGCAGAGTATCTGAGAGGACAGAGGAGAGTCCATGTGAAAGAACTGGGACTAGCACTGGGGTATGATAAACACACACACAAATATGAAGCATGGTATATTGTTTGTCATTTCTGTTGCTGAATCATTGAATGAATGACACAGATGAGATTTTTCATGAAACAAGCAAACATTTAGGAGCCCTTCATTATTAGCTGTGCAACCTTATTTCTCCAAATATACCTGTGCTCATTTCTGAAAGTGTTCTTGATCTTCCAAAAGACCACCTTTTTAACTGTAACTTTTTTTAACTACATTATGAGTAAAGACTACCTGAAAATACTTCATAGTCTTTTCTGAACGGATGGTGATATGGAAAAATATTATTATATAATGTTTAAAGACATTTTCACAATACAAAATATTTTAACATGCAGACAGAACGGCCGCTGATTCCTAAAAACTTAATACATAGTTAATACATTGATTTCTGTTTAAAATATGCTGCACTTCATCAAAATAAACAGGGCTAATTATGCTCTTTATAATGAAATGTGAATGTTTTGAGCATTGGTTAGGGGTGGCCAAATAGTTGGTTTATGCACAATAGCAAGCCTCTGGAGAATCATACACCTTGAGGTTTGTGGGACTCCAGAAGCCAGCAGCTTCAAATATGTTTGCTACTTTGTAATGGCATTTTAGAAGTTGCTCTCACAACTTGATGGATTTGTTTATCAGAAACCTTCCTCATTATGCCAATATCTGAACAAACCGGCTTGTACTCTGAATCAGCTACAAATCTCTTCACAGTATCGCTTAATGTTTTTGTGAATGATCTAATGTTTTCATACCTTGTCCTTAATTTCCCTGAGGGAACCCTCCCAAGGGTTCAATAAAGTTCTATCCTATCCTATGCTATCCAAGGAATTACATTTTAAATTTAATTGAAAAACAAAAAATGGAATCTTTGTGGCACTTTAATTCAATTTGCATACTAATTTGGAATGCAGTGTAAACACAATCCCCACAATCTGCTTAGAAAAATACACTCTTTGTCAAAACAATTGTTGCACCCAGAAGGAACAACTGATTGCAAACCACGACTGCAATGGCATTGTGCCAGACTGACATGAAGTCACTCAGAATGGCAGCTGGTCATCTTCAGTGATATGTCCTGCTTTTGTCTTGTTAGTGCAGAAGAGAAATTCTTAAATGTTGTTCAGAACGTTTTTTTTTTTATATTATACTTTTTTGTAGATTAGCTTAACTATTCACAGTAAACCACTGCTTATATCACCCCCCCCCTCTCTCCCTTTCATGTACACAAACACTAATTTATTTGTGTGTGTGTGTGTGTGTGTGTGTGTGTGTGTGTGTGTGTGTGTGTGTGTGTGTGTGTGTGTGTGTTTTGTAGGATCGAGTCCAGTGATCTTCCATTACTGGCAGCAGTAGCCAGCACACACTCGCCCTACGTCGCCCAAATACTTCTATGAGTGGACCATGGAAGAGTTGCTTCCCTAAACTGACCAATCAGAATGTGTTCCTTCTCACCACAGACCAATTAGGAGCAGATTGGAGTTTCAACACCACATTCCATGTTTGCCGTCAGTCTGACCAATCGGAGCCCACACCTGGCTTTATTTTGACCAATCAGGAATTTGTTCTTAGTCCTCAAAGATGGGATTGTCTGAGAAGGTTTATGTCCTCTGCAGCTGAATGGATAAAGGAGTGTGTATGTCTGTGGCGTTTGTGTGTTAGCATAGCTTTTGGCCTCCACTGTTTCTGCCTTCAGAGACTGGACCTCTGATAACAGACAATTTGTTTACTTGTTGATTTTTTGCTCTCCTGATATTATTTGTTTTGTCTTAAAGGGAGGAATGAAGACTACAAAGCACAGAGCTCGTCATTTAGAGGGAATTCCACAGTTTTCACCATAGCTTGCATCATTAAATGGTTGTAATGTAAATAAAACAATTCGTAGTGGCCAGATGTGAAATGGGTCATTTTAGAGACCTTGTTTACTGTGGTGTTGAATGACTCCAGATGTCTTAACCCCAGAGTTTAAGGCCTCTAAAAGCTACCTCACTTCGTTACTACAGGATGCACTGCCCAATGCCTAAATCATTGTTTCAGGATTGTTAGAGAAGTTCTTTAAGACAAGACCAAACTCAGAAATGACTGTGAGTTCACTGGTTGCTTTGATAGAAAATATGACTCCTCATGACTCCTAATTCCAAAGAAATTTTGAGTCAGTTTCTCTATAATAAGAATAATTTCTTACCAGACCCCCCTCAGAAGGACTTGATTAAAATGATTAAAATTTGCAGAAATATTGAAAAATCTGTGGAATTCCTCTCCAAGACAGTGTTAAAGGACTAGCTTGGTCATAAAATATGTACACAGTTTCCCCCAAAGGCTAAACAGAGTTTAGTTTAGTATTTTGCAGTTTTTGTGCTGTAGACTTGATTTTTGATCAAGCTCTTCCATTAAATTGGCTGTTATTACATGATACAAGTATCCAACCAGTTCTGTTATGGCAATAAATGTCAGTTAAAACACAACCTTATGTGAAGGATCTGAACACTGTGTGGGAGTTGACTGGTTTGAGAATTACCACCCTAATGAACCTTGAATCAGAAGCACAAGTTCTCAATCTGGTCCTCAGAGGCCTCCAGAACATCTTGATCTTGTTTGAATCATAAGGATAGAGCAAAGTTTTGCTCAAACAAAATTTGCTTGTTGTAGCTTATTTCTGTTTCTGTGATTCAGTTCAGTCTGACTGTCTGGAGTCCCTAAAGACTGGTTTGAGAAGCACTGCCCAAAAAAAGACCCTTTTAGTTTTTTAAAAGGGGGGTTCAAACCAGTCCACAGAGGCCCCAAGATGTTCTAGGTGTGTGCTTCAGTTAACAGTTTGGTTTACAGAGGGTGTGCTCATTGTGCTGCGCAGTTGATGCATGCAGATTATTACCAATTTACCATCTATTGGGAATGATCTGTTTGTTTGGCTTCCCCTTGTGGTGGGAAGTAGGTTTACATTTAAATCAGTTCCGTGAAGTTGATGTGTTTATGTAACTACAGTGGAAGTGTTCATTTGATCATTGTGCTTTGAGCTGCTGATGTCTCATTTATATGAGCATCAAGTCAAGGAGTCTTACGCAAGTGTGTGTGTGTGTGTGTGTGAGAGATGTGTGTGTGTGTGTGAGAGATGTGTGTGTGTGTGTGAGAGATGTGTGTGTGTGTGTGTGTGAGAGATGTGTGTGTGTGTGTGTGTGTGTGTGTGTGTGTGTGTGTGTGTGTGTGTGTGAGAGATTCTGGCACAGAGACAGGAAACTGTTTGCGTAAAAGAGATGTAACTGGACTGGTAATTAAGCAGCAGTTAACGGTGTTGTGTCTGTTTATGCCTCAAAGTCAAGAATGTTTACATAATGGTGGTGGGTTAAGACTGGTACTGAAGCAGCAGTTAAGTGTGTGTGTGTGTGTGTGTGTGTGTGTGTGTGTGTGTGTGTGTGTGTGTGTGTGTGGAATCCGTCATTGATTTCAGGTGCTACCATGTTCTACACTATGTATAGACATATTATAACACATACTTTTGTACTCTCTCCTTTGGAATATACTTCACTAATACTTTATTTTACATCACCCAGTAAGAAACCCGAAAGGCTCAGTCTTAATCTTACTGTGTAAAACTCTTACGGTTCTTGTTTCGTTAATATTCGAAAGACTGAAAGAAAACTCTTACATATTTTTGTACACTACATTCTACCTCAGACAATGGCTTAAAGTGTGCTCTTCATACAGTACATACACTCTTAACAACAAAGGTGCTGAAGGGTTCTTTTGAGACGTGACAGAACAGTGTTTCTCAACCCTTTTCCTGGTCCCCACCCCCCTCCCACCTAACCTGATTCAACTAATCTGGGGGTGGGTTTTCCAAAAGCTACTTAGCTTTCATTCAAGGTGAATCTTGAAGATTGAGCAACCATCATTCTGAGCACTCTCACACTCTCTGTTAAGATGTTCTTAATGCTCAAATGCTTTTGGGAAACTGGGCCCAGCTTGTTATCAAGCCCTTCAGAGTTGCAGGTGTTGGGTTAAAGCTGGACATGCTGGGCATGGTGTGCCTCCAGGACCCAGGATTTGAGAAACTGACATCGAAGACTCTCTCTTTTCTTCAGGAACCTCTGTAAGAATAAAGAAAACTTGTGGATGTCTGGAAGTCCAGATCCACCAAGTTGTTTGCTTCAACCATACATGCAGAGCAACCAGTCCTCAGGGACCCCAGGAAATGGATTGAGTAAAATTGTCTGGTGGTTCCTTGGGACCAGTTTGGAAAGGTTTCTTATAAGCAGATCATCAAAGCCAAGAACCTTTTGAATCCTTTATTTTTAAGAGTGACTGATGTGAAAATGCTCGTTCTTTAAGGACAAGGAGAAATGGTGTGAAAGGAGAACATCATTGTGGCTCAAAGAAAACACTAATATTTTGGCTGTTCTGTTTTTAGGCTGTCCAGTGTGTCTGTGTTTTGTTTGTTTTTTGTCTTTTTTTTAAATGTTGGTCTGAATTAAAGATTGCAGGTTAGATGTTTGTTCAGTGTAAGATTGGGATGTTGATGAAAGCAGATGTTGAATAAATTGTCCACATTTGAGAAGCACTGTCTTTGTTCAGTTTCACTTTCTGTTTCTTGTAAACTGATGGAAACGCACTTTATTCCATCAGAAATACATTACATTATTCATTAATGGACAAAACAATTAACAGATGAAGGTTTTTTGGAATTGAATTAATATATGTCACTGTAATGATAAACGTATCTTTGACCCTAATATTTGAATCGCATATATTGGGGTAACTGTAGAGTTGAAAGGAGGCTCTAATACCCTGGTCTGCTGTCTCTACTCTGGATACAAGATGATATTTGTATCAGGCGTGTTGCAGCTGGATCCTGCACATTCATAAGTTGCCGAAGTTGGCTTCCCATCTGGTCTCATAAAAGTTAAAAAAATACAGCATTATTAAATGACCTTGTGAATACTAGCTTTTTTTATTTTTATCATCATCTTTACTTATCTCAGACATGCACAGCTCCGACACTGGACTGGAAGTTTTGTATTGGTCGGCCCTCCAAGTCTCCCTGACTTAACAGGTTCTTTTAAATGGGCTGGAGATGATTTAGATTGGAGATGAAGCATGATCAGTATATGGAAGTGACAAACTGTAAATCCTTCATCCTTTATATCTACACCTCCAAAACTGACATAAATCCTGCTCACTAGTGAAAACCACTAAAGCAGCAGCACTGTCAAACATAATGGTAATTATGTGGTGTTGAGCCTTGTAGTGAGTTTGTCCCCTGGGAACTATAAGATTCTATCTGACATTTTTATCAAAACTGAGTTATTTACATATTCTTATTCTGTGATGTGTGTGTTTTTACAGCAAAGGAGTTGTCACAAAGCAGCTTTACAGAAATCCGTGTCGAAGCCTCAGTTGAGCAGCCAGCAGCAAGGTGGCAACAGTGGCAAGGAAAAACTCCTTCATGCTTGAAGAGAGGTTGAGAGGAACCAAGGCTCAAAAGAGAAAACCATCCTCCTGTCTTCAACACTGGATAGCACTGACACAAAGCACAAAGAGATGTAAAATAATAAAGAACTATAGCTGATAGTGAGAGCAGGCCATGTTTGAGATAGCAAATTTTGAGATTGCAGACCAAGAAAAATTACACTTCTGCAGAAAAGACACTTTCAACCCAGACTGAATTACACTAAAGACAACCCAGAAAAAGATTGTGCTGATATACTGGAAGCACATCAGGTTGGATGAGACAAAACTAGGTCTCATAGAGATATTGCTTGTGTTTGGAGGAGAAAGGAAGGGGCTTATAACCCAAAGAACACTGTCCCCACTGTGAAACATGGTGGTGGGAGTATTATGCTTTGGGGATGCTCCAGTGCATCTGGACATGGGAATCTCATCATGGTGGAAGGAATCATGAATGGGTCATCGCTTTCTCTTCCATCATGATTAACCCAAAACCAACATCACTCCTGGTGAAGAAAAAAGGGAAGGTCATTGACTGGTCTACTCAAAGCCCTGACTTGAAACCCACTGAAAATCAGTTGGGTGAACTGAAGAAGAAGGTCCGGGCCAGAATTTCTGGGATTCTTCAGGAATCTTGTGGTAATTTTGGTTTTCATGAAATAATGTAATCGTTCAAAATAAAACTTGGATATTTGGAAAAGATTAGTTTAAAGTTCTGTATTTAACAACACTTAAATACATTTAAAACAGTGCAATGTCATCAAGTGTAAAGACTGTAAACAGTGTTCAGTCATATTTCATATGTATTTGTCACCCAAAACAAAGTTCCCTTATTTATACATTAAATAACAGCTTTAATAAAAACCCAATAAATGTCCAGCTTTATTAAGTGATAAACAGTAAGATTTGCTGGAGCATAAAAACAAACACAACAGGGCAATAAAGGGGGGTTATGGTGAAAACTGGCAACACATTGCTGGTTTTTCATCACAGTAAGGGGATTTGACGTGCTGCATCTGGCAACGCAGCACGCAGCTATCTGGCGGGGTTGCCAGGGTCGCGGTTTTCCCGTCATATATTGGCCTGTTTGAAGATGCCGTCGAGAGGCGGGTTTTTGGGGCCACTTTCACTAATTTATCATGAAAACTTCCTAGTTTAGAAAGGAGGAATAAAAGACAACAATAAACAAAACAGGACAAAAAAAAATAGACAAAACCGACCAACAGGTTAATACAGATCTGCATTTAATCTGGAATTTTGAAATGAGCAGGAATGGAAAGGATAAAATGTCCTCCAGCTGAGAGGATCAGAAGACATAAGAGGAAACGGGAGATTTAAGGTGGCGGGAGCTTTAAGGTGGTACACTGTTGAAGATCCGGAGCTTCCGCGGGGGTTTAGACAAGGGGTGGTTTTGGTGTATCTGGTAACCCAGCCCGAAGCTCCGCTAACGTCGTTCCGTTTGTCACAATGGAAGCGTGTTTGTTTCTCCAGCTTCTGTTTGACCTAAACGATGATTTACTCGCCGCGCTGTGATTCGGGACCGGCCTTCTGGCGCTTACGAGCTTTTATCTCTGTAGGATTTACAGGTTAGTGAGAGTTAACGGTGACCGGAGAGCAGAGCCGCCTGAGGGGCTAATACCAGTACTAATACCAGTCTGAAACCAGTCTAATACCAGTACTAATACCAGGCTAATACTAGTACGAATTCCAGTACGAATACCGGTCTTTTACCAGTACTAATACCAGCACTAATACTGGTGTAATGCCAGTCTTAATACCAGTCCTAATACCAGTTTTAACACCGATCAAATACCAGTACTAACACTGATCTAATGCCAGTACTAATACTGTTCTAATGCTAGTCCTAATATTGATCTAATACCAGCCCTAATACTGATTTGAGGAACAATACTAATCTAATACCAGTTCTAATACTGATCTGAGGTTTAATACTAATCTAATACTTTGATCTAATACCAGCCATGATACTGATCTTAGTCCTAATAGTGATCTGCGGTGTAATACTAATCTAATACTGATCTGAGGTTTAATACTGATCTCAGTCTTAAAACTGATCTATTTTCAATACTGATCTAATACTGATCTCAGTCCTAATACTGATCTAATACTGATCTCAGTCCTAATACTGATCTCAGTCCTAATACTGATCTAATACTGATCTCAGTTCTAAAGATGATCTAAGACTGATCTCAGGTTTAATAAAAGCAGTAGTAAAGCAGCGCAAGGACGACGGGCTGACCAGCTTTGTTGGTCAGTTGTTGCTAAGTTAACTGGCTCTATGTTGTTTCCTAGGATGCAAAGGAGTGTTGCTAAGGTAGCTCAGCTTAGAATCCCGATCAATAAGGCTCCATTGAAACTCCCTGTGTGTCCAAATATTTCTGGACACCCTTCCTGATCAGTTGCAGTCACTGACACAGATGTGCAATCGCATATGCAGCTTGTCTGTTCCCTGTGTAGAAGAACTGCCAATAGATTAGGACTCTCTGGAGCAGATGAACAAACATGAACCATGACTAATACCAGGTGTGGGCTAGGGGGGTATAAAGACCCCCAGTATGGAGCTGTGGTCTCTGGAATGATTGAGCTTTATCAAGTACTTTGGCATGGGGTGAGGCTGTGCTGAGGGTGAGGTGAGATGATCAGAGGTAACACTCTGGTCGATTGAATACCCATGATTTTGTAAGAAACAATAAAACAGCAGGTGGTTCATACAGTATGTTTGTCCATACAATGGATGGATGAAAAAGTGTGAGATTGTTAATGTGAAAGGCCTCAAAAACACATCTAAAAGTAGTTTTAGAAATCTTTTGCATTTGTGAAATATAAAGGTAGACAGAAGTCTGCATGCATGCACAAATTTGCTGTTTTCACATAAACGCTGAAATATGTCAAATATTAGAAGCCTGCATTACAGAACTCAAAAATGGGGCAAGAAATGTCTGAGTTAGTGAGATGAGATGGCTGAACCCGAGCCCTAATCCTTAAATATTGATTAGCCTCGCTGTAAAAAGTGATTTGGACTGAATTCTTTAACCTCTGGGATTAACGCGCTGGTTCTGAAATGATGAGTTTAGTGTTCATTTGAGTCGTACTTTGCAGGTTAAAAATCTTGCACGACCTTTTCTTAATGGTGATAATAGTGTTATCTGGCAGAAAATTCAGAAACTCCATCAGTTGATGAAAAAGTAGAATTTCTGCTTGATCTTATTATATAATGGTGGGCAGATCTTCTTATGTTGACACTCCCGCTGGTGACAGTAGTGAAAAAGGCTCTGATTGGCTGTTTTTCCAACCCCAGCCACTCCTTCACTCACTTTCACATGTACTGAGTGTGCAGGAAGCCCTCTAATACAGAGGGTGAACATACTCTCTATTTACATTCATCGTAACATTCCCACACTGTTTTTGTGTACTGCTGAACATCTGGTTTTCTATACCCCTCAGATCATGGATTTCCCAGGCCACTTTGAGCAGATCTTCCAGCAGCTGAACTACCAGCGGGTCCACGGGCAGCTGTGCGATTGTGTGATTGTTGTGGGTAACCGGCATTTTAAGGCACACCGTGCTGTGCTAGCTGCTTGCAGCACGCATTTCCGGGCTTTATTCACTGTTGCCGAGGGTGATGCCAGCATGAGCATGATCCAACTGGACTCCGAGGTGGTGACCGCCGAGGCCTTTGCAGCCCTTGTGGACATGATGTACACCTCCACATTGATGCTAGGGGAGAGTAATGTCATGGATGTTCTGCTAGCTGCATCACACTTGCATCTGAACACAGTCGTGAAGGCTTGTAAGCATTACCTGACCACCCGGACTTTGCCCATGTCGCCCCCTGGTGAGCACGGGAACCAACACCCGGGAAGCCAGGTTGCTGCTGGAACTAACTCTCGCCTCCAGCGCTCTTTTCTGTTACAGCAGCTTGGCTTGAGCTTGGTAAGCTCTGCCCTCGGTGGGACAGAGGCAGAAGGGGGCGCTACTGGCAGAGGGGCGGGATCCGTTTCAGGAAGTGGGTTGGCAGAGCAGCGAGATGGTTACCCCTCACGTCGGTTCCATAAGCGCAAACAGGCCTTTTCTCTTATTCGATCTGAGGCGGAACGTATGAGGCAGAGGCCACGTCTCTCCTCGGAAGTTGAGGGAACTCTGAGGGAAGGGGAATGTAGAACTGGAGGGGATGAGCTTCTGTCCCCGGATTCTCACAATAAAGTCGTTGAAGAGGACTCCAAACTGGATGTGGTGGTTGCCAGGGTGGTGGCTGGAGATAACAGCGACTTACTCGAGGGCAGGGACTACCGGAGATCCACAGGCCAGGAGGACGTGCAGCTGCCCAGCCAATCAGATGGTGGAAGAGGAAGTGGGGCAGAGCAACCTCTGATGTTGCCACACAAGGAGGAGTATCCTGACGGGGTGCAGGTGAAGGATGGAGGTGAGGACGAGGAGGCACCTCAAGTCATTGTGAAAAGCGAACCGCTCAGCTCACCTGAGCCTGTTGATGAGACCAGTGATGTCACTTCGCAGGCCGAGGGCAGTGACCAGGTAACTGTGATTATTATTTATATATTATATTTAAATGATGTGAACAAAAGCAAAAGAAATACAAAAACAGGGTTACAATGTTACTTATATGTAGAAATTCAAGATTTGTACAAGATGATCAGAATCCTGTCAGTATGGGCAGATAAATGCTTATGCTTAGATTATCAAAAAATCTACACAATATATTGTAGCAGTGTGACATAAAGAAAATTAAATCATGATTTAATTGATGCAAAAAGAAAATTTGCTCTCTTCTCTGATATTGCAATTGTGCAATTTTTTCCCAATATTGTGCAAATATGCACAGATATTTCAATTTTAGGGAAATTCTTGATCGTTATTTGTCCCCTGATCCAATATGAGTCTCTTAACGCCGATACCTGTTCTGATACCTGAGCTCATGAATACTCGGGTTAAGGAGTGACTTTTATATTGTTTAATATCTTATCCATTCTGACTGACCTGCCTCCCAGTTCAGCTCCCAGTGCCTCCAAAACCCTGCAGTCTAATCTGTTGGTATCTGTTGAAGTTCACACTCTGGACTAACCTCCTCTCAGTTCTGAACTCTTTCTTCTGAGCTCGGTTTCAAAACAAAGAACGTCATGCATTTCTCCTGCTGGTACAATTGCTCTGTTTCCACAATGGCTTAATACAGTTTCCATGTTTCACACTGTGAATCTAAACTCTTACTAACATTAAGGAAAATTCCTCGCGGCTGAACAGTATCAGTTTCAGAACTGATTTGAGATGAAACTATCCGATATAGACCCATTAAAATATGACGCTGATCCATGAATTATCTCTCATCACTGTTTGATCTGTGCAGTATTGTGTTCTGGTTAGTGTTAGGCTGAGACTGCATGTGTGAAAGCTCACAGTTTGCTTTCCTTCATAATGCTTTATTTAACTTTGTTCTACATCTGCAGGTGGAGGCAGCAGGTGAGAAGCTTGAACTGAGTCCTGAGGGCAGCGAGCATAGCTTCACTGAAGCCCAGCCCAGCTCTGACCTGCTTCTTACAAGCAGCAAGAGCACAGTAGGAGGAGGAGAGAGAGGAGGAGGAGGAGGTGTGGGGAGGGAGGAGCTGTCCTGCAGCGAAGCCCTAGACTCTGGATTCCGCATCTCCAGCTTCCTGAGCACAAAAGGCTTCGAGTGTGGCACCTTGTCTTCGAACCCAGCTGAAAACATCCCCAACACCACCACAGGGGAGTGCAGGCTGGACCGTGATCCTACACGCTTCCTCTTTGATTCGGACCCCGCCGGCACGTCCTCCAGCCTGCTTCTCCCTCCCTCTCAGAACCTCCTCTCTGGAGATGCGCAAGACTTCCCAGCCCTGCCGCCAGATGCTCTCGTCTTGCGGCCGTTGCACGACAGTCTTGCATCATCGTCTTCCTCCTTGGTGAACTCGCGTGGTGGTTCAGCAGACCAGCTCACGCTTTCATTCCAAAGGAACAGTTTGGGCCTCCACACCCTCCCCCGCATGTCCAGAGGAGGTGGTGGAGGGTTTCCTGCTTATCGACGCATTGCTCCCAAGATGGCAGCAGGGGGTGGTTCAATGCGCTCCGATGGGGCTAACCTGCAAGATGTCGCCTCGTCGTCTTCGTCAGCGCTGCTGACCGGAGCTGGCCTTGATGGAACGGTATCTGGAGGCCAGCGCGGAAACGGCATGACTTTGAATCCACCGCCCCAGCTGACCCGTGCTTCTGCTGACGTGCTCTCCAAGTGCAAGAAGGCGCTCTCGGAACACAACGTGCTGGTGGTGGAGGGAGCGAGGAAGTACGCCTGCAAGATCTGTTGTAAAACCTTCCTGACGCTGACGGATTGCAAGAAGCACATTCGTGTCCACACAGGAGAGAAACCGTATGCTTGTCTCAAGTGTGGAAAGCGCTTCAGTCAGTCCAGTCATCTGTACAAACATTCAAAAACAACCTGCCTCCGATGGCAAAGTAGCAACATGTCAAATGCCCTGCTTTAAGCCCTTAACATGCAGGCTTTGAATTTATGGCTTATTATATAGTAGCTGCTCTAGCATTTCTCTAACTGCTGTGGAATTAAGTTCTGTATTTGTGAGAGTTGGTTGACTCTCTTGGGGAATCTGTGCTCTGCATATGTTTAAGAGCTACCATTGTGAGGTTGGAAGTATGAAGTTCACACCTTCCACAGAACACGTGGGTGTTGTTACTTTCAGTTTGATACACAGTGTATATAGGACACTGCAAAGGCCAGACACCTTCATTTCTGTCATTTCCAGTCAATACAGCCATAAAGTACAAGCAGTTTATTTACCTGCAAACCACACGGAAGATGTTTGAGGAGACACTTCCAAAGTTTCAGTCTTGGACGTTCTGTCCATCCCATTGGTCCAAACACATTCAGTGATGGTGAAGTCTGTTCAGGATGTTCAGCTCATTGTTCTGAGAGGACCAGAGGGTTCTTTGTTTGCTTTGATCAGATGTTCTTTTTTTCATGGAAGAGCTTCTTGATCAGCGGCACATCTCTTCAGAACCACAGCATTAAGTGGTGTTCGCGCAGTTAAAGGATGGATCGAAACCTCTGTGGAGTTTCTTCTCCTGGTGCAAGTTGCAGTATGTTGAATAACTTTTACTTAATGGCTGTTCTTACAGGAATGGTGTTTTCTGGTTGTAGAGGGGTGAGTATGTAAGGTTACAGTTCTGCAGAGGATCCACAAGGTGTAGTTGGTGTTGTGTAAACGAAGGGTTTATGAATAGTATCTAAAGTAGGCCTGTTATGATGAATATTTTATAATAATGCAGTTATTCCCTTTCAAAGGACAGTGATGTTTGGTAAGAATATCCAGACATTGGGTTATTTTTACATGGTTAAATATCCTGCATAAATTAAACAAAAATGAAATTACAACTACTAAATCAAATCAAATTAAATCAAATTAAATCTCCAGCATTCTGACGAGTTGTGCTGTCTTGACGAGGCACGCTGCCATAGTGTGTGTGTAAACGTCAAGCTTGCTACAGAAAACTGTAGGTAGGCTAGTTTGATCACCGTATCAGGAAATGCTCCTGACTGAAGTATTGGTAGGATGTTTGGGGGCTAAATCACAATCTGACAATAATAATAATAATAATCATAATAATAATAATAATAAATTGTTTTGTATTTTTGTTACAGTCAAGCAACTAATAACAGTGTTCAGATTGTAAAAAAACACCCAACGAAAACAGAATTATGAGGAAAAAGACAGGAAAACAAAAAAATGCGGGTCAGCACATCCGCAGTGCAGCTAAGTAGCACGTTTTGCTGGGTAGCACAATTTGACAGAGCACTCGCTCACTCATGTTAATGTGCTCTACAGTACACAAGGGAACCAAATATGTAACATAGCATTTATTGTATGAGAATTATGTAATTATCGCTACAGGCCGTGTCTCAAGATGTTCCAACTTCACAATGGTAGGAAGGAAAGAAGATACCTGTTTGGTTGTGCATGGCTATAGTAGCAGATGATGATGTGCCTGGTAGTCTGTTTAAAATACAAACACTGTCACTCACACTAGGCTTGAGTGATCAATTAATGTTATTGTTGCAGTACAAGAACCGGAATTGGCCACTTTGTCACATATCTGTGTTTGTTTAACACACACACACACACACACACACACACACAACACACACACACACACACACACAAATACAAATCCCCAGTAATATAATATCACTTAAAGGGTCAGTATCAGTTATATCCTTAAAGGGCCCAAATCCGTTTTTGTGCAATTTATTTAATAATTGTGATGTTTTTGTTGGTTTTATTTATTTTTTTACATATTTTTATTTGGGTTTTTAATTAATACAGGCTTTTTGTTACTGTGCATTTAAGAATGATATTTGACCAGGGGTGCCTTTGCACAGGGCTGGATAGGTAAATGACCTCACTCAGTCAGAAGGCCTGGCTGTACTTTTTAAGTGTAGTCCAAACTGAAACACATCTTTTAACTTCAGTAGAGGAAGTGCTGTAGGCTGAATAAGCGGGTATTTTGGCAGCTGTAATTTGGGCCCTTTAAATATATATATACTATAAATATATATACTAAAAAACTACTCCACAACTACTCCAAATCACTCTTTAATATATTAAATAAAACAGATCTGTTGGCAGTTTTGAAAAGCCGAATGCCACACAACTCTGGTTCGTGCTGTACTGTAAATGGTGTAAATGCGCTTAAATGCACCCCACGTGTGATGACAGGACCTTAGTTATGGGCTAACTGGGAGTCTCAAAGGTTCCTGATGGCTCTACATAGTGCCAAAATTGGACGATTCATATTCATAGTACTTACATGCACAAAGAATTCTTCAGCATTTTTGCCAGTTCTGTAGTTATTTATGTGGATTGAGATGCTCTTAATGGTAGTACATTTTTAATTACGATAAGTGCTCTGGGACCAATAGTTCAAATCCAGACGTGAGATAACTTTAATAATTCATAGTTTGAGAAATGTACTCTCTTAAATGTACAAATCACTGAAAATAATGATGTTGACATTTTCAAATGCCAGTAGTGTCACTAGACCACAGACTTACGCTAGAAGCTGGAATGTTGAAGCTGGAAGAGCACTAGTGAGATCTGGACCTGATATTGGAAGACTAGTTCTGGATCACAAACATCACTCAGCTTATCCCAGAGGGTGGAGCTTCATCCTTCCAGAGAATGTAGTTAAACTACTCCATAGTTCAGTCTTGTGGAACCTTGTCATTGGGCATGGTGAGGTTAGGTTCTTGGCAGTGCTTTTCTAGGAGATCATGCAACACTGGTCTGTGTTCTGTTGTGAGTGAGGAGTCCAGTCCAGGTTATAGTGGAATGCAATGAGAGACCCGCTTTATTCACCACCTAAAGAGGCTTATTGAGCTGTAGTTTCCAGAGAACAAACCGTTTGAGTTTATACACTGATCAGCTATAACATATAACCACCTCCGTGTATCTACAATCACTGTCCACTCCTACCTAGTTGCTCCATCTTGTAGATATAAAGAGACAGAAGCTTTGTGCCAAATTTGTGGTCATCATCCTCTGGTCCTTCATCAGTGCTCACATGACGCTTTGCACAGACGCTATTGGCCAGATATTTATGGTTGATGTTCTCTTGACAGCAAAGGGTTCTCTGTGTTCTCGGTGACAGCGTAAGGTTTAAAAATCCAGCAGCACTGCTGTCTCTGATCCAGTGCAGTGCCCTAACACACCATCACCATGTTGATGTCCCTGCAGTGCTGAGAATGCAGAGTACCTGCTTTGTGGTGGTCCTGGGGGTCTACAGATGGACTACAAAGTACTCCCGCTTGATTGTTATGAGTCATTACAGACATATTACATAATTAATTAGACTAAATTACTAATTCTGAGTCACAGTTTTGGAAAAAGTGCCAGAAACAACGAAAGAGGAAATGAGAGCAGCTGATTCCTCCACTTCCTGCTGTGAATAGGCTTCCTCGCTCAGACGTTAATGAAGAATCAGTTTAAGAAACGGTCGTGATTGAGTAACAGATTCTCAACTGAAATGCGAGCCTTTTCATTACATTCTCCAAATGGAACGGACCCCTGCTTGCAGTGATTAACGGTGTCGTTGATCTCTGGACTTAAGATATCTCCAGTCAATCTGAGATGATTAGTGTTTATGCCAATCAACATACATTATCGTAATGCAGCAGCGTTCGTTTCTGGTCCAGTCCAGATGCTCCTGAAGCTTTCATTAACTGGTTTGGGTGTGTTACACTGGAGCAGGGTGGGAGATCACCAGTATGAGGATTGAGTGCCACTGGGTTAGTGCATATGTAGATAATTAAATCCTGCTTAATTGAACTCTTTTAAGGTTATTTTTTAAATACTGTCAGTAGCACATAGAGCTGCTTTTAGTGATCATGATAGTTTTCTCCATTTCTTTCCTGCCAGATTGTTTCCAAACAGGGTTTCGTTGAGCATGTAACATCTGTATGGTTTTCGTGGACGTACGTGTGGCATGGACACAAGCATACATTTCTTAAGGATTAAAGAGGAAAGCAGCCGTACCACGGTGTACATATAGCACCTTCAGCTTTTTGCACCTTTTATCTTCATGTTTTCTAAAAGAAAATGCTGAAAAATAGTCGTTACAAGTTTGAACTGTAGGTGTTTTGTGGTGAAAATGCTCCAGTTGTCCAGTCGTTTTCCTAAGTCCTGTTCTAATAGTTCTATAATAGCAGTGTCTAAAATCTTATATGGTAATCAAAAGCTAGTGGTTGTAAGTCTGCGTGTGTTGTTTTGTTTTTTGGGGGCCAGAAAAGAATTTTAACTGTAGAACTAATATGAATGGTTCTGGTAATAATAAACGGAAATATATGCCAATTGAAATTTGGATTAGTGTGAAACCATGAATGGCTGCAGAGCAGTACATTTATTGTATCATAAATTTGTATCATAAATGTGGGAGGAGCTTTTGAAAAAAAACAGCGCGTTCGGGTAAATACTTCTGAGATGTCGTCCCAGAACTTGGTTGGCAGAAAAGAGCCAGAAAACACAATGAATGCTGTGTATTTTAATTAGAAAATACAGAAAAGAAAATGATCAGATTGTGAATTCTGTGAAACCAAGCGGGCTGAGAGACGTAGTACCGCACTACTGAATATTCCACAACACAACAACATATCAAAGGGCAGTTTTGGGCCAGAATGCCCCAGAACCATTTAGAGTAGGGGGGCATTTCTGAACAAGATCTGAGGATTTTGCAAATTGCTTTAGGATGTTAAAATGTTCTAGAAACGTTTTCTATATTCAGGCTTGGTAGAATGAAGTGTCTGTCCAGTGTCCTCTTGGGTTGTTTGCTCCAGGTTTAGAGGTTAAGTGCATTAACCCATGCGAACATCCACTATCACTTCAGTAGAACTTGTACTTGACCTGCTTTGTAAGCTACTTATTTTATGGCATATCCTTTTTTTTTTTACTTTTCTTTTCTTTTTTTTTGTTCTCCATGCTTTGCTGACATACCCACTGTCATTTTGTTCAACTGTGTTGTCAGTAATGTCTGTAAACCTGAACCCAAAGCACCTAAAAGGACCCAAAAAATGCTTACAAAGTAGACTGTGATTTGTCAACATTGATTTGTGTAAATCAAGGTGCACCTTTCTTAACGTAAATGGAATTGGATAAATGATGAACGAGGGGAGAAAGAATTTTTGCTGTTTGACAATGCAAACACAGTGACTGCCTTATGTGCTTTAAGCTATGGGACAGGCCTAGAAATGCCAAAAGAGAAGGATTTTTCTATTTGTTCTTGTGCGCTTACTGTATCATTAACCATAATGTAGAAATATTCATGGTTTTTAATCTGTTAAGAAACTAATGGAAGATGTAGCTCTGAAATAAAACCGCTGTTATACATTAGATTGGACTGAGCCTTCTTTTAACCCTGGAGTTCTGCTTCACTGTCTGAAACGTGAATACTACACAATTCATTTTACTAAACCCGAGCTAAAAACAGGACACTCCGTTTTACACCACTTAGATTTCACCATGTTCGGTTTGTTTTGTGTAGATGATTCATCTGTGACTTTTTGACCCTTTATCCCAGATACCTTTTTGACTGGTCTGTTCATTTCAAAACACTGATAAGAAAATCACATGTGGTCTTACAAGTTGTTATTTTATGGGGCTCATCAATGGCTCTTTAATTCAGTGTTTCCCAACCCTGTTCCTGGAGGCACACCTGCCCTGCACATTTTAGCTTTAACACACCCCTTGCAACTTTGAAGGGCTTGTTAATGAGCTGACTAGTTGAATCAGGTGTGGGGAAGCAGGGGAAGCTCTAAAACATGCAGAGCGGGTGGGCCACCAGGAACAGGGTTGGAAAACACTGCGTTAATTGCTCTCTTGTGGCTTCACAGCAGTATATCTACAGATCAAGTCCCGCACTTCAACAAAAGGGGCCAATCAGCTTGTTGATTTCAGAAAACAAAATTAGTAAAAAGCACAAGTTCCAAGATGTCAAACACCAAACAGTGAATATGACCAGAACAAGCTCATTTGTTTCAATGTTTTACATTTTTTTTAAATCCACACTTTATAGGTGGTCCCATGCCTTTTTTGACAATTCTGAATTAAATGTACGTGGTCAAATGGACAGATCAGGAATTTTGACTAAATATAGTGACTGCAGTTTATTCCGTTGCACTGGAAGTAAGAAAATGTAATTTCACCGATTTAGGAGCTGTCTGAAAGATGCTCTACTGCATTTGATAAAAGCAACCTCGGGTACCTTTTCATAATTACGAGATGTTTCTGTAAAAAATAAAGGTCAAGCTGCTTTGTCATGCTGTTAATGGATTGTTCTAAGTAGTCAGCTGTTGAAAACCAAAACCTGAAGAAAAGGCATTTATTCTTATCTAGACTCCAGATTTAAAAAAAAAAACAAGCACCAGATGGTTCTCTTTACACGTTCTGTAATTTAATTTGGGTTGTTCTATAAGACAGAACCTTATATCTGTAGTTCAAAATCCCTTTGTCCAAGCGTTTCCTGGATAATACAAATGCCTCATTGGTTTAAGAGTAGACTACAGTTTCAGTACTACAGGCATGGGTGTAGCTCAACAGGCTGCATAGCTCCATGTGTTATGCGTGGTTTCTATGGTACCATTGTAGGTTATTGGGCTTGGATTCCAGGGTAGAGGCTTTAGAGATGAAGTTCTTTGGGCATTGGTTCTCCTCGGAGTCCAGCAAGCAGATTATTGGCAGCAAGAGCAGACATGGCATTCCGTGTAGTGTAGGAGGCACTGGCAATGTGGGGTAAGATCACTAAACACACACACACAGCAGGATTACTGTCAGAACAACAAACGCATTGTTAGACTACTGGAGGACAGCCATACAATTAGAGACTGTTGAGATGTAGTGACAGTGAAGATTCCACTACATTCCTAAACTTTAACAGCAATTCAGATAGTTCCCTTTATCCCAAAATAGTCGGGGACATTTAGGACGTTTGCTGTTTGCAGTCCACAATGGACAAAGCTATATTGCACCTATCATCAGAAGTTCAAATGGTTGTGCACACCACTTCTAATGAATGCATTTTGATCATGCACTGGCACGGCTGGACCATACGGAGAAAAGCACGCAAGGTATGATATTCGATACCATATAATGAATATCCTAATGAAGTATAAGGCTGACTGGTTAATCGTGACACCTAAAGCACCACATTTACTGCGTTCTGTATATTTAAATAACTTTTAACCATTTATAAAAACATTTGAATAAGAATTTAGGATAAGAGTACACAAAATGACCAACTCAGACACATACGTTGTGTGACAGATGTGATGTATACTATGTAGTAATCCTGTACAAAATATATCTCAATATATTGCTATTTATGATATATTGACCACCCCTATCCATCATGTGATGGGGAGGTCTAACTATTGGATGGGAATTAAATATGCAAATATACAAAAAAATAAATAAATAAAAATGAGGAAAGTAATTGGAATTCGAAAAAGAGCTCACCACAGTTTTTGAGTGTGAAGAGGGGGTGGCTGGTGGGCAGTGGTTCTGGAACAGTGACATCTAGTCCAGCTCCGGCAATCTGACCCGTGGACAAAGCTTCATACAGATCCTCCTGGTTTACCACTCCACCCCTACAACAGATCGACGGACAGTCGTCATATTAATCGTTATTTTATTCATCACCAGCTTCAGTGTGGATTGTAGATCTCCCCGATTTGTTTATTCCTATTCAATATTTTTGGGGTTTTTTTTTTTACCTAAAATGTATTAAATTTAAAATATAAAAAATATGAAAATATACTTTGATAATATTCAGTACTTCCAGAGCTGACCCAGGGCCCGAAGTAAAATTCTGGTTAGAGGCCCTCCTACCTGAACTGTCTTAACAGGATCAACATTTAACAATGTAGCTGTAGAATTTAAGGTGGGTTATCTATAACACTAAGGAAGTTGTATTTCTTGAATTTAACTCTTTAACTATTTAAGATGGAGCATAAAAATCGAATTCTATAATCTATAACAGCTACCTATGATCTATAATTCTGTAACAGCTGCAGCAGGAAGAAAAACAGCCCAAGTCACTGTATATTCTCCTGCTTCCAGCTTTGTGTCTCATTAAATAGTTTAACAGTTCCATCCAGGCACCTGCAATGGATTCTCTGTTTAAGGTGGAATGAAAATGTCAAATAAGCCTTTTACGCCAAATAAAGCATTTTTGGTGAAACTTAAATTTCCCTTTTAACTTGAGACAAAGGGCGAGACAGGGGGCCTTCATTAACTTGTGTCCGGCTCTGAGTGCTTTACTGAGATTAGAGGAATGTCAGGCTTTCTGGATATTCATTTGATTACTCAATTATAGTTAATAAATATTATTATTTAACTAATAAAGAAAAATATTTTTAATAGTTTCTCAGAGTTAAAGCCTTTTCAGTTTATTTCCCATGTTGAAATAACAGCCTGTCCAGTCCAAGCTGGATAATATGGTCATGTTGAATGACATGACTGGATAGAGCTGGATATTGTTTGAATTTTATGGTTTAGCTGCTTGACCACCATTAACAGCATGACAAAGCAGCTTGACTCCCATAACCAACATGAATGAGCATGTTGACCAGGATAGGCTAACTGGTCAACCACCATTAACCGACTTAGTGACCAGCTTGGTGAAGTTCTAGTTAAACCAAAGGGTTAAAGTCTTAAAATGAACCAATGGATAACTATCCAATAAAAATCGTATCCAAGCAGATACAGCTAAGCAAGCTCTCCCATTGGTTAGGACTGTTCATTCCTTTGTTTTTTGACCAAGTTCTCATACTTTGGTTCCAAACTGAAGGACTCCTTCTAGTCATGGTTCACCAATGACCAGCATGAATGTGCTTATTGGTGTTCTGTTTGCACCACACCATGAGACTAGCTGTGTCTTATAGATATTCTCTGCAATACCTGCTGGTGTTGATGAAGATGGAGGTGCTCTTCATCTTGGAGAACATATTCTTGTTGCAGATGCCCTGAGTCTCTGGAGTCAGAGCACAGCACGCTGCGAGGAAATCAGATTGCTTCGCCAGCTCGTCCATGGAGACTGCACACACATCAGTCAGACGACTATCAGCTCCCGTGACCTCTAAAGTATAATATATCAAATACAGTAGAGCTCTGTCTTTACCGTACTCTGCCTGGATCAGTTCTGCCAGCTCAGGTCTTGGTGACACATCTGTGTAGATGAACTTTTTCACCTTAAAGGGTTTCAGGCGCTCAGCAATGGCCACTCCTGCCCCCCCCCCCCCCACACACACAATTTACAGCTGTGCACTTTATGACCAAAAGTCTATGGACACCTGATCATCAGTCATTTCATCTGGAATCAAAGTAGAGGCAGTAAACAGCCTCAGCTTTTCTAGAATACAGTATATGTGGTTTTATGACTGCAGACGCACAGAGCCATACAGTTTTAATGTAGTTTAATAGTTAATTAAACAATGTTATTAATGTATCTAATTGATTAATGTTCATTATTATTATTAATAAAAAATATGAATACTATATATTTTTATGTGTACTTAATAAAAATAATTATAAAAACATAATTATTAAACATCATTGCATGACTTGACAGAGGACAGTGAGGTGGTAAGGAGTACTCTTTGAACTGGTTTAAGTGACAAGTCTCTCACCGATCCTTCCAAGTCCAAGGATGCCGACTGTGCTGTTGGCCAGCTCATGTCCACACAGCCACAAGGTCCTCCAGGTGCCCCAGCCACCTCTAAACATACACACACACACACACACACACACACACACACACACACACACACACAGAGGAATTGCTATTCTGGTTGATCAGGAATGATCAGAATTTATGCTAATATTTAAATAAAATTAAATTAAATTAAATTACATTACATTACATTACTTCTATCATTACTTGTAATATTCCTGTAATATTGGGAGGTTATTTATGTGGACATGTTGGGTTTCTTCCAGTTAGTCTTCACACTTATACACATGTGGACACATATGGACAATAATATTGGGGCACTGATTTTCTACTAGCTTTTGGAACATTACTGTAAGAATTTGATTGCATTCAGTGAAAAGAGCAATAGTAAGGAGAAGGTGTTGGATGATCAGTACCCCCACCTCATCCTCAACTCTCTCATCCCAAAAGTACTGAATGGAGCTCCATCATTCCAGAGATCACAGTTCCACTGCTGTACAGCTCAATTCCGGGGTGTTCATAAGATGACATCATTTATTACATCAACTTTAAACATGTTCATATTGCTGATCTATAGATGTACAGATTAAAGAATCTAACTGTGTGTGTGTGAGTGCACGGGTTGAAAGTAGAGGAGTATTATGGAATGTAGTGTGCACATGTGTTTATGTGGTTGGTGTGGTGCATCAAATAACACCACCAGTGAGCCACCACACCATGTGGGAGACTGGGGTTCAATTCCCAGTATGGGCAACTATGCTGTGCTTCACCAATAAGAGTCCTTAGTCAAGTGTCAACCAAATGCCATAAATGTAAATAAGACAGTACGTTTTGGCCTCATGCGTAGCCTCAATGAGTCTTCGAGATGTAGTGAGGAGAAGGGCTACGGTCAGCTCGGCCACAGCGTCCGTCAGCACTTCAGGAGTGTATCCCACACGGATCCCTCTGGACACACATCATTATAAAATCACCTTAAACACAGTGTGCCAACAACAATGAGGTTTTTGGAGAGCAGTAGAGGTTGGTTCTAAAGGCAGGTCTGCCTCTGAGTCAGTAGGTGGAGATTTAGAAATATGTATCAGAACTTGTGGATCCATTGCATGAAAGGTGTGTGATGTTGTTGTCTATTTTTAAGAAATAAAACATTTTATATGACAATTTATATGGATTTGGTTTCTCAGAACATTGTTTGGAGCAGCATTTCACAGCATGCCAGCATAGAGAGGGTTTCATGTGACAGTCTGAAAACTCAGAGGAGCAGGGTATGTACTTCTAAAGCTCTGCCTACTGGTGGAGTATCTTTGAACTATCTTTGAACCAATTGCCTTTGGAGCTACCCCTCCACCCCTCTGAAAGGCCTTGTTAATTAGCTGATTAATTGACTCAGGTGTGTTGGGTGCAGAGAATCCACTAAAATGTGCAGAGAAACACTGCAATAAAACATTTTAGCCTTTGAGACACTTGTTTGAAACCTGTCCGATTTCATAATGGCCCCCATATTTTTGCCTACTGACCTTTTCTTTAGCTCATCCAGTGACAGATGGTCAAAGCCCACTGACATGGTACTGAGCACCTTTAGGTTTGGACCTGCAAACAACAGAAATACACTTTCACCTCCGTGACCATCTAGCCTAAATGTACTTGTGTGACAGACCATCACTGTTAGATGAGAGGTTTTCTCGCCGGACCTGCAGCATCTAATAATTCAGCATCGACCTTCTCTGTCAGCACACAGAGCAGTCCATCACAACCTTTGACCTTTTTCAGCAGCTCCTGGCGAGGCACAGGGTCATCAGAGTCCCACAGCTCAAACTGGACTCTGAGGAACGATAGAGAGAAGAGAAAGAGAGAGAGGAGGAGGATTACTGTGATAGAGTAAGGCTGGGCGATATAAATATTTTATATCATGATACTGATCCACAATGTTCACCATAATATACTTTGACAGACAACATTTTAAAGGTTGCAGCACTAAACCAGAACTAATCATGTAATGCCTGCCCTAAATAGTCCAGGGCCTTTACTAGAACCTTGACCTAGAGCTCTATCTAGTGGTGTCCTGGAGGCCCCCCTGCCCTGCACGTCTTAGCTTTAACAGACCCCCTGCAACTCTGAAAGAGCTTTATAATGAGGTAATTTGTTGAAATGGGTGTGATGGAAGCAAGCAAGTGATGAAAGCTCTAAAAATGCAGGGTAGGGGTGCCTCCAGGACCTCTAGAACATTGGCACTTAAAAGAATTTTAAGCACAGTGTTTGTTTAAGGTACTTTAAGCCTTCAGTACAGTGGTAATTTAAGGTTTCCATGCAAGGAAATGTCTAGCCAGTATTTTAATTTTCTCCCTTAAAGACTGGCACAGTAGTATTCTAAAGTACATTAGGCTTCCCACTTCTAATCTTCAACAGTGGTACTTTAAGGTACTTTAATCTAGCACAGTGGTACTTTAAGCTTCTCATGTAAAGTCTAGAAAAGTAGTACTTAAAATTATTTAAAGTCTCCTGCTCTACGTGTAGCACACTGGTGCTTAAAGATTCTTTAAGCCTCCTGCTCTGAGTGTAGCATGATGGTTTTTAAGGTTTCTTTTGCTTTAGTACATTGATACTTTAATATACTTCCATTTTAAATATAATTGAATGGAGGTATTTTAACCTTTCCCTTAATGACAGTGGTATTTAAAGGTATTTGAAGTTTAACTTTAAATTTCTCCCTTAAAGTGACACTTTAAACTACTTTAAGCTTCTTTAACTTTCCAATTAAAGTCTGGTACATTGGTACTTTAAAGTACTTTAAGCTTTCCAAAGAAAGTCTTGCACACCAGTACTTAAAGGTACTTTAAACTTTCCAATTAAAGTCTGGCTCATTGGTACTGTAAAGTACTTTAAGCTTTTCAATTAAAGAATTGCACACCAGTACTTAAAGGTACTTTAAGCTTTCCAATTAAAGTCTGGCACACTAGTACTTAATGGTAAACTTTCCACACTTACTGTCCAGACTCACGGAGGATCTGAAGTCCATGTGGTGGGATCTGGCGTGTGACATACACACGTGGCAAGGTGGACATGTCTCGCTGAAATGCTGCAAGTGGAGCTGTTTGGAGGGCAAGCCGCCGGAGTGCCGTTCTGCTGCACCACATAGCTACAACACAATTAAAGAGCACAAAAACTGGACACCGGACAGCAGCCAGCAGCACAAGGACTTCGGCCCTGACCAACTGGACTGGAGTGTGTTTGTGTGTGAGGGGGAGGTGATAGGTGTTTGGAGGTCTTAACCAATATAGAGGAGGGGAGGAGGATATGGAGCAAGTCCAAAAGTTTAGTGTAGTATGTTAAAGTGTGTTTCGCTGGTTTTTCTTCTCAGAGGGTTCAAAGCTACTTGGACAAACCGAGAGTCCAAATATTATTAGCCTGATTCTGAAGCGTTCAACTGCAAATCCCGGCCTTTCTTGAGCTGTGGAAAGTGAACACACACACACACAAACAATATGATGGTTGGTGATCCAGAACAGAGTCCCAAAAGGGTGACCAGTACAGACTGGTTTATGTGGACTCTGGCCTTAAGAATGTTCTTCGGCCCTTGAGTGCAGAATGTGTGTCTCTGAAAGCCAAGCTGTTAACCTTCTAATTGCTGAGATTAAGACTGAGATTAGACAGGTTTAGGTGTATCTATGGGTTAGAGGGTTATAAAGCCCCCCAGTATTGAGCAGTGGAACTGTGTTCTCTGAAATGATGGGGTCCTATTTAATGCTTTTGGGATGAGGTGGGGTGGTGTTCAACTAACATCTTGACCTTGCTAACATTCTTGTTGCTGAATGCAATCAAATGCTCACAGCAATGTTTCAAAATCTAGTAGAAAGTCTTTGCGGGACAGAGTTGACAATTTCTCCAACAACAGCATGACCAGCTCTTTTTAATTCCCTTGACTTCAGAAGAAAGAATGAGCAGGTGTCCCAATACTTTTGTCCACGTGGCTTATACAAAATAATGCAGAAAACCCCACAAAGACAGCGATAAGTGTGTGTTTGAGTTAAAATGATCAAACGGTTGAGTTCAGGGATCTTCTGAATCATCCCCTCTAAGTTTGTGTTTGCTGATGATTTGAGGTAAATGTTTTACTGGCCTGGCAAACATGCATAAGCACACACACACACACACACACACACACACACACACACACTGTAATATATAATATGGGTAAATATTAATAAGATGCACTAATGTACATACAGTACCAGTCAAAGGTTTGGTAATTGTTTAATGGATTGGTTGCAAAGCATGAACATCAATGCTGGAGATGTTGCAGGTTCTGAGTGTGACCATCTTGATAGAGTTGATATTCATATGAACTCAACACCACCCAGCCCTGGATTACTGCCATAGTCGAAAAGACTGAGAAGAAAAAAAGGCACCCTCACCCTGCACAGCTGTCATTTCCAGATGAACGTCCTCTCCTGGTGCCTCCACTCCCTCCTGCACCTCCAGCAGGATGGTGGGCATAGGAGCTTGCTCTGCCTGTGCACTGGGTGACTCCAGAACAGAAAATAGGTTTGAAAAAAGAACAAAAAGTAGGTTCTAGCTGAATTTTATTCTTCCATTTTAATAAGACACAGAAGACTAATATGTACCTGACTCAGGAGGACTCCGGAGCGCAGTTGTTGGTTCCGCACATTGCACAGGTCCAGCCATCTCTGGACTGACGGACTGAAGAGATCAAGGGGTCAGTCCACTTTAATTATTTCAGTGACCCTTAGGGACCTAGTCCTATTTAATGTTTTTTTTTTTTTATTATATGATATAGTCACATGCCATATGTTGATATCTTTAAGGAAGACCTTTGGCTTCTCATATATGTAATTACTTGAGATGTAAATACTAACAGAAGTTTAATCTTCATGAAAGTGGCCTTTTTTATTATTTTTGAATGTAGAGATTTGAAACTGAAATTTAACCTTAAATCTGTTTTTAAAATGATTACATTTGAGTGTCTGTAAGTTGAGAATCTAAAAATGATGATATATATATATATACATATACAGTGGGGAAAATAAGTATTTAGTCAGTCACCAATTGTGCAAGTTCTCCCACTTAAAAAGATGAGAGAGGCTAATTGACATCATGGTAGACCTCAACTATGAGAGACAAAATAAAAAAAAATTGAGAAAATCATTTTGTCTGACTTTTAAAGAATTTATTTGCAAATAATTGTGGAAAATAAGTATTTGGTCAATAACAAAAGTTCATCTCAATACTTTGTTGTATATCCTCTGTTGGCAGTGACAGAGGTCAAACGTTTTCTGTAAGTCTTCACAAGGTTGGCACACACTGTTGCTGGTATGTTGGCCCATTCCTCCATGCCAGAGCTCCTCTAGAGCAGTGATGTTTTGGGGCTGTGGCGGGCTTAACCGCGGACTTTTAACTCCCTCCAAGGTTTTTCGATGGGTTTGGGGCAGAGCTGGCTAGGCCCTCAGGACTTTGAAATGTTTCTTCTGAAGCCACTCCTTTGTTGCCTGGCAGTATTGCTTGGGATCATTGTCATGCTGGAGCCAGCCACGTTTCATCTTCATTGCCCTTGCTGATGGAAGGAGGTTTGCACCCAAAATCTCACAATACATGAGCCCATTCATTCTTTCATGTACACGGACCAGTCGTCCTGGTCCCTTTGCAGAGAAACAGCCCCAAAGCATGATGTTGCCACCCCCATGCTTCACAGTTAGTATAATTGTTCTTTGGATGCAACTCCGCATTCACTGTCCTCAAACCACGACGAGTTGTGTTTTTACAAATAGTTCTACTTTGGTTTTCATCTGACCATGACATTCTCCCAATACTCTTCTGGAACATCCAAATGCTCTCTAGCAAACACTTCAGACGTGCCTGGATATGGACTGGCTTAAGCTTGGGGGACTCACGTCTGCTTTCTGAATCTGAGTCCTAGTGTCGTGGTGTTGCTGATGGTAGCCTTTATGCGTTAGTCCCAGCTGCAGGTCATTCACTACGATCCCCCTTGTGGTTCTGGGATTTTCCTCTACGTTCTTGTGATCATTTTGACCCCACGGGCTGAGATCTTGCGTGGAGCCTTTGGGTCGAGGGAAGATTAGTAGTGGTGTTGCAGGTCTTCCATTTCTAATTATTGCTCCCACAGTAGATTTCTTCACACCAAGCTGCTTGCCTATTGCAGATTCAGTCTTCCCAACCTGGTGCAGGTCTACAATTCGGTTTCTGGTGTCCTCCGACGGCTCTTTCGTCTTCATAGTGGAGTTTGAGTGTGACTGTTTGAGGTTGTGGGCAGGTGTCTTTATACTGTTAACGACTTCAAACAGGTGCCATTAATACAGGTAATGAGTGGGAAAGAGGCCTCTTAAAAAAGAAGTTACAGGTCTGTGAGCAGCCAGAAATCTTGCTTGTTTGTAGGTGCAAATACTTATTTTCCACCATTATTTGCAAATAAATTCTTTAAAAGTCAGACAAAATTATTTTCTCAATTTTTTTTTCACATTTTGTCTCTCATAGTTGAGGTCTACCTATGATGTCAATTACAGGCCTCTCTCATCTTTTTAAGTGGGAGAACTTACACAATTGGTGACTGACTAAATACTTATTTTCCCCACTGTATATATATATATATATATATATATATATATATATATATATATATATGCTTATATATACCATTTTATTGTTTTATTTTATTTTATATAAGTTTATTATTTTATTTTATTATATATATATTTTATTTTTAATACAATTCATATTTTATATATAGATTGTATTAATATTATAAGAATAACAATAAAATAAAGGAATATCAGGTCAGTAACATATGAAACATAATAAATGAACTGAGCCGCAGACTGAGCGCAGCGCCGCTCCGGTGCTGTAGGTGGCGCTGTGAAGCGCGGTAACCGTAACCTCCCGAAGCAGCAGCAGTGAGAAGAAGTGTCCTGCTCTCGGCCCCTTGCGCACACTGACAGGTACGCAGCTGTGCGGTCGTTTTTCTTTTCTGCTCCTTAAGGCTCACGGTGGAAGCGGGAGCGGAGCGGAGAGACGCTCCTACGCCCTTCTGTCAGAGCGGCCGCTCAGCCGGCTACCGAGGGCTGGGCCTGTCCCCAACCGCGCCGCGGGCTCCACTAGGGCTCTATTTAGAAGCGGATCCTCAGGTCAGTCCGCGGACTGAGCAGTGCACTATTTAGGGAGCGAGGAGCCGTTTGAGACGCGGCACGTGAGTCGGAGTGATTAGCTGCTAAAGCTAGTGAGATTAAAACGGCCCGATAAAGAGTGAAATCAGACTTCAGGAGACGGTTAATCAGACGGTTAGTCAGACAGTTAGTTAGACGGTTAGTCCGACCTCCTGTCGCATTGAGTCTGACTCTGAAAAGAGCCCCCCAGTAAAACCAATATGATGAGCTTAATGGGACCCTGTTCTGCTCCTGTTTTATTTAATATATTTACAGTTTATTTAGTGATTTAATAATTATACACTATATTTACTGTTTTATTTGATAAAAATACAGTTTATTTATTGTTTTATTTAAGATTGTTTAGTGATTTGTTTAATACATATATTTAAATTGATTTATTTAATAAATAGTTTATTTAGTCTTATATTTAATATAGAGATTTAGTGTTTTATTTAATAAAAGTAGAATTTGTTTACTGATTTATTGTTTTGTGTTTTATTTAATAAATATAGAATTAAATTATAGATTTATTTAATAAATATACACTAGTGTTTTATTTTATTACATGCATTGTCAGTGTGAAGTGCTTTTTTGATGGTGTTGAAACTGGACACACATTTGTTTACTCTTTACAGCTCACTATTATGTAATTGCACAATTTTTGCTTTTCTATTTTCATTTTGGATTTTAATATGTATTTAATGTATTTTTTTAAGTATTTTAAAATCATAGTAATGCAATGCCTCAGGCATCAAGCAACATTCTCAACAATTTTGTGTTGCCTATTAACATTTTTGAGGTAAATAACCTTTTTCTTGAACATCATCTCAACAGTGTAATTCTATTTAAATTTCATTTTGAATTTGACTAATTTTCCCCAGCAGTATGTAATGGTAATGTAATATGCTACTTAACATATTTTCCTGCTTCTTCTTGATTTAAAACATTAATAAAACACTTATTATGGTAAAAAAAAAATAACAGCATTACAAAATCACTTTATGCTGTAACATCATTTAAGAAATCAGTAAAATCCCCTTTAAAATCTGTGATGCACAGAGAAAACTCTTTTGAAATTAGTCAGTAATGCTAATAAAGCAGTGTAGAGTCTTTTTCTCATAGAATATAAGTGTAATTAAGGTTACGCCAATGGGTTTATTATAATGCTTAGTGCCTGTCGCTCAAATCTGTGATGTTTCTTAATGTGATGTTTCTAAACATGAACACTAATTAGTTATCATTGACAAATTAGCTCACTTCTTTCACCTCTCTACTAAAAAGCCTTTATTGCTTTTCAATTTTTCTCACGTCTCTTGTCAGTCAATACCATTTTCACCTGTTCAGCTTATACAATTAGCTGCTTTGGTGAAAAAATAAAGGGAATTTCCACAGTTTTATCTTCAAGACAAACTGTAGTTGTTTAGCCCAGACTAAAAGTCACTTTAGAAACAGGCAAAATGGACTAAAAATTGGTGTCTGCACTCTTGAAGCCTGGATTTTGAACACATTTGTAGAAAACTATGGCTGTGGCTGAAATAGATCCCTATTCCCTCATTAGTAATGTGTTATATAGGAATAGAGTCTATTGTTTACTATGTAGAAACAGATGAATTCAGTGTCCACACCAATCACATAAACAAACACAATTGCCTGAACATGTATTAGTAGTCAGTCAGTTCATGATGTAGGATGCAGGATAAATGGGCAAACATAAGAATTGGAATAGATGACTGGATCAGAGCATCTCAAAACATTGAAAAGAACTCCAGTGGACTGGTGAAAAGGTTATGGGTGTTCAAAGCTAATGAAGGCTTGTGGGGAGTAATAGCTGGTTTGTCAGGTCCCCAGTAGAGCTACTGTATTACAAACAGCTGAAAAATGCAATCTTGGCCAGGTCTTGTAGTCCGCAGTGAGTCAGAGCTGTATGGGTAGCATGACTGTCTCCTACACCAGTAGTTTTGTTGTTATGGGTAATTGGTGTACAGTGAAAAGGACAAAATAATTGTTCACTTGAGCCATTGCCTGATTTCTCAATGATTGCATACTCCCTGTTCTCACAGAGTCCACAGGAGGAACAGCAGGTCATCCCCTCTCCCCCACCCAACATGGCTGACTCCATGGAAATAGATGATTCATTGTACAGGTAATCTTATCAATCTGGATCAATCTGCATTAGAACAGATTTAATGATTATTTCATTAATCAATTATTTGATTCATCTTTCTCTTCATCTCATGTTGCATCCATGTCGCCCCCTGCTCTTCCTGTAGTGTACTGCAATCTGTCTGAATGGCTCCATGCATTACATGACCATTATTTTGCAGTAAAGAATGCTTATGCATTGGACAATATTTCAGTAATGATAATTACTGCAATAGAAAATCTTTGAATATTGCTGATATATTGTTTCTGATTTTTTGGTCTAAGTTATTCACAGCATCTGTCATTGGCTGACATTCATTACAGGTCAGTTAATTGCTTTCCAGCCGAGCAGAATGCGCAAAACACAACAAGCTATGTCAGTGCACAATGACGTACAACAGATGCAGATCCGCATCAGCAAACGGACACAGAATTTTCCAAACATATTTGACCCTTTGGTGTAATAAATGTAGTCTCTACCTGCACAATACATTCCATTTGGCTTTAAAAGATAAGATATGTGAAAGAGAAAACACAGAATAAACGCTAAAGTCACCAACTGTCTGTTTTTGGCAGTAGCTAGCAGGCCCTTGCAACACTGCAGTATTTCCTAATCTGGCAACCTGAGTCAAACACATCATACAACGGCTGCAGTGTTTTAATTATTCTGCTTGTGTCTGTGTAGTCGGCAGCGGTACGTCTTGGGAGACAGTGCCATGCATCAGATGGCCCAGTCTTCTGTGTTTCTGAGTGGACTGGGTGCAGTGGGAGTGGAAATTGGTGAGTAGTCATGCAGCTGTGTAGTAAATCTAGATCACCTCTTTTGTGCAGAGTAGAGATGAATGGGTTGACAATTTTATTGAATAGTAACCCTGTTTAAAAACACCAGTTGGTACTGAAGTGTTAAGCATACTTATTTACATACTTATTTGCATACATATTTGCATACTTATGTGAACTTGCATGCTTTGTAATTTTAAACATACTTCTTACATGCTTAAAGTACATGTAGTAGTTAGTTGTGTGCTTACTTGCTTGCTTGTAAGTAAGCCAGATCCATGAGGTTCTTTACATATAACAATATATAGTTTTTAAATTCTGTAATATATATGTGAGAATGACTTCATAAATTGGCCCAGCTCAGTGATATTCCATCAATATTATATGCTAAAAAATGCTCAGTGACTCTCTGGCAGAATTGATGAGGTTTTTCATGTGTTTTTCATGTTTTTGTGGTCACCATGTGAAGTTTTACTGACTAATAGTGTAGCAAGTTTTTACCACAGCTGTTCTACCAGCACAGTGAAGTCTTAGCTGTGGTGTGTTTGAGTCTCTTAAGATTGAGTTTGACTGTTAACTGAATAAAATATTTTACCTTCTTGCAGCTAAAAACATTGTCCTGGCAGGGGTGAAGGTAGGAAGATGGTTTTTTTTTTTGTGTAGCACTCCATTACCCTCGTGATTGGCTGTTATATGTATATACACCATATACACCATACTGTACTATATGATATATGATATTGATATACTCACTATTAAATTCTAACTACTAATGATACTAATGTATTGTATCCTTAGTATGATACACACACACACACATATATATATATATATATGGGGGGGTCCCCACTTCATGTCAAAACATAATTTACAATACATTAGTATCATTAGTAGTCAGAATATAATAGTGAGTATATCGATATCATATATCAATATAGTACAAGATTATGGAGGTCGAAAAATAACATAAATAAATGCACAAAAATATAAATATTTGTGATGAAAAAGGACATACTTCACTTTTTATCTTGAATCTGTTTCTACATTTCCATGCTCCATCTCTTATTTGTGTTATTTCTGAATTTCTACATTTATTTATTCATACATTTATTTCCAAGTTTATTAATTTATTAATTTATGCAATTTAATTTATGGAAATACATAAATGTATACACAAAGTAGAAATATATAAATAAATGTTAAAAAAAAAGAAACAACACACACAAGAGATTTTTTCATCAGAAAAATGTATTCATTTAGTATATATTCATTCGATTATTTGTGTGGATTTATTTATTTATACTTGTCATTTTTCGTCCTCCATATAGTAGAGCATATATTACTGAATGATACATTTTACGATTAATAACTGAATAATAACCTTGTATTTAATAGGATTAATGGATGCTGTCCTTTCTGTACAACCAGTAGTAGACACTTATGGTGCCTTCTGTAGCTTGAAATGACTTGTCTTCTGTATTGTTTACAAAATGTTACAGTTGTCACTTGATAAAGAGACTGTATATAAAAAATGTGTGTGGTTTAAACCTACATCTGTGTATTTTCTGTGTGCAGGCAGTCACATTGCACGACTGTAGACGGTGTGAACTCTGGGATCTGGGCACAAACTTCTTTATACGAGAGGAGGACGTTCAAAACCAGAAGAAACGGTACTGGGAGGAACTTCACAGATTGACATGAATATTGCTTTTGTTTGCACAGAAATGGACATGCTTACAGTTTGGCTGTAAGCTTGCCTACTTTCTTGCATATGTAGTTGTTTGCTGACTTGCGTACACATCGCATGCCAATTTGTATACTTGCATGCTTGGTTTCAAACAAGTTTTTTTTGAGGAGGGGTTGCTATTATTTTGTATTCAACTTAGATTTTTGTTAGAAAATAAGTGCTGAAATAAGTGCTGGTATGTCTTGCTCCTCTGCTCCCCCGACTATGTGTAAATTTTTCACACATGCATTTTTGGGCAGGCTGAGAGTATAGGCTACAGAATTGTGAAAAAAGTGAAAGGAGTATGTGGATGTAATATGAGTATATTTCAGGTCACACAGCATTACACAGTTCTCGTGAACATCCTGCCCACTCCACTAGAGTTACATAGTGCAGTAGTCAGCAATTGACACTGAAAGAGACACTGTTCTACCTATTACAGGTCAGTGGAATATCGGCATGGATTTGGAAAATGTTTCTTTAATCTTAGCCCAGTTTCACTCTGAAATCACATCCAATTATTGTCATTTTGCCAATTTACACCCACTAGCTTGGAGTCTGCTATCACACAGTGTAAAATACTCTGTAAAATACACAAAATATTGAAACGTACATTGACTCACATCACAGTTGAAAATGACATTTATGCCTCTTATTAGTGAATTAAGCTACTTTATAGTGCATGTTTCTGACACGGGTGTTCAAATGTATACACAGATTGTTTGATGTTTGTATAAAAGAGCTGCTAGTAGAATGGGACACTGTGGATGAGCTGGACATCAGCGTAAGGTCACCATTCTTAATCTGTCTTTGAAATGAGTTGGAGTGGTGTTTCAGAGTCCAGGTTCAGAAACTGACCACTTTAAAACCACTTTTCTGAATACAATCACATCCTTGTAGCAATCTAGTGTAAAGTCTTCACAGAAGAGTAGATGCAGTAATGATAAGAAGATAGAGTAGAACTTTATGGATCCTTTGGGAGGGTTCCCTCAGGGAAATTAAGGACTCTCCGGTTGCTCCATAGATAGAGGTCTAGAGTCTCCGGTTGCTCTGTAGAGGTGGTGAACTCTTGCCAGTGCTTATGTTTGCTCTGATCAAAGAGGGTTCATTTCAAGACTCTGTGTAATTACCACCCCGCTGTGTAGTAATTATGTAACTAATTACTCTTTCTATACCATGTGTATCACACACAGCGGTTCATATCTGAACAGGATTGTCTGTACAGTAAACTTATCAACACATTCTCTCTTTCCTCTCTTTCTCAGGGTGGAGGCTGTTCACTCACGAGTGGCTGAGTTAAACCCTTATGTTCAAGTCACCGTGTCAAACATTGTTCTCGATGACAGCACTGACCTCAACTTCTTGCTTAATTATCAGGTATGAGTTCAAACTTGGGCTGTTTATTACCAAAAACTGACATATACATGAAGATTATGATATTATGATGCTGTAGGCAAGACAATCTGTCAAATCTTAAGAAAACTATATTATAAAAACACCATCATGTGCATAAAATCTGAGTAAAAATATTTTATACAGTCAGAACAGTGGGGTCTGAAGAGAGTACAACACTGCTATCTAGTGGTCAGGGGTGTAAACACAACCCAAAACAACACTAATCTTTACATGTAAACTATTCATTAAAAAATAAACACTTTGAGGATCGAAACAGTATTGAAAGGCATAATATTGCGATTCTTCAATATATCAGTATATTCTTATAGCCCTAGTTTATACACATTCATGCTCTGAGTTGAGGCTACACTGGCCATTTGATCAGAAACACAAGCACACAAGGCACACTCTGCTACACCCTTGAAAGTAACGAAACATCAATTTTTTTGAGGGCTGATATAGAACTTTTGGTTCCATAGGTCTAAAGAACCTTGCTTCATGTAAAGGTTCTTCACCAGTTTATTTCCTTACACATGGTTCTGGTTCTGGTCCTTCAAACATGGTTCTGTATGGAACTAAAAGTGGTTCTATGGCATTGCTCACAGAGCCCTTTGTAGCATTTTTAATTTTCAGAGTGTGTAAAGAGAATTGTGTGAATTACCTTTCATGACTGTGTGTGTGTGTGTGTGTGTGTGTGTGTGTGTGTGTGTGTGTGTGTGTGTGTGTGTGTGTGTGTGTGTCCACAGTGTGTTGTGCTGACAGAGACGCGGCTGAACTTGCAGAAGCGTATCAATCATTTCTGTCACTCACAGCAGCCCCCAATCAAGGTACTGTAATAAAATGGAAATTAATGTAGTGACAAAAACAAGATTACAAGGATCATTGAGATCATTAATATAATTTTATTGAAAAAATCTGATCTTATTTTTGAGAAATATGGCTAAAATATGCATTAGTGTCTGAGGTTGCTGTAGGAGTAAGTGGAATGTGATGTCATTGTGCTTTCTGGCAGTTTATTGCCTGCGATGTATTAGGGATCTGCTCGCGGGTGTTCTGTGATTTCGGTGAGAGCTTTGAGGTGTCGGACCTGACTGGGGAGGAGCCTAAAGAGATTTTTATTCAGAATATCACTCAGGTACTATACACACACCTCCCATACACACATACACGCTCCTGTCGCATTAACCTACAGTGCTAACTAAATCAATTGAAATGAACAGATCATTGTGGTTTGATGTGTGAGAGTGTGTTTTAGCTTAACCCAAAGCTCTTTACAAGCAAGGGCAGCATTTCCACTTCCCATCCAACACCCAGTTTATCTAACCAGGCTAAAGTGAATCAGGTGAGCTGCTGGAGATTTACTTGGGGAAAAAAAGCAGGTTCTAAATGAAGCATCATGTGATTAAATTCACTACATTTAATTATAGCAAGCTCCTTTTAGAACTTTGCTGCTTTTGTGTGGGAAGAATTGCACTAGGCAAAGTAAGTATTTTTGGGAAACGTGTGCAATAAAACTTTCATCATGCTGTATTTAGTGCCACGCTGGCGGTGTTTGACCACCAGGGGGCAGTATCGTATAATAAAGGATCCTCCATTCACACTCACATTGTGACTCTGGCTTTTCAAACATAAGAGATCTTCCAGTTCACTCTACAATCATTCCTTTAGTTTATTTTTCCCTAATAAATAAGCTGTTTTCTTTTATTATTATTAAGTTTATTATTATTAAGTTTGCTTCCTCCTTCTTTAATCTGGGTCCTTGAAATGAGCCAGGTTGTAACACTGGATATTGTTGTCTTGATGTTTTTGTTGTTGTTGTTGTGTTGTTAAATGTAGAACAACCCTGGAGTGGTGACGTGTATGGACAGCCGAACACACGGGCTGCAGACGGGACAGAGTGTGTGTTTTAGAGAAATCAATGGAATGACGGGACTCAATGGCAGCACACGGCAAGTTACAGGTACACACACATATACACACACGCACACAAACAGACGTTAGTCTTCAGATACAATAAAACTCAGATTTCGTTTGGTGTTTCTTCTAACGTATGCTTTCTGTGTGTGTGCGTGTGCATGTGTGTGCGTGTGCCTGTGCGTGTGTGTGCGGTTGCACAGTTATTTCTCCCTACAGTTTTGCAATAGGGGATACATCCTCCCTCCAGCCGTATCTTCATGGTGGAATCTTCCGCATGGTCAAGACCCCTAAAACCTATAGCTTTGTGAGTAAAGACCCTCACCGTCAGACCCTCACCGTCAGACCCTCACCGTCAGACCCTCACCGTCAGACCCTCAGCGTCAGCCCCTCAGCGTCAGCCCCTCAGCGTCAGCCCCTCAGCGTCAGCCCCTCAGCGTCAGCCCCTCAGCGTCAGGCCCTCAGCGTCAGCCCCTCACCGTCAGACCCGCATTCTTAGCCCCTCACCATCAGACCCACGTTCTTAGCCCCTTCACCGTCAGCCCCTTCACCGTCAGCCCCAGAGTAACCCCAGGTTGTCGGTGTGGAGCCCATCATATCATAGCTTTATGTGTATTTATGTGTTTTGCAGGAAACAATGGAGCAGCAGTTACACGACCCTCAGCTTCTTATTCCAGACTTCAGCAAACCCGAGGTTGGTAATACTGCTGTGTTTATCTCATGAACAATATGTATTACAATATTCATTCTTTCACTGAGATTTACAAACAATTGTCACTGACAAAAACATACTGAGTAAACACAGACTTATGTCAGCCAACTGAGATTACTGTATAATGTTTACATTTGGCTGTTTGTTCCTACACAACCTACACTTTTGACACTTTTAAAGAAATTGAGGCTGTGGTGGTATTGCAGTAGAGCTGTCAGTTTTCTATGTGAAACTTTGTTCCAAAATATAAACATTTAACCAACATAATTCTGAAAAACTAAATGTCTGTGATGGAATTCTATACCATGTTCAAATGCTTTAATACAAATGAACAAATAATAACAGAAGTGACATTTAACGTAAATGAAAGCAAATTGAACGTCAGTTTCAGACCTGCTGATGCAGACCTGCTATTATTTGGGTCCTAATTCTCACATAAAGAGTAGATTATTTTTATTTATTTTTTTGAGCCTTTATGCATTTTAATTACAAACAGATGGGTCCTGAGGTGAAAAAGGTTGTGAACCCCCTGCTCTAGAGAGGTCAAGTTGCCCAGTTCCACTTCTCCACAGCTCAATGGTTGCCAGGCGTGTCCTGTTCTATTGGCAGTGCTTTACTATGGAGATTATAAAGCACTATTTTAACCAAATGCTTGTGCCGTAAAGTAATTGAACTCAGTCAGTAAAGGCGTGTCTGGATTCTTTTGTATGTATAGTGTATGATCACATGTTCCACCCCAAACTATAGAGTGTTTTCAGTGATCAATTAAAAATTTCCACTGGGAAACTGCATCATTTATAAATACAGATGTGATTCTGCTTTCCATCAGGCTCCGCTGCAGATCCACGCGACTATGCTTGCTCTGGACATCTTTCAGGAACGGCATAACAGGCTCCCTAACTCAGGGTAATTTTTCATATCAGCTCTCATCTCATCAACAAACTCTCTGATTATTATTAATGAGTGTCGTTGCTGTTTAAAGTTGTTTGCAGGATTCTGATCTCTTGCTGAAGCTCACAGAGGAGGTAAACGAAACACTGAAAAACAAGGTGAGTTTTTTTTTAATTTATGAAATATTTAATGACTAAGATGAGTTATTTTCTTACTTTTTTATATTTATTTTTCATGTTCAACCCACCACCCCTACCATAAACCAACCCCCCAATAAAGACAATAAAATAAAAAGGGAACAATGAATAAAGAGAATAAAAGGCATAAGTGAAAATATTTAAAACATTAGACTTGGTGACATTTAGACCTTATTCATCTAAAATGGGAAGTTACTCCAGCTTGTTTATAGACCTATAGAACTAAAGTTTCAAAACACAGAATCCAAACTTTGCTTTTTGAATGTGTAAATGAGATCGATAACAGTCTAATTCCAGGCTTATTAGCGTTGCAGCCCCTGTTTTAAATGAAAGAATCACATTTCAGAGAGCAAACATGTTTTGACTGATGAATTGACGAATCACTCATTTTAACAAACTGTCCCTTTAAGGTTGTTTCTTGGCGAATTATTGATTCAAATGTTGTTAATTCTATAAAGAAACATTCAGACATATCAGATTTGTTTGTGAACGTGTGTGTATCTGTTCAGGTGTGTGTGAACCCTTCTCTGGTGCGGTGTGCATCACGCTGTGCAAGAGGCTGTCTCTCACCTTTGTCAGCAGCGGTGGGGGGTGTGGCCAGTCAGGAAGTGCTAAAGGCCCTTACTGGAAAATTCACACCACTTCAACAGTGGGTAAGCTAAAAATATTATTATTATTATTATTATTATTATTATTATTAAATTATGTATTTCTTTTTACATTTCACTGACTGTGCGTGTGTGTGTGCGTGTGTGTGTGTGTGCGTGTGTGTGTGCGTGTGTGTGTGCGTGCGTGTGTGCGTGCGTGTGTGTGTGCGTGTGTGTGTGCGTGTGTGTGTGCGTGTGTGTGTGCGTGTGTGTGTGTAGTTTTATCTGGATGCTTTAGAGGTGGTGCAGCCGCTTCAGTCTCTTCCTGTAGAGGAGTTTACTCCACGGTAAGTGTCAGTTCTGAGGTTGTAGGATTTCAGTATCAGATTGGTTCTCCAGCACGGAACCAATTCTAATGTAATCCAAGACTAACTGTGTTTTAATGTGTTTAATGGTGAGACTGGAATTGGTGTTTGTGCTGTTAGACCGTTTGACCCATATTAATTACTCTTATTAGTGAGGGGTTCTCAACCTTTAGCGTGGCTCACATATTCATAACTAGACTAGAAATCATGACCACCATGACCAACAAAACTCAACTTTATCCAAATGTATGTCTATATATATATTTAGAAATAATATGAAAATATCTGGGCAGTAAATGTGTTACTAATGTCAGACTAATTAGTGATTAACATATTGTATTAAAGCTCTCTATGTGATGTCAGACCTCAACTTGACAATCCAATTACTTATGCTGTCAGGTCATATCTGATGTAGTCTGGGTACTTTCAGATGTTTTTTGTTTTTTTTTTCTCTGAGGAACAGTGTCATTAAACTTCTACATCACTGGTTTGTTAGCTGTCTGCATCACAGGTCCGCAGCTGGACTGTCTCGAACTGAAAACGTTTAATTTGCCTTGCATTATTTCTGTGATGCTATTGTTCATTTCTAATCTAATGCTTATCATTTTGAAAGTTTGAACATGATTGATCTCTTAAGGTTTACTTGTACTAAATCATTTTGTTCACATAGACTTTTATGATTCAAAGTTCTGTTAACTGCCCAGTATGGACTACTGCCTTCCCCTGAGTGCTTGACGGACTGCTGGTTATCCCCGGCCCACTGGTTGAGAAACCCTGAGGAGTCAGACTCCTTCCGGTGACCAGATCACCTTTCTGATTCTTTTACTGAACTGGGAGAAACTGCTTTCAGACAGAGTGCCCCAGTTAACTGAGTGTTATTACAAGAAACGCTAAAGTTCCACTTACTGGTGTTTAAACCAGCTACACTCTCTCATTTTGCTGCATTTCTATTGGTACATTGAGGCTGCAATGTTTGCAGTTTTATATTTTTTATATCAGTCTTTGGGAATTTCTCTCAACCCTCAGCTTGTTTTGTGTGCAGGGGAGATCGCTATGATGCTTTGAGGGCATGTATTGGTGAAACCTTGTGTTTGGAGCTGCATAAGCTTCAGGTTTTCATGGTGAGTCATGATTGTCATTGGACGTCTTTTCACTCCACTTCATCTGAAGCTTTATTTATTTTGTTCTTTATTATTGTTTCTCCACAAAATAGATGCACCTCCTAATATACAACTCCATCTCAGTCTGAAGGCAGTCTGTAAGCTGCTGGTCATGGGACCATATTGGGAGATGCATATTCAGTGGCTGTAAAGAAGATAGTTGCTTAGTATTTAGTTAATATCAATAATTCTGCGTAGATTACGGTGATGAATTATTGGAAGCTGTATTTTAAACGCCTTAATAAGCTGTTTTGGTGTCATAATGTCACCAAACCATTTTGGTGTCTATTTTCATGCATTTATGTATTTAGCCAATCATGTGGCAGCAGTGCGGTACATAAAGCCGTTCTGATACAGGCTGGCAGCTTCCAATAAAATTCACATCTGTCATCAGAAAGGAAAACGTGTGAACTCAGGGATTTTTACTGTTTTGACTGTGATGATTGTTGGAGCTGGTTTGAGTATTTTGAGGTTTGAGAATCTCCAGTTTCCAACAGCAGTGGGTCCAGGATTTTGTTCTGACTGCCTGGGCTCTGCGGTGGCTCAGAGGTGGGGGCCCGAAATCCCAACATCTGGTTTCAAAAAAAAAAAAAAAAATCAGTAACATTTAAAGGCTGTTTTGAGAGCGAAGCGCCATACCTTATATTAGTATATTGTTCCTAATAAAGTGCTCAGGTACTGTATATGACAAAAATGTAACTTTCATTCATGTTAAAATATTTTTTTCAAGTTTAATTGTCTTGACTTTTTGCGAACAGGTCGGCTGTGGTGCCATTGGCTGTGAGATGCTGAAGAACTTTGCACTGCTTGGTGTGGGATTGGCCAGATGCTCAGGGGAGGTAAGTGTATTGTTGGAGTCATCAAAGCATTTCTGAAGTACATAGAAATGATGCCCGATGTACATTTGTTTAGTGTGGAATTATTCTTTTTGTTTACTTGGGCCAGGTTTGTGTCACTGATCCAGATCTAATAGAAAAGTCCAACCTTAACCGCCAGTTTCTCTTCAGACCTCATCATATACAGGTAATTCACTGACTCATCCATTCAGTTTGTGAATACATATGTTGTGCTAGTGCTTTAGTGCTAGTGCCAACCATGACTAAGGTTTCTCTTCAGCCCTATGTGGACGGGATTAGACGGGAGGTGGAGTAAAGTCATTTTTACCGAGGTTCTCTGTGATTGTAGTCCTGTACAAATACACTACGTCAGTCATTTTAACTGACTGCATGTTCTTGTCCCAGTCAAAATCTGTTACTGTTCTACCTCCTGTAAAATGAGCCATAACGTCAGGTTCCTTTAGTCCTGTGTGAATCAGGATGTTGCTAAATATTCCCTCGTATCCTCTGGAAAAGGAGTGTTTATCTGGATTCAGATTTCACAGACGTCCTGTAAAGAAAGGGGGGAAAGTGCTGGATCCAACAAATGTGATTCAGGGAAAGGACGCCATCTACCCACCTAGAAAGAGCATTTCTTTTATGTCTTAGGCTACCAATGTCAGCACGACTCAAGATTCAAACCTGCAAATCCTCTGATCATAGCAGTCTCTGATACAGTGTTAGACCACTAAGCCAACATTAGACTGCTCAGCCACTCGGAGCCCCGTGATTAACTTTGAACTTAGCTCAGATGTTTCACTTTCTTGTGCACTGCTTTTGACTCCCTCTTTCACCTGTATGAGGTGTCCGGCAAATCCACAGTCATGACTGAGTCTGGTGATGTGCTGCTCTCCAGTGTTAGTCGTGCCTGATCATGTTTAAGATTGTTTCAGATAAAAGCCTATTTTCTTCAACAGGCTGCTTCACCAGTTTAAACCAGGTCTGATATTCCAGCTCTGAACTGTTATTATTCAGTTATGCCAGGATAACACAGTTTTCCATTCTAGAGCAGCTTAAAGCTGAAAACTGTAACCAGACATAAACCACACTGCCAGGAAGAATATCTACTGTTTTACTGTGTAGATATGAAAACAGTCAAAAGCAGCCAGAGGCAGTTTAGCTCCTCCCACTCACACTGATTTTATAAGGAGTGTTTCAACCTGGACTGTTGAAGTCAGCCAGTCCGAAATCATTTTCCGTATGTCAGTCGTAAAGGTGAAGTAACTAAATCAGACTAGTTCAAAGATTTTATTTTTCTGTTTTTGGTTCCTAAAACCACACAGTTGGAGTCCAGATATGGGTTCTTTAGAAAAGCTACACTGATTGCTGGGTTTTAATTGAATCTTTTTGGAACTCCATTAACCAGACAGTCTTTGTCTCTTGCTTTCTGTGCAGAAGCCGAAGAGCATCACAGCAGCCTCAGCTACGTTAGATATAAACCCTGAACTACAGATAGACGCTCACCTGAACAAAGTGTGTCCTGCGACAGAGGACACGTACAGCGATGCCTTCTACTCACGCCTCAACCTGGTGGTCACTGCACTGGACAACGTGGAGGCCAGGAGATATGTGGACAGGTGGGCTCGGGGCATGTGGACTGATTTGAAATCTATTGAATTTTATTTCTTCAAAGATGTTTTGATCATTTTAACCCTCGCTGATTGGTTGAATTGTCACTGCACAGTCGGAGTGTGTCCAATCAGAAAGCCTTGCTGGACTCTGGTACCATGGGAACGAAGGGTCACACAGAGATCATTGTGCCAAACTTGACAGAGTCCTACAACAGCCATGTGAGTGTGTGTTTGCATATGTTTGTGTTCCTAATAGTGCCAGACTGATATGAAAAGGTTGACAATGATATCAGTAGCCAGTGGCAATAAAACCAGTCCTTTAAACAGGCTTGTATAATAATGAGAGCATCTGGCCCTAATTTTAGGCCTGAGAATTGTGTGTAAGCCTGAGTGTTTATGCATGTGTTTGAATAGTTTGTTTTGTATGAAATAGAGGGACCCACCTGAAGAGGAAATTCCTTTCTGCACTCTTAAGTCTTTCCCTGCTGTGATCGAGCATACCATACAGTGGGCCAGGGACAAGGTCAGATACACACACACACACACACACACACACACACACACACTCTCTCTCTCACACACTCACACACACACACACACACACACACACTTTTATACTAAAATTAAAAACATAGATTGTTTAAAAATTAGAATAATTGTTTTTAATCAAGTAAAATCAATTTGATCGCAGGCTTTCACATAATAAGCAGGACTGTACGATTTCCAGAATGACATATAGAACGGTTGATGAAGATTTGAACACTGATAAAATATTAGTGAATTATAATTAATCTAATAACCCACTAATAATAAAGAAATTTAGTTTGAAAATAACTACGCTATTACAGGCTATTCCAGGTTTGACAGTATGGCATATGTGCTGTGCCACGCCTGCGTCCATTCTTATGTATGAACCAGCCTCTCACACACATGGCACCACGTGCTGCTGTTTCATCCACAATTTCCATTTTCCCAAAGTTATGAGGGAATACAGTGGGGAGAACAAGTATTTGATACACTGCTGATTTTTCAGGTTTTCCCACTTGCAAAGCATGTAGAAGACTGTAATTTTTATCATAGGTACTCTTCAACTGTGAGTGATGGAATCTAAAACAAAAATCCAGAAAAATACATTGTATGATTTTTAAATAATTAATTTCCATTTTATTGTGAGAAATAAGTATTTGATCATCTATCAACCAGTAAGAATTTTGGCTCTCACAGACATGTTACTTCTTCTTTAAGAAGCCCTCCTGTTCTCCACTCATTACCTGTATTAACTGCACCTGTTTGAACTCGTTACCTGTATAAAGACACCTGTCCACACACTCAATCAGTCAGACTCCAGCATCTCCACAATGCCCAAGACCAGAGAGCTGTGTAAGGACATCAGGGATAAAATTGTAGACCTGCACAAGGCTGGGATGGGCTACAGGACAATAGGCAAGCAGCTTGGTGAGAAGGCAACAACTGTTGGTGCAATTATTAGACAATGGAAGAAATGCAAAATAACGGAAAATCTCCCTCGGTCTGGGGCGCCATGCAAGATCTCACCTCGTGGAGCATCAATGATCTTGAGGAAGGTGAGGAATGAGCCCAGAACTACACGGCAGGACCTGGTCAATGACCTGAATAGAGCTGGGACCACAGTCTCAAAGAAAACAATCAGTAACACTCTACGCCGTCAAGGATTGAAATCCTGCAGTGCACGCAAGGTGCCCTTCCTCAAGCCAACGCATGTCAAAGCCTGTCTGAAGTTTGCAAATGACCATGTGAATGCTCCAGAGGAAGAATGGGAGAAGGTCAAGTGGTCTGATGAGACAAAAATAGAACTTTTTGGTTTAAACTCCACTCGTCATATTTGGAGGAAGAAGAATGATGAGTACAACCCCAAAAACACCATCCCAACCATGAAGCATGGCGGTGGAAACATCATTCTTTGGGGATGCTTTTCTGCAAAGAGGACAGGACGACTGCACCGTATTGTGGGAAGGATGGATGGGGCCATGTATCGTGAGATTTTGGCCAACAACCTCCTTCCCTCAGTAAGAGCACTGAAGATGGGTCGTGGCTGGGTCTTCCAGCATGATAACGACCCAAAACACACAGCCAGGGCAACTAAAGAGTGGCTCCGTAGGAAACATCTTAAGGTCCTGGAGTGGCCTAGCCAGTCTCCAGACCTGAATCCAATAGAAAATCTTTGGAGGGAGCTTAAAGTCCGTGTGGCCCAGTGACAGCCATGAAACCTGAAGGCTCTGGAGGAGATCTGTATGGAGGAGTGGGCCAAAATCCCTGCTGCAGTGTGTGCAAACCTTGTGAAGAACTACAGGAAACGTCTCATCTCTGTAATTGCAAACAAAGATTTCTGTACCAAATATTAAGTTTCTTTTTCTGGTGTATCAAATACTTATTTCTCACAATAAAATGGAAATTAATTATTTAAAAATCATACAATGTATTTTTCTGGATTTTTGTTTTAGATTCCATCACTCACAGTTGAAGTGTACCTATGATAAAAATTACAGTCTTCTACATGCTTTGCAAGTGGGAAAACCTGAAAAATCAGCAGTGTATCAAATACTTGTTCTCCCCACTGTATTACTCACATGCCACTGTGGTGATTAAAACAGTCAACATTCAGGGGCAATTGAGGACCAATCATTTAGAGTCTGTAAACAGGAAAGGGTTAAACATGCCAGCAGCAGAGAAGAATGACAAATTGGTGGTTTCGGCAACACTGAGCATGCAGCTCAGGCTTGCACTGGATTATGAAATTGTGTCCTGACACATATTTGATTGTTACATTGTGTAAAACCAGTATGTAACAAAAAAAAAAAAAAACAGTGTGTAGCTGGAAGCATCTGTTTTTGTGTCCTTGCATGAAGTATTTGTCGGGTCTAAAGGAGCTCTCATCAGATATCAGCCACATCTTGGTTGATCGAGTACATCTGTGGACAGTGATGAATGCTGTTCATTAGATTTTTCAACAAACTATTCTATTATACTCTTTCAATGTCTTGTTCATCTTAACAGTTTCATTGTTTAAAAGTTAAGATGGGATGTTGTTTATTTTACTTTAGAACTGACTGTAGATGAAAACACTCCGCAGTCAGCGTAGAACAAATCACTCAGATTCATTACATATGCCTTTTTATTTCCTTCAGTTTGAAAGTGCCTTTTCACACAAGCCCGCCATGTTCAACATGTTCTGGCAGAATCATCTGTCAGCTGAAGATGTATTACAGGTAAGTGTGTGTGTGTGTGTGTGTGTGTGTGTGTGTGTGTGTGTGTGTCTCCACACTGTACCGCAGTTGTCATCTGAGTCCTAGGTGCATGAGTTCAGAAGGGATCGTTAGAGTTCAGAGAGTGCCTCAGAGTGCACAGAAGGGCACTGGAGTCCGTTGAGTGCGCAGCGACTGTGGGAGGGTTGGTACAGGATAGAGTGCACAGAGTGCGCGCGAGTGCATGCGAGTTCATTCAGGGTTTATGAAAGTACACGAGAGTTCATTACAGTTCACGTTGGCACGTTCCAATGCCGAATCCACAGACAGGTGTCTGGCACCTTTACAGTACAGAGCATGGCTTTAAGAGGGACTTTTCACACTTTGGCTTTGCTATTTTTGTCACTCCGTGTTCTTACGCTGTCTCTGTGTCTGTCTGTGTGTGTGTGTGTGTGTGTTCGTTGTGTGTTTGATTGGTTGTTTTGTATTTATTCAGTTTTCATACATTTCCAGAACAATGTGACCTGATGAAGAATGACAAACAGAAAAAACAAACAAGCTGAAGTATTTTTAATTCTGTGTGTGTGTGTGTTTAAGTCCCATTACATAATATTGATGCTGTACACACACTATAGGACAGAAAGAAGCACCTTTGTGCACCCCAAAGAGTTAGGAAAGACCCGGTTTTAAAGCTTTATGAGTCATCTCTCTCCTTAAACTGTCTCAACAATCAGCAGCAATGAAGACCTCAGAGAAGTTGTTTAGCACTCAAAACAAATAGATTATTGATGCCCACAAAGCAAGAGACTTAGACAGGCTATAAGATTCCTTAGTTCATTGTGTAATTAAGAAATCGTAGTTACCAGAACAGTGGAGTCAGAGTAATGTCTGGAAGGCCAAGAATATTTTTTAGAGATAATTGCTTGTAAGATTGTTAGGAAGGCTAATCAAAAAGCATTAAGCAGTTTAGCAGACTCCAGAGTGCTGGTGCACATTTCTACTGTGCAGCAACATCTGCGCATTTATTCTGCATCAGCAGAAGCCTGAAGCATTTTGGAAACAAGTCGTGTTAAGGTATGGTGGTGAGGGATCATACCTTGGACTTCTGCTTCAGAGGCATGGCTACAGGGAAGAATGGATTCAGCTAAATACCAGCAAAATCTGGAAGCACTGGCAGAAATTTTGACCAGGGGTGCCCCAACTTCTGCATATAGAACATGTTATGAATGACTTACGTGATGAATAGAACTGTAAAAGAACCGTGTGTGGCCCTGTGTACCGACGCTGTTTAAAACCAAGTGAATGTATGTGTCTCTGTGTGTGCTTGAAGAGGATGAAGGCAGGAGAGAGTATGGAGGGAGCGTTTCAGGTCATAAAGCTGCTGAGTCGTAGACCCACACACTGGGAGCACTGCCTGACCCTCGCTCGCCTCAAATTCGACAAGTACTTCAAGAGGAAGGTACTGTTGTGTTCACACCTCTGATCAAACTGTATCAACTCTGTTTTTTCACTTTAGCACTGATGCTCGGAGGCTTTAGGCAGCTCTGTTTCTACTGATAGCTCTTTCTAATAAAACGGGCCCTAATTTAGTGTTCTAGATGTTCTAAATTCATTATTTAATAATAATAATAATAATTTGATTAGTGATGTCCTTTGCTTTGGTAGGCACTACAACTACTGCACTCATTTCCACTGGATACCAGACTAAAAGATGGCAGTAAGTCTCTCCACCACACACACACACACACACACACACACACACACACACACACACACACACACACACACAGACAGAGTCATTACTATTTAAAAACTATTTTGCTAGATTTGTAGTAATTTATAATTGAATATAACAGAAAGAAGCAACACACCTTTTCTCTGCAGTCATTGATGAAGTGATTCTTTGCAGGTCTCTTCTGGCAGTCTCCCAAACGGCCCCCGTCTCCTATAGAATTTGATGTCAAAGACCCACTGTGAGTGTTAAAATGATAATGCACACATTATTAACACAGTCATAACACATCATTAACAAACCCCACTATAAACAAACAACAGGGATCAGTTTAGAGTGTATACTGTGTATGGAGTATAGAGTGTATGGAGTGTACTGTACACCAGTGGTTCACAAGCCTGGACCTGGAGACCTGCTGTCCTGCACATCTGCTCATTAACTGGCACATGCAGGAGGTGTGTTAAAGCAGGGAATTCACGTGTGCAGGGCAGAAACTCCGCTGTACATACACTGTGTGTTAAAGTGATTGGGAGCTGACTAGTCACAGAAGTCGGGCTAGATTATTAGATTTTAAACAAATTATAAAGTGATTTTGGCTGCATTACGGAAAACTGTGGTCAGATACAGTTTTCCATACCGGCTGATACAGTTTAATTAAGGTCTGTGATCTCCATAATTATTTTATTCAGCATTTTAGGGAAAAGCAAGATGTTACAGCAAATTCTCATGTTTCCCTGTGTTGTCCCTGTAAAACTGTGTATATTTTGTTTATGCATTATTTTGTCTTGTCTCTTTGTAGGCACTTTGGTTTTGTGGTCAGCACAGCTCGACTATTTGCCAGAATTTACAATGTGCCATATTCAGAAAAGGTACCATTAAAATACACTCTTTTCTATTGAAGAGCATTTCAAGCTTCAAAATGATGATACGTTCTTTGAATGCTGTTTGCTGTATTATTTATTGTGTGTGGTCGGTTGAGTGTCTGTCTCTGTTTTTTGTTCCAACAGAGTCTCTGTTACGAGGCTGTGTCGAGCATTTTGGAGGAAGTGAAGGTCCCAGAATACAAACCAGCAGAGAAGGTAGCTGGGGCTGTTTTAATCCTGCTTAATGTCTTTTCATGAGTCCACAATTTACATGTTTTTAGATATGATGCAATACATCAGGCTGTGATATTTAGCAATTTCTCCCAAATATGTTAATAGTACTGATTTTTGTGATTTTTGAGTACTTTTATTAATGTGTTTGTAACCGTGGTTATGTGTGTGTTAGCGTATAGAGACCGACGAGACGGTGAAGAAGCCTGATCAGATGAAGCTGACGGTTAGCAGTGAGGAGGAGAGAGAAGCCATATCGCAACTAGAAGAGGCCATCAGCTCTGGTTTCATCAGACCAGGTACACAATCTAATTAGATCTACTGCATTAAATAAGTAATTTCCAGTGACACAATGTAGTCTTTTAGCCCAGCACACTGGATTTAAAACGAAACAGAGACTGTGAGATAACCATTCCTTTATTAAATTATACTTCAAAGGGTTCATTGACTCACTTAGAAAACAGCCTCAAACCATGATACTGCCACCGCCATGCTTAACATCTGGATTAAGATTTTGTATTTCAATGCAGTGTTAAGTTTTCAGCAAGCATAACACTTCTGTTGTCTGCAGAGAGTTTGTGCATGACACCGATGGTCTTTGAGAAAGATGACGACTCCAATGGCCACATGGATTTTGTTGAGTCAGCTTCAGGGCTGCGGGCGAGGATGTACTCCATTGAGGCTGCTGACCGCCTCCAGACCAAACGCATTGCAGGCAAAATCATCCCTGCCATTGCTACGGCAACTGCTGCTGTTGCTGGCCTGGTGAGAATTCCATTAACTACAGTATGATTTTAGTCACGAAACCATTCCTTATTCCTTCTGTCCTGTCCTTCTGTCCTCTCACAATGCTGCCATCACACTGAGACAGACAATTGATCAGTGGTTTATCAGTCTGCTCCTGCTTTAGCAGAGCTCAGAGATAACTGATAAGCACAACTGTAGCAGAAACATCAGTATTTGTAAAGTTGAGTGATATATTTTGGTTGGAATGCATGCAGGTGGCACTGGAGTTGATCAAAGTTGCTGGTGGATTTGGGTTCGAGTCGTTTAAAAACTGCTTTTTCAACCTGGCCATTCCTGTGGTGGTGCTAACCGAGACTGCGCGAGTAAAAAGGACTCAGATCAGGTGGATGCACGTACATACACAGTCACACAATCCTCATTAACTGTATATATACTTATAAATATATTGAAATATAGATATATGAGAGAATGAGGGAGAGTTGCTTGAAAGTTTGTGAAACCTGCGAAATGTTCTACATTTCTGCATGCATTTTCCTACAAGTAGGTGGGTTTCCTGCCATGATCTGCTTGCTTCAGGTCCTTCTACAGCATTTCTACAGCAATTCTATTGGGTTAAGGTCAATACTTTTACCTTTTAGGGTGAACAACGTGTGTGCTTAGACATTCAGCTCATGACATTTTCCTTTAGAATTTGCTGGTAACATTCAGAGTTCATTGTTCCATCAGTGACGGCAAGCTGTCCTGGACCAAAAAGATGTGATCTTTGGCTCTTTAACAGAGTGTCATTTTGTCTCTGTTTCTCAGAGATGACATATCCTTCTCCATCTGGGATCGCTGGTCAATTGTTGGCCATGAAGACTTTACCCTGTCTGACTTCATGAATGCGGTCAGGGTAAGCCATAACAGCCATAACACTGATCATCAAAGACTGGGAGCAATATGTTTTGGTTCCCTTTCATGCCAGAGAGTAACAGTGTGTTATAGTTTGCATTCATAACAAAAGCTGTTTATCTGTACTGTTCAATGTAAAAATGCTTGAAAGAATTGCAGACACTTAGCAGCTACTGTTACTCTACACCACAGAAGCTCCTTAAAAGCGTGGTTGATTAGTTAATGAAGTTCTGTTTCTGTGATCTTCTAAATCTATGGCCTACTTTTGGTTGCTGACATGATGTTGTTCTTCATATGTTTTGCTGCTAGGAAAAGTATGGGATTGAACCTACAATGGTAGTTCATGGAGTGAAGATGCTCTACGTTCCTGTCATGCCTGGACACAGCAAGAGACTTAAACTGACGTAAGATATAACTATGTTTACACTCTTGTTTCTCTTGTTAGTTTATGACTCTCATTATATTTTATTGTTTTCAGTGCCTTTAAGGCCACTTCTGAACCAATGGACCTGCACAGAAAATATTACCCCCTAACTTTGATTATTGATATGATGTTACACCATGTTCTCTATCCATTCACTCTTGAAATGTACAAGAGAAGCCACTATTTCGATGCTTCACTGACCGGTCATAGTGAGTGCACATGCTTGTTTCACTTTCAGTTCTGTATCTTTTAGAAAGATAAAGAACAAATTCCACTTCAAAAAGGAGGAAGGGGGAGCCTAGAGCAAGAAATGCCAGTTCTTACACAATAGTGCTTTAAACCAGTTCTCTCTCTTTGTTTTGTTTTGGTTTTGTTTTTAATGAAATGTGTGTGACATGCTTTGATCAATGTACCTCAATGGACCATTTTCACCCTGAATAAACCAGCCCAGTTCAGATGAGCCGGTTCTCACCCCACCCCTTACCGTTTTTCACTCCTCGTCTTAACATGAACCTTAGACTTTACTTAAATACTTAAATTCTAACTCATTTTTTAATCATTTTAAATGCTTTCTCTCCCCCTCCATCTTCTCAACAGAATGCAGAAGCTGATCAAACCCTCAGCAGACAGGAAATACGTTGACCTCACTGTGTCTTTTGCTCCAGAAGCTGATGGGGACGAGGATCTTCCTGGCCCCCCAGTGCGCTACCACTTCAGCCAAGAGACGGGGAGTGGCGAGAGGGCCTGACACACATACACAACCACACTCACAAACCTGTATCACCCCCTGCCCTTCCCTGCCCTGTGGACCACTAGTGGAGTAGCACTTGATCAGACTTGATGTACATAGTACATTTCTTTTTTTTGTTTTTGTTTTGTTTTTTACGGGTTTGTTATTTTATTGCATAGCTCTGTCTGTGCTGATGCCTTAAGAAACAAATATTGTGCTTCGATGTGACAATAATATTGAGGATATGATATGAATATAATAATATTGATCGGAAACAAGCTGTAAACAGACCAGAGGAACGCGTGTTTACACTCCTGACTTAAGGCTTACGATGCCCGCTGTTCTATTCAGAGAGGGAGAACATCAGATGTAGGTTGCAGGTTGAGGGGTGGAAGGCAAAGAATTACAGAATCGCCAGTAAAAATGGATCGACTGCGTTTTCCGAAAAGTAAATTGGTAGGAAGTGTTAAGCGTGAGGCCGTCACTACAAGCTGTACCAACTTGCAGTTGCAACACGTGAAGATTTTGTGATGCATTACAGAGGTTCTGATAATGACGAAACAGGAATCTCTTTGCTTCTCCTTAACTGAGGTCAGTGGTGAAGAGAAACAGTATAGGCATACACATACATGGCATATTTCTCCACCTATACTAAGTCAACATACTGAACAGTGAGCTCAAACTTGGTCCAGAAGAAACGGAGTAAGTGTTTGGGACACAGTCTTCTAGTCTGCTTTTAATGGGGAATCGTCTTTGCAGTTAAATGGGAAGTCCGCCAAGCTTTTCAAATCTCTGCCTAAATCCATAATTGAGTCAATAAATCAGTCACTGAGAGACCAGTTTAATGTGAAATGGTTCATTTTAGGAAAGAAATCCACTCTATAGCACAAACATAGTCATTTTATTTACTGTCCAAAACTATGAGTGAACCTACACGTCTTGTGAGGTTTCTACATGTTTATGAATATTAATTAGTGGGAAATACATATAAAAAAAAAAACTTGTATTAAAATGTCCTGCATGTGTTTCTCCACTATGAGTTGGTTTTAAAAAGTAAATTTTAGACCGGAATCTCTGAAATGTCATAAATCAGTGTCAGGCACCAGGCAATGTATTAGAATCATTGTTTGTGTATTATCTTTGTTAATGCCTTTTGGAGGCATTAAACTCTTCTGACGTCTGCTTCCATTCAGTAAACAATTCTGATTGTGAATTTCTCTACAGTGGAGCATTTCACCTTAAACCTCTGAATGGCTTCATGTCTGGAATTCTCATTTAATTCTCCTGTAATACAACCCAGCAGGACTTTGCTTAGTCTGGTGCACAATCATTTATTAAAAGTACCTAAATATTGGTAGAAAAGTCTAACCTGGCTTGTGTGGTGTATTATGACCACTGTAACATTAGTAGTGTTCTCCATTCCCAGTAAAGCAGTCAGAGGTTCCATCTACTTGGTATGTAGTAGGTCAATGCTCTACCTCCTGCTGTCGGACTCGTAGAAGCTGACACAGGGATAACAGGTAGACGACTGTCCCGAGAACAATGTAAAAGACAATTAACTGTACGAGGGAGTGTGTTTTCATTTGCTCCCTTTAAAATGGCTGACGTTCCTTTGCACAGAACCCTTACTTATGATGTTCTCCGTATTTGTGGCTAAATGATGTCAGAAACCTCACAGCTAAAAACCAGCGATAGATGAGTGAGGCAGTATGATATTAGTAGTACTGTGACTGGAGTATTCTGTTGAAGGTCCAATAAACAACTTTAAAACTGTCAATAAGGGATTGATTTGTTTTTTGTCTTGTTGGTTGGTGACATGGTAATGTGATGAAGTGTTCAAAATTCATTGTTAAACCAATCCTGTTACAGTAATAGAATACAGAATGCTGCTGCTGATTGGTAGATTTTTTTCTTAGATCCCATAAAATTGCCAATTGCAGCTGCATTTATTACCAAAGATGTGTCACCTTTCATGTTTAAGCTAGAAGTAAATTCAGGCTCCTGTGACTTGTGTTGCACAAGGTTGATTGGGTTGTCTCTAAATACCTGCAGGGTGTGTGACGGGTTCATCGATTGAGAAGAGGTGTTGCAGTGAATGTCTCGTTGGATGTGTGGAAAATGGGTCACAAAGCAGATTTTAATGATTGGCTGAAAGGAGTGATTATGTTTGTTTGTTAGCAGCTACAGAGGGAAACCTGAATTTGCAGGTTTGTTGAAGCGTATGAGCATAAAATCCCAGTCAACAAGAAATTCCTGTCAGAATTTTGGTTGAAAGATGGACAGAGACCACCAGTTTGTTTTACCATCGTTATCCGACCAAAACACCGCGCAGCCCGGCTATTGGCCCATGGACAGGATTTACGTTCAGGCTGTTACTGTCTGTACTGTCATGTATCCTGATTCTTACGTTTTCATAAACTGTAAAACTGTGTGCTCTGCCTACATATACCTACATGTCTATATATGCACACCACCAGTCAAATGTTTTAGAACACCCCGAATGAATAGTGCACCTAAATCAGGGGTCACAGGCCTGCTGCTTGGGGTACGTTCCTGCAGGTTTCAGCTTCAGTCAAGCCAATCAGGAAGTTCTGAAGGCAGTAATTAGTTGGATCAGGTGGGTGGATTAGGGTTGAATCTAAAGTCTTCAGAAAAGTTGATCTCCAGGAGCAGGGTTGGTGACCCCTGATCTAAATGTTACCTGAGCTGCAGACTGCAGAGATTCTTCAGTCCATCCTTCCCCAGAAGAGGGAGCCACTACTCAGTAATGTTCCCAGTGCTGTGTGTTCTAGATTCATGTCCTGTCCTGTCTGTCACACGTCCAGACAGTCCAGACTGGACTAAACTGACACACAGAAACTCAAGACTAAACTTAGACTTATACTCAGACCTCAGAGACTCAGGCCTGAATCAGACAAGCAGGACTGATGATCTCTGATTCCAGGACACTTTATTGTTTCCATTGTTCATGAAGGTCAACTGATGTCAGAGGTCACAGTAGATAAACAAAGGCAGATTGTGATAAAATGATGGGAGAAGACAACAGTGAGAGAACCAGTAAACAAAACAGAAGTGAAGGTACTAGATAACAGCTGGCTTTACTTAAATACAGACTGTAAGCTGGTGTGTATAAGGAGGCTGCAGTCTGTATACATGCACCCGTCACTGAGCAAATGCGGGTAAATTTATGAAGTAACAGGAAAAACTTGATCAACCCACACGCCACAGTGGTGCGTAAGTGATTTGTATGGCTGGTCAAAGAGCATCAAAGGAAATATAACTGTCCTGTCGTGGGCAGCAATACATCCGGGCAGCTTCATATGCACAGACGCTCTGTGCGGAAGCAGTGAGATCAGATCAATAGTCCTGTGGTACATTTTTATAGAAATATAGAAATATTCTTCTGAAATTATGTGATGATGGTTTTTTGAGGCACATCTGGAAAAGTTAACCTTTTTCACACTGTTTTAGTGGAACTACCAAGGGTCCAGATACACTTATGTTAAATATACGCTGTGTGCTAATTCAATCATCAGACAAAACATTTAAAGACAGACTGAATGTGATATTCTGGACTTCTGTAAAATTCAAATGAGAATTAGAAAATGAAATAACGAAGCTTGTTTAAAATCATGCTGCTATGTGAGATTCATTTAAAAGGACTGTAGTTTGTGTCCAGTGGGAAACTAAATGGACATGGAACAACAGTCCTTCTGTCATGACATTTCATTGTCTTACTGGTTGACTTCAATCCATTTAAAACGGCTTTTCCTATTGTTGACTCAGCTGTGCAAGAATGTGTTTGAAGCCCCAGTTTATGAACATAAGTTTAGAGATAAAACCCTCCCAGTGTCTCACCAGTACAGACAGTATGATCAGTTTATAGATGTGCACTAATACTGATAGCTGTACTGTAGTAATGCTGCTGTTCTTTGTTTACAGCACTGAAAGAGTTAAACTAGGCCTGACGTGCAGCAGTACAGTAGTGTTCCTACAGAATACAGCTCAGTGTTTTAATATTATTATAGTATTTACTGTTTCTGAACTCAGTGATTAAATAAAGGATTAGTAATCAAACCTGCTTGTTGGGTCTGTTGGCTCCACTGTGTTTTGGAGTCCTCCATCTCTGTGTTGGGGTCATGACCACTATCAGTGTCTGCACTCTCATAGATGACCACCTCCATCTCCACTTTATCTCCTCTGTTCATCTCCTCAAATCCAGTCACATCATCATAAACATTCAGAGACATGTCTGATCTCTAAAAGGCTGAGACACAGTGTCTCTGTAGGATTAACTACAGCAGTGCTGCTCGGCTCGGCTGGTTTAACTACAATAGAGCCGTAAATAAAGGAAGTGGTCAAATATCAACACGGTCTTCATACAGTTTCCTGTAGGCTGTGATCTGGAGGTGTGAGGCAGAGGTGTTTCTTCTAAAGCTGGTTCCCCCCCTCAAACACTATTACTGTTATACTAGTGTTACTGATAGGATGAGATTCGGCTACAGTCCATACACATCCAACCAAATTGAATTTAAAATATTTACACTTTAGAGATGCTGATTCTGAAGAAATCATCTTCTGGAATTTGTCTTTTTCCATTTTTAACATCTTTCTCTCTTCAGTCTGGGTGGTGTAACTGGTCTGTAACTGGTCTCTCTGCAGTCAGGTTAGTGTAACTGGTCTGTAACTGGTCTCTCTCTCTGCAGTCAGGTTGGTGTAACTGGTCTGTAACTGGTAACTCTCTGCAGTCAGGTTGGTGTAACTGGTCTGTAACTGGTAACTCTCTGAAGTTGTGTTTCTGAACTCTCTGAAGTCTGTGTTCCTGAAAGATTGTTCAGAAACATACACAATAGTAGCCCGCTAGAGTTCACTCCTGTTCCTGCTCGCACAAAGATTGATGTCTTGGAGGAGCTGCACTACCTGTGCCACCTGAATGGGCTGCGAGTAACATCACATAATACCAGTTCCCGACAAACCACAATGTCTTTATTAGAACCATGAAAGTGGGAGTAAAATGTGAGATTTTCTAAAACATTTCTAATGCGAGCTGATGAGGTGAAACACCACTCAACAGCGAAAGGTAAGGGAAAGCCAAAGAGTTCATGCGAAACTAATAGCTACACTGCTAATGGGGTCAAGGGCCAGAGTTCTGCACAGTTTGCTGATTTCTCTGCATCAACCCACTGACTAAACCTGGCAATTAACTGGGGAGTTGAATCAGGTCTGTCAGGAAAAACACAAAACAAAAAAAGGAATCCGGCCCTTTAGGATCAGAATTCTTCACCTCTGTTCTCCACAAACACTACTTCAATCCCTTCAGCTAGTGAACCACACACTGTGCTGAGGGGATGCTGAGGGGGCCCAGAGAGGACAGTAAAACTTTCCAGTACGACTCAAGAATAAATAATGTTACAGTCTTCAAAGTTAGGTTAGGCGTAGATTTGACTAAATGGTCTGGGTGATGTAAAGCAGCCAATAAAAACAAGCTTCAGCGTGTCTCCATGAACCTTTTTCAAATATGTCCTCCCAGTCTCACATTGAACATCATTTGTCTAATTTGAGATGATGCTTATAAATGTTAAGGATGGACACTTTATCACACTTTCTTTCCCAAGTTAATAACTTTCTCACAAATCTTACTACAGGGTGATTACAGGGATAATCAGCCCAGGTTGATATAGATGTAGTTTTCTTGAAGCCAGTTATGGCACAGTCTTCATTTATGTAATTATTGGGTTCCCCCTCCCACCAGAACCTGAAACACATAGAATCAGACTGTTCACTATTTCACATCTAGATTATGAATGTCATGATGGAGAAATGAAGAACTACATTATAATCAGTTCAGTGGTCTCTTACTTAGTGGTCAGTGCCGAGCCGTCCACCCATTTCAGACCCCCTCTGTAACTCTGTCCGTCAGACCAATCTGGGCTTGAGATGGCTAAATTCTTTTACTGATGAACTCCTGAAATCCAGCACAATATGACATCATATGAACAGATACAGCTGAGGAAGAGTCTATTCATCTCTCTCTCTCTCTCTCTCTCTCTCTCTCTCTCTCTCTGTGTGGAAAGGGAGGTGGTGGAGTTAAATTCTTCTGAAACCATGCAACTATAAAGCAAGAACATTTATACATGAACATTAACCAACACTTTGGTCAGTTATTATATTAACAACAAACCAAATCATCATCTTCAATGTACTAATGTCAGTATAAAACATAGGGCCAGTAAACTCAGGAGCCAGGGCCAGATTACTTTTACAGTGCTGCTCAAGCACTCACGATTCATATCACGATTCATATCACGATTCATATCACGATTCATATCATGATTCAAATCACGATTCATATCACGATTCATATCACGATTCATATCACCAGTTATTTAAGTTGTGGTTTAGTAGATCAGAGCAAAATGGCTCTGAAATCTCAGTTCCCATCACTGCTGTAGACACTGTTCAGTCCTCCTCATGTTTGACAGCTATAACTGTATAGTGTGTGATTTATTTGATTACTGATTTAAAATTCAGAGCTTTTTTGATCTTTTGAGAATATGTTTCACTACTTGGTTCCACTGGAAACAAAGGTAGCTGGTTCTGTCTTTTCCAAAACACCTGTTGAGGTGAGAAGGTGAGGGGATGGTTAGAACCCAGATCAGGAACAGTGTAAAGCAGCGTTGTTGAAATAACTGGAGCTAAAAAGTGATACATCAGTGAATAAACAGTTCAGAGTTCAGATCGTGTTGTAGAACGAGAAGAGACTGTATGAGTGTGTGAGGCGGCTTTAGTTCAGACAGGCTTCTGGTCGTACTGGTCCTTTACTATATACTACAGTTAAGCTGTGATACAGACACTACACTGCAGTACAGTCTTCTTTACCTGTTCTTCTCTGCTGTTTATGATCACCAGGTCTGCTCCTCTCTGTTTGCAGTTCTGTTGTCCCTCATCCCAGCTCTTCTTCTCAGTGGAGATGTAGTAAAGACTGGTGTTAAAGAACTTCCAGCTCTGTTGCATATCCTTCACTGTGCATTTAACAAACACACACACACACACACACACACACACACACACACACACACACACACACACGCCACACACACACACACACACACACACACACACACACACAGAGCTATAGTGTCACAGACCTCTAGATTGACCTCTGCCCAGAATGTGATACAAATAAGAGCCTGAAAATCTGATTAGGAGAGCACTGGACTGGACTTGACTAGTCTCTGTCATCACTGGATTGTATCCAGTGTCCTCATCTATAATGTAGGAGTATTTTGACCAGAGGAACAGGATTGTGAGCCTGGTTCCTCTCAAGGTTTCCTCCTCCAGCTCTGAGGGAGTTTTTCCTTCCCGCTGTCAATGTCTGGCTTGGTCTTATTGATTTGATTTAAGCAGATTCTGATTGTGGAAACTCCCAGTTGTATCAATAAGGTACCAACATAATGCTGAATCTTGTCATCTTGTACAAATCATCTAAAGAAGATTCACTCAAACCTGAAATTAAAAGACTCTGGTACTGGAAGAGAACCTTGCTGAAACCCTGCTTGGCTCTACAGTTAAGCTCAGAAACCAGTTTGAACAGCTTTGTCACCTAAAGAAAGTGTTTTCACTTTGATGACCAGTTTTTCAACTACCTTGACCATGGAAGATCAGTTTAGACCATCTGAAGTTGTGTGTGGCACTGGCAAGAGTGGTGGTGCTGGGATTTTCTTATATTAGTGTTACTGGATAGGATGAGATTCGGCTACAGTCCATACACATCCAACCAAATTGAATTTAAAATATTTACACTTTAGAGCCAGTGTTTGTAAATTTGAAAGATTCAGTAAAGCAGAGAAAGTGATGTTGATTCTGGAATTGTTCACCTACCAAGTACAGAAACTATCTTCTGGAGTTTGTCTTTTTCCATTTGTAACATCTTTCTGTCTTCAGTCAGGTTAGCGTAACTGGTCTGTAACTGGTCTCTCTCTGCAGTCAGGTTTGTGTAACTGGTCTGTAACTGGTCTCTCTCAGCAGTCAGGTTATGTAACTGGTCTGTAACTGGTCTTCTGCAGTCAGGTTGGCGAATGGGTCTGTAACTGGTCTCTCTCAGCAGTCAGGTTGGCGTAACTGGTCTGTAACTGGTCTCTCTCAGCAGTCAGGTTGTTGAACTTGATCCACAGCAGTGTGATTCCACTCAGGAGGAGAACACACAGCAACCCCAGACTCACTGCAACCAGTCTGTAGGATCTGCTCCCTGCAGAGCTCTTTTCTGGGGTAAAAGACAAATTCATTGTTAGTGTCATTTTAAAAAGAATTTGCTAAACATTTAACTGTTATTGACATGTGATTTCACTGCTTTGACACCTTCCTCCACAAAGACGTCTGGGAGACAAACATGCACAGTGGGAAAAATATTTGATACACGCAACTCCATTTTGTTTGCACCAGGGACAAATTGTAGACCTGGGTATGGGCGCAGATGGGCTACAGGACAAAAGGCAAGCAGCTTGGTGAGAAGGCAACAACTGTAGGCACAATTATTAGAAAATGGAAGAAACACAAATGACTGTCAATCTTCTTGGTCTGAGCTCCATGCAAGATCTCGTCTGGTGGGGTAAGAATGATTCTGAAAAAGGTCAGGAATCAGCCCAGAACTACATGGTAGGACCTTGTCAACATCCTGAAGAGAGCTGGGACCATAGTTTCAAAGATTACCATTAGTAACACACTCTGCCGTCATGGATTAAAAACATGCTGGGCACGCAAGGTCCCCCTGCTCACACCAGCCAGTGACCATCTGAATGCCATTTAAGCTGCATGGTATTGGGCTGTGAGTATCAGTACCACTATAGGATGTGGAGCTCTCATATCACCCTCATGGAGTGTGTTCCTGAAAGTTTCTTCAGAAACATGCACACCAGTAGCCCGCTGGAGTTCACTTTGTAGGACTCTCGCACAAATCAGCAGTTACTGCTGCCGGATTGGTGTCTTGGAGGAGATGGACTCCCTGCACCACCTGAATGGGTTGCAAGTAACACCTCATACTACCAGTTCCAGATAAACAATGATGTTTTCATTAGAACCATATAAAAACCCATGCTGATCTCAGAACCCAGAGAACTGTTCTATAGTGTGAGTCTGGCCTATAGTGGGTCTCTCTGTTGGCCAATCGCAACTGAAACTACACTCCACTTTTATCAGTATGAGTAGCAGCAATAGATTTTAGTGCCAGACCAGAAAAAACATGCAGGCCCTTTGAGCCAGTAGCATTGTGACAACGGGTCATTTTCACACTGTGAAAGTACTATGATTGTGTGTGCATGTGTGTGTGTGTGTGTGTGTGTGTGTACAAAGTCTACATGATTCTCACAGCACTACAACTGGAAATGATTCTGAATATGATCCCTTATTTCTCTAATAGTATTTACTGTTTCTGATCTCAGTGATTAAATAAAGGATTAGTAATCATACCTGCTTGTTGGGTCTGTTGGCTCCTCTGTGTTTTGGAGTCCTCCATCTCTGTAAGTTGGGGTCAGACCTCTAACAGCATCTGCACTCATGACACCACCTCTTATCTCCACTTCCTTATCTCCTCTGTTCAGCTCCTCAAATCCAATCACATCCTCATAAACATTCAGAGACATGTCTGATCTCTAAAAGACTGAAACACAGTGTCTCTGTAGGATTAACTGCAGTGCTGCTCGCCCGGCTGGTTTAACTTTAAGGAACAGTTAACTACAAAGGAAGTGACCAGATACCACAACTGTCTTTATGTCGTCTTTATTTCCTGTAGGCTGTGAGTTGGAGGTGTGATTGCAGAAGAGTTGTCTCATCCTTTCTTAAAGCTGATCCTCCCCCTCAAACACTATTATTATTATTATTATTATTATTATTATTATTATTATTATTATTATTATATTATAATAAACCTCCATCTCTTTTTATATCTGTGTGTGTAAATAAAATATTTTGGGCTAGAATCCTGAATTTAGTGTTTGAAAGTGCTAATATGATATCATTTATTTACAACAAACTACTTTAAATCATATAAGTTTAAAGATCCATTTATTTTCAGTGTACAGTATAAAGATGAAACTGATGATTTAAATTCTCATTGCCTTACTCTGTCAGTCATATCACACTCATGAATCAGGATAACGTTACTGTTTAGTGGTCTTTCGTGGGTTTTGTTTGATTAATATACAAAATGAATGAATGGCAGAATATTTCACTGTAGATCACAAAAGTTTGGTTTTTCTGATTATTCAAATACTTTAAGTCTTTAATTTTTATTAATTCATTCATGAATTTCACTTTCTGTCTGAATGTGAGACTAATGTTCACAGTAATACTCTAAGACAGGACTAAACTTGATAAATGAATTGGTTTGTATCTCTACAATGCAGGATCACTGAGGTAGTTGTGATTGATCAGGAAACATCAGACTCCAACAGGAGAAATTTCAAAGATATCAAAGTTACACTCATTTGCTAACGTGAAGTTGATCCTAGTTTTGGATTAATTATGTTCACAATACATGTTTGGAACTGTTTGTGTATAAATGTAATTTGTAAATATAAAGGATATAATATAGATGGACAACAATGCAGGAGAAGCAGCAGGAGAACTTAGTACATAGAACACTTCTTATTAGTACAAAATAGGGAAGTACATCTCATATTTTCTGTACCAACCTGCCAAACCCACACTATTAAGATTAATATATAGTTTGTATTAGTGTGTAATATGCAATTGAGACACACTGAGTCCAAAACTGTGCCCTGTTCACATTATAGTTCACTACTTTGAAACTCTAAAACCTGTAGAACAGTGTTAATTCAGACCAGGATTGAGAAATTACTGAATTACAGTTTACATGCTGGTCTATAAACTGAAATTCTTAAACAGGTAAAAACCATGCAGATAAACAATGACGCAGTGAGGCCTTGAATGGATGATGAAGAAATTTTATTTATCATAAAACAGAACAGAATATAGAAATATAGAAAACAACATACACAATATACATATATACAATAACAGGTTTATATACAGAACAGAAAATCCCGGCGTGGTCTTCATAAATCTGCAGACACGTCCCTCCGGCATAAAGGACATGTTGAAATCTCCTGAGAATGAAACAGAAACAGTGTGTAAATCAAAGATGAAACATAATGTGAGAAGATTTGGGAAGTTTTGAAACTGCATCATGTGGACTCACCCTTAACCACCGATCAATGCACTGTGTGTGGTAGTCGTGCAGGCATGGAAGAATCCAAAGTTCCTCTCCTTCTTCGTAGTCACTGTAACAGATGAGACACTCCAGACAAAAGAGAGAATTAAACAGAAGATGTTTTGAAAAGTAAACAGCATTTTATAGACAAGGATTTCTCAACCCTGGTCCTGGAGGCTCTCCTGTCCTGCATATAAAAACCCATGCTGATCTCAGTACCCAGAGAACCGTTCTATTGTGTGAGTCTGGACTATAGTGGCTCTCTTTTGTTGTTAGATAAACTGATAGCTGTACTGTAGTAATGCTGCAGTTCTTGTTTACAGCACTGAAAGAGTTAAACTAGCAGCAGTACAGTAGTGTTCCTAAGCAGAATACAGCTCAGTGTTTTACTATTATAGTATTTACTGTTTCTGAACTCAGTGATTAAATAAAGGATTAGTAATCATACCTGCTTGTTGGGTCTGTTGGTCTTCTGTGTGTTGGAGTCCTCCACTTCTGTGTTGGGGTCACACTTCATCAGTGTCTGCACTCTCAGATGACCACCTCCATCTCCACTTTATCTCCTCTGTTCATCTCCTCAAATCCAGTCACATCATCATAAAACATTCAGAGACATGTCTGATTCTAAAAGACTGAGACACAGTGTTCGTAGGGATTAACTAAGGGCAGTGCTGCTCGGCTCGGCTGGCTTCTCTAATCTGCCAATAGAGCCGTAAATAAAGGAAGTGGTCAAATATCAACACGGTCTTCATACAGTTTCCTGTAGGCTGTGAGCTGGAGGTGTGAGTGTAGTAGAGGTGTATCCTTTCTTAAAGCTGGTTCCCCCCCTCAAACACTATTGTTAATATATTATAACAAACATTTATCTTCTTTATGTCTGTGTGTGTCTCCGTACACGGTTCTGAATGTCCAGTTCGGCCTATCCCTTCCACATTTCCCAGCACGAGTGTTTTATTACAAGCCACACACTGATCAGTAGCAGCAGTTTGATCGTCTCTCATAGATGAACTGAACACATCAACTGTTCATTTCAGAAAACTGAGACACATTCACTAAAGCAAGCTTTGAATAAACAGCACTGTCTGCTCATATTCAGAGACATAATCAGAGCTGCACTTGATTTCCACTAGAGGATATAGATATGTGTGTGTGTGTGTGTGTGTGTGTGTGTGTGTGTGTGTGTGTGTGTGTGCAAACAAATTACACTTCAGCAGATCTGTATGAACCTATGTTAATGAGTTCTTAACCAGAACAGAGTAAAATGAACATAGTTTCAGTCTTTAGAGAACCCAGTGGAATAAATTCAATCACTCACCATTGTCTGATTCTGTAAATGACTGTGCAAATAGTCATTCAGTTCATTTTACAAAATGTACAGTGAGATAATAGTGGTCAGACTTCAGACGCTAAACTTGAAGTGTTTGCACAGTTTCAGTTTATACACTACAACTGAATCTGACTCCTGATTAAAAAGAGCAAACAGTAGCAAATATTTGATAATGCTGCATGTAGACTGTAATCATTGTTTTTAAAACTCATCACCCTCTCATTGATCAGTTGAGTCTGTAAGCAGGTTGAGCATGGGAATATGGAGCAAAGCAGTAAAAATGGAAGCTGCTTTAACATGTTAACTGGGATTTAATTCATTTGGAATCTTTTGTGATTTTAAGGTTGTTTTTTTTCTGGATTATTCACTGATAATCTATCACACATTAATAAGATGGTTATATTGGGCAGGTGTTTCAATTAAATTTTTAAAGGTGACCGGGCCTTTCTTGTGGCTGCCCTGGACTCTGGAATAGTCTTCAGATAGGCACCTTCGTCACTCCCACTAGAAAATTTATATGACTCACATCCAATGCCCATAATACAAATGTCTTTATGGGGTTAAATACTTCTGAAACAGGTGGGTCTGCGTTTGAAGACAGTGAGGGACTCAGCTGTTCCGACCCATAGGGGAAGTTCATCTCCACCATTTTGGTGCCAGAACAGAAAAGAGTCTGGATGCATGTTTTCCTTGTCTTCCCCCACATCCCTGTGCCCTCGTCACTGACTGCACTACCTTTCTGCTGCTTTAATCAGTTCATCTTTTGATCCTAGTAATATCATTTCTCGACCTGGCTTTGCACATTTAAATTCCTCAACTGAGCTTGTCAGTTGCATCCGTCTACCTAACCATGTCTTACTACTAAGGCAAAGAGGCACCACTAGTGACTTCCTTATAGCATTAGCATTAAAGCTCAGATACCACCGGTGTCTACATGCTTACAGTCTGATTGCTCTTTACTGTAGTGTATTACACTCTCCACCTTCAGGGGATCCCAAGAGCAAAAAAAAACCCAATACAAATTCTCAAACAATGCTCTTCTTAAAAGATTAAAATCACTTTTTAAAGTAAGGATTGTCAGGACATAATCCTTCATGTTCTAATTAGTGATGGGTGGGATCACTGAACAAAACATCACTCTGGACCTTCTGGAAAGTCTACAAAACATTTTATATACATACATAAAATTGTAATAGTGTGGAAACAGAGCAGTCCCTCCCATCTCATTTATGCTGAGATTTGTATCCCATATAAATTAACATACAATTTCACAGATGTCCTGTAGTAAAATGACATTACTCCACCTCTCCAGATAAAACGAATGCCGTCTGAATAGGGCTCTGGAATGGAAAACTGTGATGTTTATGAAGGTGAAAGTGGGAGTAAAATGTGAGATTTTCTAAAACATTTCTAATGCGAGCTGATGAGGTGAAACACCACTCAACAGCGAGTTGCAGGAAAACCAAAGAGCTCTACAAAAACTAATAGCTACACCAATGGTGGGAGTCAAGGGCCAGAGTCCTGCACAGTTTGCTGATTTCTCTGCATCAACCCACTGACTAAACCTGGCAATTAACTGGGGAGTTGAATCAGGTCTGTCAGGAAAAACACAAAACAAAAAAAGGAATCCGGCCCTTTAGGATCAGAATTCTTCACCTCTGTTCTCCACAAACACTACTTCAATCCCTTCAGCTAGTGAACCACACACTGTGCTGAGGGGATGCTGAGGGGGCCCAGAGAGGACAGTAAAACTTTCCAGTACGACTCAAGAATAAATAATGTTACAGTCTTCAAAGCTCGGTTTGGCGAGACTGGACTACATGTCTTCTGGTGATGTAAAGCAGCCAATAAAAAACAAGCTCCCAGTCTCACATTTATGAACATCATTTGTCTAATTTGAGATGATGCTTATAAATGTTAAGGATGGACACTTTATCACACTTTCATTCCCCCTAGTTAATAACTTTCTCACAAATCCCAACTACAGGGTGATCACAGGGATAATCAGCCCAAGTTGATATAGATGTAGCTTTCTTGAAGCCAGTTATGGCACAGTCTTCATTTTCGTAATTATTGGGTTCCTCCTCCCACCAGAACCTGAAACACATAGAATCAGACTGTTCACTATTTCACATCTAGATTATGAAAGTCATGATGGAGAAATGAAGAACTACATTATAATCAGTTCAGTGGTCTCTTACTCAGTGGTCAGTGCTGAGCCGTCCACCCATTTCCAGACCCCCTCTGTGTCTGTGTCCGTCAAACCAATCCAAGCTTCATCGTGGCCAAATTCTTTACTGATGAACTCCTGAAATCCAGCACAATATGACATCATATGAACAGATACAGCTGAGGAAGAGTCTATACTGAATCCTCTCTCTCTCTCTCTCTCTCTCTCTCTCTCTCTCTCTCTCTCTCTCTCTCTCTGTCTCTCTCTAGTACAGCTACTTTTACTTTTACTTTTTGAAGCACTCACGATTCATATCACGATTCATATCACAATTCATATCACCAGTTAATTGCCAAGTTTAGTAGATCAGAGCAAATGAAATCTCACTTCCCATCACTGCTGTAGACACTGTTCATTCCTCCTCGTATGTCTGATATGTGTGATTTATTTGATTACTGATTTAAAATTCAGAGCTTTTTGATCTTTGAGAATATATAGACCACTTGGTTCCACTGAAACAAAGGTAGCTGGTTCTGTCTTTTAATACAGTTTGACTTCACACAAAAATAATGTATACTTCCTAGACAATCTCGGAAAAAATATCCGAGTTTAATTTACGCAAACTCATTCTGGGGGCCGGCAAGAAACTGCTAACGAGGCCAGTAGCCAGCTTACTAACACTGTCCTAGTGATTCTGGACAAGGGTTGCAGGTGTGCTAAATTCTTTCTCACCTGTTCCTCTTTGCTGTTGATGATCAGCAGATCTGCCCCTGTCTTATTGCAGTCCATTCTGCTCTCCTCCCAGTTCTTCTTGTCAGTAGAGATGTAGTAAATACGGGAACTGAAGGATCTGAACCCTTACAAAAAGAAGGTAGTTCAGGTATGTTATTATTTTACTTCTTTTAAACTGAAAAAGTGTGCATGCTGTCCGTTTACCTTTTATGTTCTTATCTTATGGGACCAGCTGAGATGCCAGCTTCAGCAACCTACAAGTGTGCACAAGACCGAGGGATCAACCCTTATCAACTGATATGGAAACCTCAAGCTGCTGAGTTCCTGCACCAAAGGCCTGGTTCACAGGGTGTTCCCAACAAGCCCAGCATCCCGCTGCTTCTCCAACTCCGAAGATCTGTGATAATGGCTGGGAGTTGCGAGCTGTCCTCAACACCAGGAGCACCATCACCCTCACCAAGCTATATTTATATTTAACACGAAACTACAGGGCTTTGACAGCTCCAATCTCCTCTAAACTCATGCAGCCCTTGCCACCAACAAGCTCAGCAGCAAGACCCCAACCCCAATACCCCAACTCCATCAACAGGCCCTCCCAGAAGGCAGCTTCATGTTCAAGAAGATGTAAGGCTATAGCAGGCCATAACTGACAACTGACAAACAACCAACCAATACCTTTGGTGCCCCCGTACTTCACTGTATACAACAATTTGGAATATTGGGTTGTCATGGTCTTGACCAGTTGTTGAGTAAGTCACTCACAGGCAACACTTCTAGAGCCATATCACACCATCCACTGGATCCTAGGTCAGTTATACTGGCCCTCCACAATGGTTAAGAACCCTGTATCTGGTGCCCATTAACCAGCGCACCAGCCCTTGTAAGCTACATCCTGTACTGCTTGTTACTTGATGTGTGCCAAATGTGGGTCAGACCTGTTAGCTTAAAACCACCACTGGTAGTGTTAGGGGCATATAGGAAACTGGAAGTAAGCAAGTAGTGCTGCTTGTTGCCTATAGCAGAGGTAAAATGATTTGGTGTTTACACTTTACATGTTACACTTTTGGTGATTACACTTTAAACTTCCAAATATTCACTCACCTAGTCCCAAAAACATCTTCTGGAGTCCTTCTTTGTCCTTCTGTAATTGGTCTCTCTCTGCAGTCAGGTTGGTGTTACTGGTCTGTAACTGGTCTCTCTCTGCAGTCAGGTTATTGAAGTTGATAAACAGCAGTGTGATGGCAGTCAGCAGTAGAACACACAGCAGCCCCAGACTCACTGCAGCCAGTCTGTAAGTTCTGCTCCCTGCAGAGCTCCTTCCTGAGACTGGAAATAAACACACCCTTCAGACTTATCATAGTTTACATTTTACAGTCAATAATAGTGTCGATTTCTATTATTCATAAAACGATACTGATGTAGTGAAGTTTTTATCTGAATGCATGTGTGTGAGAGTGTACCGATGGTCATGGTGCCCTTATGGCTTCTTCTCACATGAGTCTCAAGGACGTCTTCGTTGGCGTAGATCTCTTCATATGAATCCTTACTGTCGTTTGAAGCAGTTGATCTGAGGTCTGCTGTAGTTTCTGAATTCATGTATATATCCTCAATCATCTCCAGGTCTGTTTTCTTCTGGAACATTGTGGAACAAGTAGAAAAATCAGCAGATATCAGTTTTGAAGATAATTATTTCTCTTTTTAACTGCAGACCACAGTCATTAGAGTCCCCTGCTCAGAGTGACTCTGTGTTTGTGGTTTTGCACAATATATACGCTTCTCTAAAGACAGGAAGGTGAGGCCTCAGCTAGATTGCTCAAACCACAGAGCTCTTTTTGCTCTTTTCTTAAGCCCATGTGTTTAAGAAGTTTAAAAAAGGTTCTGCTTAGAAGATCTAAAACACAGAAGAAATATATAGATGCACACACACCACCACCACCACCTCTATATCAGTGCTGAGAATGACCCACCACCCTCATAATAGCTGGCCTGTGGTGGTCATGTGGGGTCCTGATCACTGAAGATCAGGGTGAAAAAAGGGTAATAAAGTATGCAGAGAAACAGGTGGACCAGAGTCTGTAATTATAGAATGGTAAATAGAGCTGATAAAATGGACAGCAACCATGTATGTGTGTGTGTGTGTGTGTATGTGTGTGTGCATAAGAGAGAGACTTCAGCTCATTAATGGCTTGTGTGCAGAATTGCAACTCAAAACAGTTATGAAGGCTGATCAACCTCTGAGGCAGAACAAACACAGTTGAATCAGATGATTATCAATTAAAACTGCTCCTTAGAGCTTCATATGCAGGTTCAAATTGCAATTTTGTTGTTTGTTTATTACCCTTATTGAAATTATTTTCATTTGGGTTTGTGCTCTGAGCTAAGCTAGTTTCTAAGGCAGCAATTGAAGATGTGCCATCAACCACATGAACACAGCCGTGGTCACTCTGTGCACCTACATCTATCTAAGTGCATTACAAACATATACTTCGTTCAAAGCTCCACCTACTGGTTATATTGTGTCTGTTCTGCCTCAGATGTAAAGCTGCCTTCAAAACCTGTTTGAGTAGCACTGAAATCAGTTCCTTTACTGCTCTCTACAGTGATGAGAGGGTTCTTTGATTTAAATGTACGTGTGTGTGTGTGTGTATATATATATATATATATATATATATATATATATATATAAACATATATATATATATATATAAAGACAAATTTTGGTTTAATGCATATTGCACATTTTCTGTTAGCACAATAAACCTCATTTCAATCCTGAAATATTACTGTGTCCATCAGTTAATAGATATATCAAACTGAAATAGCTGTTGCACACCACCAAATATTTATAAATGAAAATAATTAAGATTAATAGGGGTGCCCAAACTTTTTCATATGACTGTAACATATTGATGTACTTACGCTGCCTGTATTTTAAACATTTCCCATTTCCCCCCAATACACATATTCATTGGGTTTGAGGTCAGGGCCCTGTCCAGAACAGCCAGGTTTTTCCACACCAATCTCACCCAAGCATTCTTTTATAGACCTTGATTTGTCTACTGGGACAGTCATGTTGGAACAGAAAAGGCCCTTCCAAAATGATCCAAAATGTCACTGTGGAACTAAGGGGTCTAGGCCCAAATGGAGTTTCCAGAACCTACCAGAGGAAGCTACAATGACCTAAATCTTTCTTGTCATGCAGGAGAGCTGACTGAATGGTATTGAATGCACTGGAGAAGTCAGTGCTGGTGGGCCTCACAGTGCTGGTGGGCTTGTTGAATTAAAGGAACAGTTGATGTGATCAGTCCATCTATGAGAGACAACCAAACTGCTGCTTCTGATCAGTGTGTGAAACTGTAACTTAAACACATTAGAAATTCAGAACCATGCACGGAGACACACACAGATATAAAGAAGAACTTTATTATAATAGTAATAGTGTTTGAGGGGGAGAACCAGCTTTAAGAAAGGATGAGACAACTCTATTGCATTCACACCTCCAGCTCACAGCATACAGGAAACTGTATAAAGATCGCTCTTGGTATTTGGCCACTTCCTTTTTTAACAGCTCAATTGTAGTTAAACCAGCCGAGCCGAGCAGCACTGCTGTAGTGTTCCTACAGAGACACTGTGTATCAGTCTTTTAGAGATTAGACATGTCTCTGACTGTTTATGATGATATGATTGGATTTGAGGAGCTAAAGGATGTCCAGTGCATCCTTTAATATCTGTCTACTGGTTTTGTTTTGTTTGTTTTTTAAATAAAACAATTATAAAGAGTTAAATGTTCTACAAATCATGAGCTGCAGCTGGCAAGGGCATGAAATGATAGGCAGAAAAATACTAGATCTGTGTAGATCAGCCCTGAATATGATGGTATTTTTTATTAAAGTCTTCTTACATTATTTAATAATGTGGTGACATTTCATGACTTCAATTCATTATGAAAAAAAATAACCTTGTCTTAAAATTTTCAATTGTTTGGAGATGCAGAAGCAGTTTAAGCTAATGAAAAGAAATAATATGAAATCATGCCACAGTACATGCCACCTCAAACCAAAACCCATCACTATTAGAAAGCAACTAAAATAAACATTTAGTTTTTAATGTATTAAATTAACTTTACTTTGGTAGTTTTAACTAGTCAACTATTAACAATTAATAGTAGTGCAACTTCTAAAACTTAAAAACAAAAAAAAAAACTGCATAGATTTACACCAAACAACATTTTAATGTACATTGATTTTATATTTATTTAAAATCAATCAGCAAGGACATGCACCAACAATAGTTTTATATGTGCATAAAATATTAAATTACTGAGAACAACTCCAGTACATGAAAACAATTCAACATTATTAAATTAAAATATAAATGTATTTTTAAAACACAGAATTTGAGTGTTCAGTACATCATCTTCCTGTGTATGAGTATCCAAGGTGGTTGACTAAAGCGATGCCTTTGTGAGTAAGGTTATCCATTAAAGATCCATAGATCCAATGGGTTTAAAAGACTATTTAGTGCCATGGATAGAAGAATAGCTAGAGCAGATTCAGGAAACCTTACAACATACTTCTTCAGTCAGATATGTTCAACTGGAGGGTCTCCTGTACTGAGCATGGTCAGCCTCAACCAAAAACAGAGTTCCTTGCTGCAGCTTTGGGTGCTTTGGTCATTGATAATTCAGGCCCTGAAAGACATGATTGCTCTCCAGACTTATGTGAGGGAGTCTTAATGCAGTGCATCCACTATATTAATCATCACCCTGCTCCAATCCAAACAGAGGTAAACAAAACTTTGGACCTCCTTTGCTTAAAGTGGTAGAGCTAAGAATTGGGATACAGTATGTGACGTGTGAGACATACTGTGTGCTCTCAGGTACATGGGCAGCTGTTGAATGTAATTTGGATCTCTAGCAGAAGACAGTGGGTGAACACAGGTATTTGTCTGCATTTCACCCATCCACCCACACTAGTGAGCCACACTAGTGAGTCCTGCCCACTGTGCTCTGGGAGTGGGGAGTGCCTAGCTCAAGGGCACTTCAGTCATGCCCTTCCAGTTGAGATATTCGAACCTGCAAGCACCTGCCCAAGCCACCCATGTTATGACCACTGGGGACAATATTTCACTACAAATTGAAATAATTCATCTGCTTTCTTTACTTTATATATATATATATATATATATATATATATATATATATATATATATATATATATATAAAATTCTGCAGTGTTTATTGGGGCTTGCTCATTTTTAATGATGTGACTGATTCTGGTAAAGCCTCCAAAGTTACACCAACCAAATCTTCCAAAGAACTGTCTGTAGGACTACTCAAACCCTTATTTATCCCCCACTGACCTTGGTCCCATTTAGCTATATACTAACACTTTGCATACAGCAATCCTGATAGACTCTTAGAAACATACCCAACTTCAATTGTACCCTAGGTATGTTGCCTTGGAGGAAATAGTGTGAGCAGTCCTGGAAGAAGGCTCCTGTACATTTGCAAAATTACTGCAAAAAGGTTCAGGTACATACCGTTCAGATGATTGACCCCATTATGCTTTCTTTCCTGTATGAATTCGCTGGTGTGCTTTAAGTGTACCGCTATGTCTAAATGTCTTCCCACACTCTGAACAGTTGTATGGTTTCTCTCCTGTGTGAATAAGCTGGTGTATCCTGAGACGGCTTGGTACAGAAAAGCATTTCCCACAATCTGAGCAAGAATATGGTTTCTCTCCTGTGTGAGTGCGCTCATGTTTCTGGAGATGACTTTGCTGAGTGAAGCACTTTCCACACTCTGAGCAGAAATATGGTTTATCGCCTATGTGAATACGCCAGTGTACTTTCAGACGACTTTTTTCATTGAAACTCTTTTCACACTGTGAACAATGATATGGTTTCTCTCCTGTGTGAATGCGCTGGTGTACTTTGAGATGGTTCTTTTGATAAAAACTCTTGCCACACTCCAAGCACTGGTGTGGTTTCTCTCCTGTGTGAATGCGCTGGTGTGTTAGTAGATCACGTAAATCAGTGAAATTCTTGCCACAGTCTGCACAGTGATACGGTCTCTCTCCCGTGTGAATACGTTGGTGCCTTTGGAGATGACCATGTTGGAAAAAACGTTTCCCACACTCTAAGCAATGATAAGGTTTCTCTCCCGTGTGAGTGCGCTGGTGTCTTTGGAGGCGACTTATCTGATAAAAACACTTCCCACATTCTGAACATTGGTGAGGTTTGACCCCTGCGTGAATACGCTTGTGTGTTTGGAGATTGCGGCGAGCTGCAAAAGTCTTCCCACACTCTGGGCACTGAAACAGTTTCTCTCCTGTGTGAATGTACTGGTGTCCTTGAAGATTAACTTGAGAACAAAACCCTTTCCCACACTCTGAGCACTGATACGGTTTCTCTCCAGTGTGAATGCGCTGGTGTGCTTTGAGATTACGGTGAAAAGTGAAAGTCTTCCCACACTCTGAGCAGTGATAGGGTTTCTCTCCTGTGTGAATTAGTTTGTGTGCTTTGAGATTACTGTGAGCAGCAAAAGTCTTACCACACTCTGTACATTGATGAGGTTTCTCTCCTGTGTGAAGGCGCTTGTGTGCCTTGAGATTACGGTGAGCAGCAAAAGTCTTACCACACTCTGTACACTGATGCAGTTTCTCTCCCATGTGAATGTGCTGTAGCCTAGGAACAATTCTGTCTTTGTCTGTACTGTCTTGATATTGTTTCTGAGATGTGTTGGATTGGAGAGTATCATTTGTTTGTTTGGTTCTTTTGGATGCCATAATATCACAATTAGACTTTACTTAATTCAGCAGGGAGTAGCATTAACTGATATGATTATGGGAGTCAACACCAGATGTAGGATAGGATTTGCAAGAGAAATCCATTTCTTCCTGCAAGAGAAAAAAAAAAAACACACACACAAAAGTAGTGAAAATATAAAAATCGTGGATATGTGAGAAATCATGCAACTAATAACACTATAACATTTCTAACTGGACTGTGGAATTAATAATTGATAATAATTTAACCAGATGTATGACTTCTATGTGTTTTATTACAGAGGTACAGGATCAAGCACAATATCATCTTCATTCATGATGTTCTATTTACTGACCATAACCTATAAACTTAAAATACCTCCTGAAAGCTTTGAATCAGCTAGATTTAAAGTTCCAAAGGCTATTTGGATGGGGCTGATTTTACAATGGGAAATAGACTAACATAATTTTACAAGAGTTTACTGGTGATTTTAGTTCTGTCCAAATGTGTCATATCAATCATTTTAATATGAGCATGAGGCTCATGATCACTCTGTAGGAGCTGTAGAGAGCTACAGCTAAAGTGGGAGAATCTATTACTCATGTATGCCACAAATATAGCCTTTACTTAAGAGTGGAAATATAAAAGCAATTTTGGAAAGCTATAAAAAGTCCCCTTAGCAGTTTCCCATGTAGCGGACACAGCAAACTTAAAAGAAGGTGCTCTGTGTGAAGGAAAAGCAGCATCACATCACCCTGAACACACCGGTCACAACTTGAAACGTGATGGTGGCAGCATCATGCTGTGGGGACGCTTTTCTTTCAGCAGGTACAGGGACGGAGGGTCAAGTGTTTTAGTGGCAGCAGAAACTGTAAAAATGTTTGTGTTTACAGATTGTTATTTTGGTTGGAATGAATATTCAGATTAAAGCCTTTTAATTCCGGATCTCTTACTTTAAATACGGCTGTGTGATCAGAGAAACTGAACACAGACAGCAGACCTTACATAAACGTTTGTGTGAGAAAAGAAAATGTCAACAGAGCTTCCGTAAGTACTAGCCGCTGCTAATGCTAAAGCTAACGACACTAAAGCAACGAGAAATAACCCGGTTAAAGCGGAGAAAAACACAACCCGATCAAACACAGTCTGGATGAACTCACTGTGAGATGGTGACAGAGCAGAAGAGCAGAGGATGAGGAGCAGAAGAAGCAGGAGGAGCGACAGCTCAGGTCTTCAGACTGAGCGAAGACCTGAGCTGTTCACCAACATGCCTGAACCATACAGCAAATAACAGAGTGATGCTGAACCAAATCACTACTGTTTATAGTGACACTAAATTAATTACTACTGTTTATAGTGACACTAAATCAAATCACTACTGTTTATAGTGATAATGAGTCAAATCACTACTGTTTATAGTGACACTAAATGAAATCACTACTGTTTATGGTGATAATGAATCAAATCACTACTGTTGAGTGTGACACTAAATCAAATCACTACTGTTTATAGTGATAATCAAATCACTACTGTTTATAGTGACACTAAATCAAATCACTACTGTTTATAGTGACACTAAATCAAATCACTACTGTTTATAGTGATAATGAATCAAATCACTACTGTTTCTAGTGACACTAAATCAAATCACTACTGTTTATAGTGACACTAAATCAAATCACTACTGTTTATGGTGATAATGAACCAAATCACTACTGTTTATAGTGACGCTAAATCAAATCACTACTGTTTATAGTGATAATGAATCAAATCACTACTGTTTATAGTGATAATGAATCAAATCACTACTGTTTATAGTGACACTAAATCAAATCACTACTGTTTATAGTGATAATGAATCAAATCACTACTGTTGATAGTGATAATGAATCAAATCACTACTGTTTATAGTGATACTGAATCAAATCACTGCTGTTTATAGTGATTAATCAAATCACTACTGTTTAGTGATTGTGAATCAAATCACTTGTTTATAGTGATTGTGAATGAAAATTACTGTTTATTGTAATAGTGAATCAAATCACTACTGTTTAATTATAGTGAATCAAATCACTACTGTTTATAGCGATACCAAATCAAATGAAAGCTTTTTTATAATTATATTAAATCAAATGCTGTTTACAGTGAAAATGAACCAAATCAACACTGTTTATAGTTATACTAAATCAACAAAATGCTGTTTATGACACCAAATCAAATCAATGCTGTTTATAGTGATACTGAATCAAATCAATGCTGTTTATAGTGATACTGAATCAAATCACAACAGTATTGTTTATAGTATTACTGAATCAAATCAATGCTGTTAATAATTATACCAAAACAAATCAATGTTGTTTATAGTGATACCAAAACAAATCAGTGCGATTTACATTGATTATATTAATGCTATTTATAATGGTACTGAATCAAATCAATATTACTTATAGTGGTATACAATCAAATCACTACTGTTTGTAGTGATAATCTAATCACTGCTGATTATAGTGATACCAAATCAAATCACTACAGTTTATAGTGATAATCAAATCACTGCTGATTATAGTGATACCAAATCAAATCAATCCTTTTTATAGTTATACCATACCAAATAAATACTGCATATGATACAAAATCAAATCAATGTTGTTTATAGTGAAACTGAATCAAATCATTGTTGTTTATAGTGATACCAAATTCAAATCAATGCTGTTTATTTAAAGATACAGCAGCATATAGTTATATATTTTACAATTTCATATTTTTGTCATATTGTCAGGTGATTCTTACTTCCAGCTTTTTACAAATGTTGTACTGTTTACTTCCAGAATTTGCAGCTATTTTATTTAATCCATTCTGCCCTGTTCCTAGTCAGAGAGAATGTTCCCTCAGCCACTGGCTGAAACACAAGCCTCAATTGTGTAAAAAATTCCTGTGTATAACAGTTGGAGAGGTATTCTTTCCATGAACTTCTAATCCTGATTTTTTGAAGAGGATGCAGGAAAAGTTTTAATATGATGACTTCCATTAGAAGTAGAACAGAGCAATGCCACTCCAGAGTCCCATAACTCTTCTAGAAGGTCTCCTGCACTGGCATCAATTTCATTTTCAAAGTGCTGGGCAGCTGCTTAGATGAGTCTATAGCTGCTGATGGTTGACACAAGGTTTAAAGAATCATAGTACTCATAAGTTATGTTTTGACAAGACTGTGAACAGTCCAATAAAGCTAATTAAAATCTGATACCTTGGTAGTTATTTGAGAGCTCAACTATTTTGACCAGGGTTGCCCAAGCCCTGTTATGACACTGTACCTACAAGCAACTCAATATGCAATATACTGGCTCAGACCAAGCTTTGAATATTGGTCAAAATAATTGCATAAATAAATTGAGCAGCTCGTTAGTGTTTATATTGTGGTAAAGAGTACATTTTGTATAAATATGTTAAGGTTAAAAACCTGATGTAACATGTCATAGCACAAACTCTAACAGACCTTTAGACACAAAAAATATATATTTTTACAATGTGCTTTTTTTTGTTTCTAGCACTAATCAAACAAATGGCATTTTATAAATGTGATATATATGAAACTAACAGCCTTTCTTGGGATATTTTGATCACATTTGGAATTAATGCTCCACAACTTCTCAAGATGTACAAAAATGCACTTAAGTAATATTGTTAATGATCCACACTAGGGATATTATGTGGCTTCCATGCCATCCTGCATTATTTTAAAAGCAAAAAATAATCAAATACAAAGCTGAGTTTGCTCATAGGGTCACCAACTGAATGAACTGAATCACTCATTAAATGAATGTTAAACTGTCAGCCTGACAGAAAGTGCACATGTCAACCTTCTGTGAATCAAGACAGGTAAGCTAATATGTAGTAGCTTATTTAGCAGGATAACATTCTGCTTGTCCCAGAATGTGTTCACATCTAGTTGACCGAAACTCCAATTTTAGATGTTTAGACAATAATGACTCAGACTGAGCAACTGGAATGACATAGATTTTTTGTTGTGGTGGCTTTGTATATTTTTTGCTTAGCTTTTTTTCTTTTTGCTTGAACTCAGTATTTGACTAAACTCATAATTACAGTGAGCTTTTTTCCCCTACCAGTTTTGGTGAGCTGAAACCCACCAATGTCCCTCTTAAACACACATGGGTAAATGAGCCTATATGTCTTCTAAATACACCCCGAACATATACTCTGACACATCAGACATCATGAAATACTGTCTCCATTTGAAGATACTGTCATCATTTTTAAACACTGCATGGTATACCATAATTACAATATTTCCATTATTGTGCCCAACACAAATTCTGGTTCTTCAAGACACAACTTTGTGACGTGGAACCGCCAATGCTCCAGTGCTGTCCATTCTGTGTAATGAAAGTAATGTTGTTTTCCAGATTGTCCTCCTACCAGTGAGCTTCTTTGAGGTTAAGAAGGCTGAAATACTGTGTCAACGTCAGACCTTGTCCATCTCTGTTCAGTTTTTCAAGGTTTCTTTCTTGTATGACGACGCAGGTGTCTTTTAAGCGTACCACTTTCTCTAAAATTCCTTCCACAGTCTGAACAGTAATACGGTTTCTCTCCAGTGTGAATACGCTTGTGTCTCTGGAGATGACTGTGTACAGTAAAGCTTTTTCCACAGTCTAAACAGTGATACGGTTTCTCTCCTGTGTGAATGCGCTGGTGTACTTGGAGATGGCGTCTGTCAGTAAAGCTTTTTCCACAGTCTGCGCACTGAAAGGGTTTCTCTCCAGTGTGAACACGCTGGTGTATTTGAAGATTACGTCGGTCAGTAAAACTTTTCTCACAGTGTAAACACTGATATGGTTTCTCTCCTGTGTGAACACGCTGGTGCACTTGGAGATTGCTTTGCTGATGAAAACTTTTCCCACACTCGGAGCAATAATATGGTTTCTCTCCTGTATGAATTCGCTGGTGTATTTGGAGATTACTATATACTGTAAAACTCTTTCCACACTCTGAACAGTAATAGGGTTTCTCTCCTGTATGAATGCGTTGGTGTAGATGGAGGCTACTCTGTACAGTAAAACTCTTCCCACAGTCTGAGCAATTATATGGTTTTTCTCCTGTATGAACACGCTGATGGACTTGAAGGTGAACCTGTTGATGAAAACTCTTCCCACACTCTGTGCAGTAAAATGGTTTCTCTCCTGTGTGAATGCGCTGGTGTACCTGGAGACGACTGCGTACAGCAAAACTCTTCCCACACTCTGAGCAATGAAAGGGTTTCTTTTCTGTGTGAATGTGCTGGTGTACTTGGAGATGACTTTCTTCGTGAAAACTATTTTTGCATTGGGAGCACTGATACGGTTTCTCTCTGGTGTGAATGTACTGATGCCTTTGAAGATTATATTGACCAGTAAAATTCTTTCCACGCTCCAAGCAGTGGTGAATTCTGTCATCATGTGTATTTTCCTCTATCAATACATGAGACGTGTCAGTGTGGAGAGATGAAATTTGCTGAGTAACAGAGCTTTTGAGTGCCATGTTTTCACATTAAAACTCTCAGAATTTAATAAGCATTCCTACAGTTGACAATTATTTCTTTATGGTAAAGGCAGTAGGAGTGAAAGATGGCCTGAAATAGGATGGCAGTTGTTTCTGGAGAAGAAAAAGGAAAAAGAAAGAATGAATAAAATTAATTCAATCTTAGACTAACAAATCTACAGTATCTTGCAGTATCTTTCATCTGTGTTGACTTTGAGCTTAATAACACAGGTAATGAACAGTGTTAATGTACAAGTACACAATATGTAAGTGTTAATGCACTTGCATACAATTCAGAAATGTTAAAGCACTAGTACACAGTACCAAACAGTGTTAATGTGCTGTATGTAGTTAACAGTTACTACTGAGTAGCAAATGTGATGTATTGGACTATACACACTTTCAAGTTTGGCTTAACATACTGAGAGTAAATGATTTATTATAACATTTTAGTAAATTTAATAGAAAACCACATTCATCATTGACTGTGATGACACATTTTACACATTTAGAATATAATTATATGTAGTTTTATGACTACCGAAAATAATTTTCAAATTTTATAATTTTTAATTTAAGTACATGCATGAGAAAATTGACATTAACTATAAATAAGATGAATACACACATTAAAGCAGTTAAAACAAAATAATAATAATAATAATAATAATAATAATAATAATGATACTAATAATAATAATCTTTATTTGTAGAGACTCCTCAACGGGTGCTTCACTGAGCAGGGGAAACCTGTTTCACAACTTAATAGATGGAGAGTGGTGTTATGTGGGATCTGACCGTAGCATTAAAGTCATTTTTGAGGGGTTGCCAGCTTTCCCTGACCCATCCAGAAAACCAGCACAACACACAAGGTGATCATATCACTTAAAATATAAAAGGATGTGAAGGAAAGGAAATTCAATATTATTATTATTATTATTATTATTATTATTATTAATAAATATAAGGGTATTCAGGTGTCAGGCATCAAGGGTTCTTAAGAACATATAATAAACATCCTTGTCAATCTAGTTAATACAAATTATTAGTATTATTGCATTTTCAATTCATAAACACTTTTTTCTGAGCTGTAAAGAGAGATAATTAGTACTTATAAATATAAGTACTGTTTGATCAAAACATGGTTTAGCAGATATTTAAACGGTTAGTTAGTACATCTCAAATGAAGACCAATTTTAATAACCTGGAATCTGAAAAGAACAGCTGATACTGATGTAGAGTTGATGGATCCAGATCCAGCCGAACTCCGCTCCGGGTTTTCGACCAACCTGGGGGCTGTGGGAGGAGGAGCCGCGGCAGCGCCTCTCCGGCGGGCCGAACGAAATCCCGGAGAGGAGTTCAGCTGGATCTGGACCCATCAACTCTGCTGATACAACCCTACAAACCTCAGCACATTATATATCTAACCAAGACATTGTCAGTATTTCTCCATTCAAAGACAAGGTCGTTGACACTCACTGTCAGATCCTACAGAAGAGAAAAAAGGCTGGAGGAAGAGGGAGAACATGAGCAGCAGAGGTTCAGATCCCCAAACGAGCTGTTCACTAACATGCCTGAGCAATAAAAAAGTAAACACACCTGAGACACTGAGGCACCTGACCCACATCCTCAGTGGATGGATCAGATCTATTAACTTCATCTGGTTCTAAGAAACATTTAGTTTGTATTCATAAATGCAGATTTTTAAAATCATTTTTAATTTTTAAATATAATTTATGATCTAATATAATTTAATAAATCATTTTATTAATAAACCATAAATAAAATTAATGCACATAACATTAAATCAGTTAAAACATAATAATAATAATAATAATAATAATAATAATAATTATTATTATTATTATTATTATTATTATTATTATGATAACAATAAGCTTTATTTGTACCCTTCATAAATTAAAATGCAGCTCCATACTTCTACCTTGTGCTTTTTTAATTTACCCTTTACTACGATTGTTTTCACCTTATTGCTTTTTTTCTTGCATTTTATGTCATATTTTATACATTTTAATCTTTGTATAGTAAATCCATTTTAGCTGCATTTTAATGTATGAAAGGTGCTCTTCAAAATAAAGCCTACTCTTATTATAATTAAAATAATTATAATTTATAATTTACATTCATATAATTTATTTATAATAGTGAATTATTATCAACAGTGATAAAACCAACAATAATTACATGGGAAATGTGTAAAACGTGCTCTGAAAATGTGTCACCACAGCCACATAGTCAAGGACGTTCACTATTAAATTTACCAAAGTGCTTTAAATCATTTACTAAACTGGGTTTCTAGGTATGGTTTGGTCTTTTATTTTGAAAAGGACTTTTATGGTGCATAACAGATAGCTGGTGTTGTGGTTTTGTGCGGTTAGTTTCAGTATTATTGATTATTGTTGAACAGTCATGTTCAACATGTTAAAGGCTCATAAACCTGCTGTTTAATGTGTTTATATTTGGTTTCGTTCATTATTGTCAGGCATGTTGGTGAACAGCTCACTGGGGACCTGCAGGTGGACTGGCTTTGGAGGGTGCACAACTGTAGTGAAGAAGTGCACAGCTGTAGTGTTTACACAGCCACCCAGCAACCTCTCTTTAAACAAGTAACTGTGCTCTGATTGGTGGCTGAAGTCAGAAATGCCATGTATGGAAGCAGAGCTGTTGACAGTGTGTCTTAATGCACATCTGGATGCTCTTTGTTTTTGCAGGAGCATCAGCACATCTGGAGGACTGTGGCTGAGGGAATGAACTCAGTTTGAAGGAGTGGTCTCTCTCTGACAGGTAATCAATTCTGTTTGGTGTTACAGTAATGATGTCTATAGTTTGTGTCATTCATGTGTTTGACAGATGTTTTGCCTGTTTGGCTGGATGTTTGGATCATTGGCATGAAGCTTCATTTTTGTTCATGATTTGCCTTTATTTCATTGAGTCTTCTTTGTGAATACTATTTAAAACACATATAAGAAAATAACAATAACTGTCACAATCCAACTGATTAATTCTGTATATTGTGGTGTGTGTGTGTGTGTGTGTGTGTGTGACAAATGGTTTGTGTGTCATAAGAATTAATTATTAATTAATATTAATAATTATTTAATAATAGAATTATTGGGTGTTGTGGAAAAGGATTAAGTTTTTCTATTCAACATGTCATTCCACCTTAACTGGCCCTGCAATTGCAGTCTGCCAACAGAACCTCATTAGAATAACTTTAATTTTAAAATCAATTTTTATAAAAGCCGACTGAATGCGAACAAGATAACATCCAACATTTTTCAAAGAACTGAAAAAGAATCAGAAAATCAGTTTAATTTTCAGAGGTTTCTGACTACAGTAGTGATGCAATGATTCAGCTGAATTTTTAAATATTCTCCATTTTTAAAAAGGAAGGTTTATATTATCATTACTTTTGATTTGGTGTCTTCACTAAACCCAAATGATAGAGACAGCATTTTTCAGTATTTGACTTCTTTTCAAGTGGTCTTATTTATAATATTTGTATAAAATGAGAAAAGTAATTTTCTACTTTTGATATGATAATATTTTAATTGTTTTGTTTGCAAGAAATGCAATATGCAAGAATAAATGAATTTTATACTTTTAATAGAACTTTTTGTTTATTTTAATTAAAAAAACATATTAATCGTAATCAAGGCAGAATGTTAATTGTGATATTGATTGGGGTCATATCGCCCAGCACTAAGCCCAAATCACACTATGTTTATATCCTGATATCGATATATTGCCCTGCCCTATTTCAGGGAAAGCTGTTTACGCCTTTCACTCTAGTTTTGGGGCCCTTGCTGTGGGGTGAATGCCAGAAAGCAAAGGTAGAATATCTTAAATTTCGAGGTTGATTTTAGGTAATATCGTCCAGCACTATATGAGAGAAATATTATTCAATAGAAACTTCCTTTATTCTTCTCACTATTGCTTACTGAATACAGCTGGACCTGTATGTAATATGTAGCAAATATGTAATTATTAGATAAAGATGATTGGTTGTGTTTTATTGGTTGTGATTTATGTATCTTGGAAGAAGCATATGTTAGCTTTTACCCTCCAAGCATCAGTAGCACTGGGTCTCATTCACCAATATCTTTGTAAGAATCTTAAATTTATTCTAGAAAAGTCTAGAAAAGTCAAAAAAATGTCTGTCAGATCTGTGATATGCTTTTAAAGCACAGAATTTTTCATAGCTCTCCTCTTATAAAGATAAATCCCATTGTACTCATAAATAAAAACACTGTTTCATTCTACACTGTATAAGTGTATATAAGGTTGGTGAATGAATAATTATTGGGAGTTGTAAATTCGTTCATTAGGGCTAAAATTGTGAAGAAAAAATACCTCAAAAAGTCTTTATTATGTATGTACATTTGTTAGTGATACCAGCATTTGACATTTGATTTTTTTTTTCCCCATGCAGGAATGAATGGCTTCTTATTGTTTCTTTTTTCCTCCAACACCATAAACAGGAATAATGTTCAAATCCAGTGTGACTTAATATGAAAATATGGCATCTGAAAGCTGTGATACTCAGAAAACTTCAACAGATTCTCTTTCCCCCAACACATCTTCCAGACTGATGCAGGAAACATCAGGCAAAGAGAGAATACACCACTGCTCTGAGTGTAAAAAGAGTTTTACTGACAGGTGTAGTCTTCAGACACACCAACGCATTCACACAGGAGAGAAACCATACCAGTGCTTGGACTGTGGAAAGAGTTTTACTGTACAGAGTAACCTCCAAAGACACCATCGTATTCACACAGGGGAAAAACCATATCGCTGTTCAGAGTGTGGGAAGAGCTTCCGTCAACACAGTCATTTTCAACTACACCAACACATTCACACGGGGGAGAAACCATATTCCTGCTCCGAGTGTGGGAAGAGCTTTCATCAACAAAGGCAGCTCCATGTCCACCAGCACATTCACACAGGAAAGAAACCACCACATCAGTGCTCAGAATGTGGGAGGGGTTTTACTGATAGGCGCAGTCTCCAAATGCACCAGCGCATTCACACAGGACAGAAACCGTATCACTGCTCAGTGTGTGGGAAGAGCTTTTGTCAGCAAAGTCATTTCCAAGTACACCAGCGCATTCACACTGGAGAGAAACCTTATTACTGCACAGAATGTGGGAAAAGCTTTCATCAACAAACCCATTTCCAAGCCCACCAGCGCATTCACACAGGAGAAAAACCGTATCTCTGTCCAGACTGTGGGAAGAGTTTTACTGTGCAGAGTAGCCTCCAAAAACACCAGCTTCTTCACACAGGAGAGAAACCACATAAATGTTCAGAATGTGGGAAGTGTTTTACTGACCGACGCAATCTTCTCACACATCAACGCATTCACACAGGAGAGAAACCATATTGTTGCTTGGAATGTGGGAAGAGTTTTATTGTACAGAGTAATCTACAAGCACACCAGCGGGTTCACACAGGAGAGAAACCGTATTCTTGTTCAGTATGTGGGAAGAGTTTCACTAACAAAGGAAATCTCCAAGTGCACCAGCGCATTCACACAGGAGAGAAACCGTATCCATGTTCTGAGTGTGGGAAGACTTTTAGAGAGAATGGTACACTCAAAAGACATCAGCGCCTTCATACACGAAAGAAAGCTGCACAGAGGTAGACAGGGTCTCACAGCTACCCAGTGCTTTAACCCCACAGAAGTAGATGGTCCATCATGCTCAACAGAAGTAGCAGTATAAACATTATTTTCAGACTTTTTAAAATTTGGATTTTAAAGTGTCTTTTGTGTCACTTTCAATGTGTCAAATACCTATCACAGTCCAGAGTCCAGAAGTGTGAAGAGCATCATAAGCTACATACAGTGAATCTGGAAAGTATTCACATTGCTTAATTTTATGTTACAGCCTTATTTCATAATTAATTAAATTCCCTTTTAACTGGGCTCTGAGTGCTCCGGAGCAAGTTATCATCAAGGATGTCTCTGTACATTGCTGCAGTCATCTATTCCTTGACTCTGACTAGTCTCCCAGAAAAAACATCCCCAGCATGATGCTGACACCACCATACTTCACTGTAGTAATGGTATCGGCTAGGTGATGAGCAGATGAGCATTGAGTCCAAAAGTCCTCATGGTCTTGTTTCTCTTGGTCTGAGAGTCCTGTAGGTGCCTTTGGGCAAACTCCAGACAGGCTGTCATGTGCCTTTTAGTGAGGAGTGGCTTCTGAACTGGCCACTTTCACAGGTCTCATTAGTTGATTAGTGCTTTCTGGAAGGTTCTCCTCTCTCCACAGAGCAACGTTGTAGCTCTGTCTGAGTGCCCTTTGGATTTTTGGTCACCTCCCTGACTCAGGCCCTCCTACCACATTCACTCCATTTGGCCTGGCAGCCAGCGCTATGAAGAGTCCTGGTTGGTTTGTGCTCTGACATGCACTGTCTACTATGGGACCTTGTATAAATTGTGAACACCTACGTCATTACCACAGCAGCCCATTCAGATAGGTCTTTGATGTCTGCACATACAAATCTGACATGGTCACTTGCAAATTACAGTGCAGATGGTCATCTCAACAGATCTGATTTGAGAAATATATATGATTTGCCTTTTGAATTATAGGCAAACCCAATCAAACTGAAATTAACAGGGCACCAAGGGAGAGTAGCAACAGAGCTGAATGTTTATTTGTCAACAGTTTGTCTTATTATGGCTTTGTCTACACTGATGTCTTTAGCATTTTGTATCATTTTTAAAGCTTGATAGTCATATATAATACATCTGAGGCCTTCTGAAAGTTGCTATGTATCTTTCTTGAGAAGAATGGATTTGTCAGTAATGAGGGTTTGTGTGTCTTTATTCAAAGTACCTGTGAAACATTTCAAATACCACCTCCTTGAAAGAAACAAATGGCTCTTGGAGAGACCATTAACACCAGGATGTGTTTCACTTATTTTTTCCATCCTCCAGTGTTAATGTTTACTCTGTGTGCTCAATAAAAGATGTGAAAAGTACAACTTATTAGTTTAATTAGATTTTGTCCATGTTTTTGTAACAAATATTATTTAGTAATCATAAATATTAAAGAAAATCATTCTTGCAACTTGTGTTCTTGCAACTGTATCATAATAGTGTAGTATTGATATGGTATTACCAAGGTGTAATGATAGGAATCATGCTTATGATTATGATGAAGTCGTGTCTTTGACTTCTGTGTAAATTGTGCAAGTGGCGTTAACAGTCAGAGATTACAGATTTAATGGACATGAGGGAATCCGAGACTGGACATCAAAGAATCTCTTTTCAAACTGCCTTCAATGCTGGGCAGCCAATGAGGTCAATGAAAGTGTTGAGTCCTCATCTCTGACACTACAGCTGGTGGCTGCTTTGGCTAGCATCGCATTGAGTGTTACCCAGAGAGAGCACTGCCGATTTTCTCGCTCAGACTCCGGATTTTTTTTTTTTTAGGTCATCTGGCTTACCTTCAACCCTTGCTTAAAACCAATTTGAAGACCAGTTCTTACTAGTAACTGGTTTCAGCTGGTTTCGGCCTTGAATTGACCCGAGAGAAAATTCAGTAGAAATTCAATTCTACAGAACAATCATTTTCTTTTTAACTTGCTTGCAACAGATCCCAATGAAAAGAAGACACACACCCAGGTTTCTGTGGGGCAGATGAGGTTCACTGGGGTAAAGGCTGAATGGTGTGTCACAGTTTGAACTCTGTTGATTTCCACCGGAACCATGTGTGAGGGACTCTGTGGGCGGTCGGACCAAAAACACAGGCGGACCGTCGCGTGTTTTCGCCGCACGTGTGAGCAGAAGCGTCCGAACAGCAGGATTATGGTAAGTGTGAGTTTTTTTTAAGCTTCTTCTACCCCGGGCAGGGTCTGGGCTGCTCGGTAACCCGTGTCCTGTGTCTTTACAGCCTAAAGCGGCGAGAGCGAGGGGCGCGCAGGAGAGGAAGGTGGTCCATCCATACAGCAGGAAGGCGGCCTACATGGCCAGAGCTGAGGCCAAACTCAACCGCAGAGAAAAGTAACACTTTCTTCAGGATAAGAATGAATACAGATCATTTAGATATAAAAGAACATTTGGTTTTATAATTACAGAATGTAGTTAGCCTGTTTCACCCTGATCTTCATGGTCAGAACCCCTCAGGACCACCACAGAACCCATCAGAATCCCACAGAACCCCTCAAGACCACCACTGGACCCCTCAGGACCACCGTAGAGCAGTTGTCATGTGGGTGTTGGGTCATTCTTAGCACAGCAGTGACTGACGTGGTCGTATGAGTGGATCAGAGACAGCAGTGCTCCTGGAGTGTTTAACCCCCTCAGTGTGACTAGAACTATCCAGCCAACAGTGTCCTATGAGTAGTGTCCTGCCCTGAGGAAGATGGAGCAACTGGGTATGAGCGTCTAATAGAGTGAGCAGTGAGTGGATACAGTGTTTAAACACTCCAGAAGCACTGCTGTGTCTAATCTACTCGTACCAGCTCAACACACACTATCACACCACCACGTGAGGGTTACTGCAGTGCTGAGAATGACCCACCACCCACATAACAGCTGCTCTGTGGTGGTCGTGTGGGGTCCTGACTATTGAAGATCAGGGTGAAAGGAGAATAAAGTACAGTGGATCTGGTATGCCGGTGTCACGTTTTGCATGTTATGATGTTACAGCTTTATTTTAAAATGGATTCATTTCATTTTCCCATCGCAATTCTACACAAAATACCCCATGATGATGATGAATTGAGAAATTTGTTTGAAGATTTTTCTAATTTATATAAAAAAGAAAATACAGAAATATAACATGTATATAAGTATTGACTTATATATAAGCATGACACTCATAATTGAGCTCAGGTGCATCTTGTTTGATCATCAGATGTGTCTACAGCTTGATTGGACACCTGTGGTAAATTCCATTGATTGGACATGATTTGGAAAGACACACTTTATATATGGTCCCATAGTAGACAATGTCTGTCAGCACCATGAAGTCTAAGACATTGTCTGTAGATCTCAGAGACAAGATTGTATTGAGACACAGATCTGAGGAAGGTTATAGAAACATTTCTCTTGCATTAAATGTCCCAAAGAGCACAGTAAATGGAAGAAGTTTGGAGCCACCAGGATTCTTCATAGAGCTGGCTGTCCAGAGTGATTGTGGTAGGAGGGCGTTAGTCAGGGATGCGCCCAAGAACCCAGTGGTCACAGCTCCAACATTGCACTTTGGAGAGAGGAGAACCTTACAGAAGCACACCCATTTCTGCAGCACTCAGCCAATCAGACTTGTACGGTAGAATGACCAGATATACATGTTATTTTTTTGTATTTTATTTTTAATAAATTTGCAAATATATCAAACAAACATTTCTCACTTTGTCATCATGGGGTATATTCCATTTTGTAATAAGGCTGTAACATAAAATGTGGAAAAAGTGCTGTGAAAACTTTCCAGATGTACTGTATACAGAGAAACAGAATACAGTCTGTAATTATACACCTACAAGTACCCCTGTATAGTAAGAGTAACTGAGAAAGGTGCATTTGGCTGATGCCAAAATGATTTTGGTACCATTGTGAACCCGAAATTTAACAATTTAAGTAATATAAAAATATTACTTTTTTAACATAACAATTCTAATTTGTGCAAAGGGAACCTCAATCAATCAATCAAATTTTATTTATATAGCGCTTTTTACAACAGAACGTTGTCACAAAGCAGCTTTACAAGGATCCGGGTCCAAGCCTCAAATGAGCAGCCAGTAGGCAAACAGTGGCAAGGAAAAAATCCCTCAGTTTAGGAGGAAGAAACCTTGAGAGGAACCAAGGCTCAAGAGAGGAACCCATCCTCCTCTGGTCGACACCGGAGAGCACATAACAAAGGCACATTGGAAAATGGAAAAAAAAAATGAAGGGAAAATAAATAAATAAATAAAATAAAAATAAATAAAAATGGAGAGAGGAACATCATTTCCCACTGTACATAATAAATGTTGCTCTGAATAATTGCATATGCCATATTACATAAGTGTAGATTTATATGATAACTGTAGCCATAGAAAGCCCGATATGATTCAATGTGAACATACATTATTTTTATGGGGTTAACTTTATAAACATTTGTTGTTCTGTCCATTTAACTGGGTATAGGCCAGGGGTCAGCAACTCAAATTTTAAGAACAACCAATTCATCCTGTTTCAACCAAAATCGGACCACCTTTGGAGTTTCAAACGCTTTCAAATCACTAATATAATCTAATAAAAACATTTAAGTTTTAGAGTAGTTTGTTTAGCTCAGTATTGCGTAAATGTGACTTTCCAGCTTGTTCTGGCTACTGCACTTGGAATTTATCAGTAACCAGCAAGCTGATTGGCTTCCTTTGTTGAAGGTTGGTAATTAATTCAAAACCAGCAAGCCGATTGGTTCTTTTTGTTAAATGGTGGGACTTTGGTGGGAGTCTGTAAATAGACTGCTGTGCAGCTGCAAGAGGGCAATTAAAGAGCCACGCGCAACCCCTGGTATCCATCTGGACTTGGCTATAGAGAGAGTGGGCTTGACTTGGGTGAAGCAAATTTACTGGCTGAATGTGTGAATGTGTCAAATTTGTCTTTTTGTCCAATTGTTTTGCAGGGTGAAAAATGACAAAGCCATGCGTTTAAATTTAATTGGTAAGTTTTATCTTTAACAGAACAATCTGAAAAATCTGTACAGTGTACATCTGAAAGTCATTTAAGGTCTTTACTATGTTTATGTTCAGTTTGTGGACAGTACCGCAAGTAGACATGCTCGGTTCAGTTGTTTTTCTGGTAATGGACGTAGCTATAGCTGTAATATTTTGCAACACACTGTCCATTGTTGATTCAGTCATAAATATACTTTTGAAAGAAGTCACATTTCCAGTTAAAAAGGCCATACCTGTTAAAGCTGGTTGATATGTTGGTATTAATAATATCAGGATATTAACAGAGAGTGATGATGGCTGAGGTGATATCATTTATATCGAGTTTATAGATTTTAATGTTGCAGAAGCATTTATTCTGGTGCTGACTGGGTTTATGATCTTCATTATTGTCTGTTGCCCAAAATTCGTTATGCATTTGTTTGATGTGTAAAAAATTTAAGGGAAGTGCCTGCAGATGTAAGCAGCTAGAATATGTAAGGCCAGTACAATGGGCTGATCAGGGTTTATTGTGTCCAGTTGTAGCAGTGAGAGCACTGAAGCAACAGGTACCACTGGAAGAAAGTAACACTGAAATCAAAATTTGACCACTGCATAGAAACCTGGTTACTGTTGTTTAATCCAGTGTGTTTACGTGACACATAGAGCATACTGAGCTCAGTGTTGTCTCTGTTTTCTACAGGGGAAAAACTTCTGTGGTTTCAAAGCCAGCTAGATGCAGAAAAGCTAGAATACTCCAGGCAAGACGCTTGTGAAATCATTGAGAGGTAAGGCTGTTTGTACTCATAACTGACTGAAGGCACATTTGCGTATAATTGCACAATTCAGGCCTGTGGTTATTTGCTTATTAGTACTAAACTTATCTTACAGTATTGTAATATGTTACAGTATTACACTCATAATAAAGTACTAGCTCACGTGTGTGTGTGTGTGTGTGTGTGTGTGTGTGTGTGTGTGTGTGTGTGTGTGTTCGTTTTTGTGTATGTGTTCCCTGGACATAATAAAACCACAAACCACAACTTTTGATAGGACAGTGCATATTTTACTGTATGATCAAAAGTATTGGAACACCTGCTCATTCAGAGTTTTTTCTGAAATCAAGGGTAATAAAAAAGTTTGTTCTGCCTTCATTACTGTTTGAGTAACTTGTCTCTAGAGTTAGGGCTTGTGTCTCATTTTAGGCTAAAACTGCCATCCACATTTCTAATGAACCCTACTGGTCCAGTCATCTCCAGCCATGTTCCTAATGAACTGCATTCTTGCACACTTAAATACACTCCTCCTGGTTCAAATGATTACTGTCTTCACAGTTCATGATTGGCTGGTGTTTAAGATTTGGGTTTAAGTTAAAACCTGCACAGAAGCAGATTTTCAGGAGGGATGAAGATCACTGAACTTCACCTTTACTAGTTTTACACACTGTTGAGACGTACTACAATAAATAATTTTTTAGAAGTTTCAGTGTACTTGTCACTGGAGGTCTTGCTGAGGAGACTTAAGCTTGTCGTGTTGTGTTTCCTAGGTATCTACATCGCTTTGATGGTGAACTCCAGCAGATTGAGCTGGCAAATAGCATCAAAGGTCGGCAAGGGCGGCTGCATGGCTCCAGAGAGGCCGTCATAAAGCAGAGCATAGAGAGAGAACGGGCACTCTTTGATGGCAGTGGGATTGGTAGGTACAGAACTTTGTGTTTTTTATTTGTCTTGTATGAAAAAGACCTTTAAACAATATCTCTCTCACCTCAACAGAGATCCCGGATATAATCAATTCCAAACATTTGAAAACATTCAGGTGAGAATCCTCTGGACTGCGAGATGTGTTTCAATGTGCTTACTGAATATATTATTCAATTCAAATAAAGTAAAAAAGTAGATACACCATTTTTTTAGATGATATGAATGTTAGAATCATTCTTTAATTAATTACTGTGTTTATTTGGCTGTTGTTGTAAAGAGAGTGGAATGGTGATCTGAAGAAACTGCCCAACATCAAGATGAGGAAGGTTTCATCAAAAAGGTCAGAGAGCAAGCACACCACAGTTCAACATACGCACACTGGTGAAGAGGAGGAGCATGTGGACAGTGAGATCTCTCAGGACTCTGACACAGAATGTCTGGAAGATGACCTTTAATGCAACACTGGCATGGACTTAGGTCATGTGACTTCTGTTTCATGTGGAGAACTGACTCCAGACTGAGATAAGTGCAACAGATGTGACAATGAATGTGTTTGAATGAGGGCGAGACATTTGTCTGGTTTCTCATTATGTAAGTCTGCTGTGTAAGGGATGCTGTGGTTCTGTGATTCATGCATCAAACATTGACCCCAAATCCAATAATTACATCTGGAAATGTAATAAATGTAATTAAAATGTATGACCCTTCCACAACTATTCTGTTTAGGTCGATGATTCACAAAACCACAAAGCCTTAGTCCTTTATAGAGAGAATGATCAGTTAAGTTTTTTTGTAATGTGTTAAACTGTAATAATTCAAAACCTGCAAATAAAATGCATTTTTGTTGTCACAATACATCATTTCAGTATCACCGAAATGTGGGCATGTGCAATATTCACATTACAAGAAATGCTTTGTCATTTGAGGCAAATTAAATGAAATGTTAAAAAAAATTGCTGCTTGATACAAACATAAAAATAGTTTTTTAAATATAATTTTTATGCAATGTTTGATACACATAGGGCATTATTAATATTATGACAGGTTGGGTCATTCACCTTTGGAGAAATGGTTATTTTAAAAACATTTCACAATGTCATTTATTCCAGTATTGTGTTGGCCTACTAAATACAATGAAGTCACATGTCTCCTATTTCTGTAAATATTTTAAGGTTAAAATCCTAATATTTTTAAAAAATGAGATCTGAACTGGTTATATGACATTTTATTAAAGTGTTTGAGTTGTTAAATGGGAGGAGCACATTTATAAACAAAAAAAATACACGTAAAATGAACTGGTTTTGTCTCAAACACTGATCAAACATGCCAGCATTTTATAAATGATGTCACTTTCACACAATTACACACTGTCCTCTGATGCATCCAGAATGTCACTTCAGTACTCCAAATAAATGTCTCTAGGATTGTTTTTCCTGCCAAAATAGATGCCTTTATGAATCACAGTCATTTAGTCACACTTGACTTATGTTACATTTTTCATACAGTAACTGTAAATTTCATTGTCACTGAAATCAGTAACCATGATTAGGAGAAAATAGACTACAAAATGAATGTCCACCAAGCACCTTCTAGAGAAGGTTCTCTTAAAGAGCAAGCTAGATGAAACTGTCAGTAGATTGTCTAGTACTCACTATTAATTTTACCAATTATAATGCCATGATGAACCATAGTCATAGTATAAATGTCAGACCTTTTTAGAGGGTCTTCACACGCGCATATTTCTATCACAACCACAGTTCTTTATGGAAACAATAGTGGTTCTTATATGGCACCACCCAAAAATCATTTGAAGCACCCTTATGTTTTATGGTGAAGGAACTTTAGTTGGATCTAGAAGATGAACTTTAAATGAATTTGAAATTGTATAGGAAAGGAAGGCATGGTTGAGCACTCTATTTGGCTTTACCATATTAAACTCTGGATTGCCAAACAGGTATTAAGACAAGCCCCAGAATACATGGAATATTAAATACAGATTTGCATTGTAAGGAAAAGACCAGGAGTGGGCTTAATTCCTGTCCAGGAAACCAGGTCAAACTCAGATGCTGACCAGTGTGTTAAAAGGAAAGAAAAACCAAAGCAGTCTGGGGGACCTGAGCAATGGTTTGAAAATCATCACTTGGTTGTATAACTGTTATCTGTAACTGTCACAAATGTAGGAGAAACTAAAAACACTCATTTACTCTCTTACATACAGAATTTACACACACAGTATATGCCTCCGTACATTGTGTAATTGGCCTTAAACACCAGGTCTGGCTGTTCTTGTCAATGGTGAAAATGTAATGGCTTTGAGAAACGTCATGCTTTGTGGAGAACCTAATCGTTTATGAAATATTGCCTTGTTATATAACACTCAGCATAAAAATATAGCTGCACAAATAGTTGTACACAGAAGGAAGTGTGGAATTGCAATGCTTTTGAGAAGGAAGTTTAAGGTTACCAAGAACAAAAATGATTAAAATTTTAGACTGATATGGGAAATATTTATTGAGCATGTAAGTATTAGCTTGCTTAGTTAGGCTATATCAGTGTTTCTCAACTCCGCTCGCAGAGGCACCTCTACCCTGCATATTATAGTGCTTTCCTTGCTGCCACACCTGATTCTAATCAGCTCATTAACAAGCCTTTCAGGTACAGGAGTGTATTAAAGCCAAAGGGCAGGGGTGCCCCCAGGACCAGGGTTGAGAAAATATATATGGCTAATCAGAGAACCTGGTGCCAAATGGGTATATATACACCAGTTTGGAGCATTTATGTTTTCTACAATGTGCAGATGAGCAGACTTTGTTGCTCATTTTTCCCACCAGCAAAAACATCAACCTGGACACTTTGTCTGGCCATGTCTCTTACTACAAAAATGATGTAAGACATTTGGAATCAACTCCTCCTGTGACGGGCGAAAGGGAAAACATCAGTGCTCTGCACATTAACTAAATAAACCATTTTCACACTTCCACCTTTGTATGTGGCCAAAGTTGCCACGGTAGAGAAAACATTACAGATTTTCCTTACTATTCCCTACCATTTTAACTGGATAAATGTGAAAAAAGGGGTCCTTAGCAGTTTTCCCAAATACACCTAGCCCCTTTATTTAGACCACTGTCACTCAGTCACGGCTAAGTGCACCAAGAATAGTTGTCCACACCAAGAAGTGAATAACAGATCCCATCTCCTATTCTGGAAAAAGTCAACAGCCAGCCACATCCCCTCCATTCAAATGACACTCACACAGGTGCCACCTCTGCGCTTGCTGATGGGGCAGAGCAGAAAGTGTTTGTTTGTGCCTGGGGGGCAGGGACTGGCTCCTGCCTGCCATTGCTGTGGGCGATGGAAAGGGCCGGGGCCTTATCCTCTCCTTTGCGGACAGTGTCGGGGCAGTTCTGCACAAAGATGACGCGATTGAAGGCCTTCAGGCGCCTCCACAGCTGCAGGTAGACTTTGCACTGTATGTACATGAAGATGATGCCGCCGGCAAAGCCAATGGCCACAACGATGAGCTTGGTCCAGAATGGCCACTCCAGCACCCCTACGGCATTGAGAGGGGACAAACGCAGCAACGCTGTGTGTGCAATAAGAGCAGGCCATAGAATTATAGCGTTACATTCTACACTGACTGTTACAACAGTGTTACACTAAGTTCACAGTTGATTTGGGATTGACTGACTATAACCAATGCATTGCTACAAAATGTGTCAGACCCCATGTGTCCCATTCATTAGTATGTGTGCAGCCCCCTCCTCCCCCCAACCCCCAACAACCATCTAGTTAAACTTTAAAAAATTAGCTAACCCTTTGAAGCCTACTGAAGCAAACCAACCCTTTGAAGCAAACCAACTCCTTGTGATTGTTACTCTCTATTGTGAGGAGTTCTGAACAGAAACCATCTCTTAATCCAAAATGGTGCCATACTCTATTTTAAAATGCCTTATTTGAAATGCAATTTTCTTGGGAGAAAAATGTTAGAACGCCCCCACATTTATTACCACTTCAGGATTAGAATCTATTATCTATTTCGTCAGTTTCATGTTTAGTTATATCACCTCAATTTCTAAGTATAGTTAAAAAAAGAATGTTAGAAAACTCATAGGTGTTCATGGGGTGTCTTAAATTTTTCACATGACTTTATATGCATTATTCTTTCACCAATTCCCAGTCCTGGTCCTGTAGATGTTAGCCTACTAACCTGTGCAATTTAGAGTTTCTCCTGCTCCCAACACAACTGATGAAATTCATACTTACAGTGGGGAAAATAAGTATTTAGTCAGTCACCAATTGTGCAAGTTCTCCCACTTAAAAAGATGAGAGAGGCCTGTAATTGACATCATAGGTAGACCTCAACTATGAGAGACAAAATGTGAAAAAAAAATTGAGAAAATAATTTTGTCTGACTTTTAAAGAATTTATTTGCAAATAATGGTGGAAAATAAGTATTTGGTCACCTACAAACAAGCAAGATTTCTGGCTGTCACAGACCTGTAACTTCTTTTTTAAGAGGCTCCTCTTTCCCCCACTCATTACCTGTATTAATGGCACCTGTTTGAAGTCGTTAACAGTATAAAAGACACCTGCCCACAACCTCAAACAGTCACACTCCAAACTCCACTATGGTGAAGACGAAAGAGCTGTCGGAGGACACCAGAAACGGAATTGTAGACCTGCACCAGGCTGGGAAGACTGAATCTGCAATAGGCAAGCAGCTTGGTGTGAAGAAATCTACTGTGGGAGCAATAATTAGAAAATGGAAGACCTACAAGACCACTACTAATCTCCCTCGATCTGGGGCTCCACGCAAGGTCTCAGCCCGTGGGGTCAAAATGATCACAAGAACGGTGAGGAAAAATCCCAGAACCACAAGGGGGGATCTAGTGAATGACCTGCAGAAAGCTGGGACCAACGTTACAAAGGCTACCATCAGCAACACACTACGACACCAGGGACTCAGATCTTGCAGTGCCAGACGTGTCCCCCTGCTTAAGCCAGTCCATATCCAGGCATGTCTGAAGTTTGCTAGAGAGCATTTGGATGTTCCAGAAGAGTATTGGGAGAATGTCATATGGTCAGATGAAACCAAAGTAGAACTATTTGGTAAAAACACAACTCGTCGTGTTTGGAGGACAGTGAATGCGGAGTTGCATCCAAAGAACACCATACCAACTGTGAAGCATGGGGGTGGCAACATCATGCTTTGGGGCTGTTTCTCTGCAAAGGGACCAGGACGACTGGTCCGTGTACATGAAAGAATGAATGGGGCCATGTATTGTGAGATTTTGGGTGCAAACCTCCTTCCATCAGCAAGGGCAATGAAGATGAAACGTGGCTGGGTCTTTCAGCATGACAATGATCCCAAGCACACTGCCAACAGAGGATATACAACAAAGTATTGAGATGAACTTTTGTTATTGACCAAATACTTATTTTCCACCATTATTTGCAAATAAATTCTTTAAAAGTCAGACAAAATGATTTTCTCATTTTTTTTTTTTCACATTTTGTCTCTCATAGTTGAGGTCTACCTATGATGTCAATTAACGGCCTCTCTCATCTTTTTAAGTGGGAGAACTTGCACAATTGGTGACTGACTAAATACTTATTTTCCCCACTGTATGAGATGAACTAGTGGTAGAGCAGGGAAAGCACTACACCATGTAGACCAGGGAAGCTTCAGGACCAGAGTTGAGAACCAGTGTATTATCCACTACCCTGGAGATCTACAACACTGCAGAGTTAAGACCCAACACACATACCTCTAATATTCAGACACCCATTGCAGACCTTTATTACCTGGATAAGGTGTGTTAGATCAGGGGTGGAGCTAAACTTTGAAAGGTAGTATATCTCCAGCTGAACATAGTGTGTAATTTTACCATTGTTGGTCTTTCCTTGTCGTATCTCTTCAGCGGTGCGGTTGATGAGGATGTAGAGTGACCAGATGACGCACACCACTGCCACCAGGTGAAACGTCACTGAGCAGAAGATCTTCCTGCGCTCACTTGTAGACATCTGCAGCTTCTCCCACTTAAAAAGAAAGAGAGAGCATGCAGAGAGATGCAAAGGCCTAAATACACTGTATGGCCAAATGTTTGTGGACACACCTTCTAATGAATGTATTCAGCTACTTTAAATTGCACCCATTGCCTCAAATATAGCCAATAGAATAGGACTATCTGATAAAAATGAACCTATTGCCACAATGCCTAATGACAGGTGAGGGCTTAAGGCAGGGGTGTCCAATCTTATGCACAAAGGGCAACCTGCAGCCACACTGGCCCTTTGCAGATAAGATTGGACATAAAGCTCCCCAGCATTAAGGAGTGGAGTGGTGTAATAGAATGATGGCTCTCCATCCAATAGTTCTGGGATGAGCCTGAGAATTTTGGAGGTGGGGTGGTGGAGAAACTCTTTTTAATACCCCAATATAATGCAGATACACATACAGTGCCCTCCATAATTATTGGCATCCCTGGTTAAGATGTGTTCTTTAGCTTGTGATAAATTGAGTTTTTTTCTAAATAATATAGGACCACGATGGAAAAAAGAGTAAAATCCAACCTTTAACTCAATACGAAATAATTAACCTGAATACGAAATAATTATTCTTCATAAAATCATGTGTTCCACATTTATTGGCACCCCTAACAATTCTTTGGAAATAAATGTAATTAAAGTATTTCTGTCAATTCTATAGTAGTTTATGAAGTTGATTTGAGTATGTAGGAACATTCAATTAGTAATTGACAACTTCCTGTTTCCCTGCGGTATAAATATGACGTGACACAGAGGCCATTTTTACATGGAAAAGACAAAGGAACATACCATTCAAGTAAGGCAGATGTGTGGTGACCTTCACAAGGCAGGCAATGGCTACAAGAAAATAGCCACTCGCCTACCCCTGTCCATTTCTACTGTCAGAGGAATTATTAAGAAATTTAAAACAACTGGAATAGTGGTAAACAAGCCTGGACGAGGACGCAAGTTTATTTTGCCACCACGCACAGTGAGGAGGATGATAAGAGAAATAAAAAGTTCTCCAAAGCTCACTGTTACAGAATTGCAACAAATGGTAGTTTCTTGGGGTCACAAAGTCTCCAAAACAACCATTAGGCGCTATCTACATGCCAACAAGCTGTTTGGGAGGCATGTACAGAAAAAAACCTTTTCTCACTCACAATCATAAACACAAACATTTGGAGTTTGTTAAGCAGTAATGGAACTTCACCTGGGACAATGTGCTTTGGTCAGATGAAACAAAGCTTTTTGGCAACAAATGCTCTAAGTGGGTCCAGGTTGCTGGATGATTTAGAGCAGGGGTTCTTAACCTGGGGGTCGCAATGTACTTCTAGGGGGGTCGCGAATGTGACACTAATTAAGATGTTTTGTCATGTGCGATGAATCAGATTTAATCGCTAAACTTGATGGAGTGTCTCGCATGAAGGACATGGCTCGGTACACCCACTGTTGCTTAAAATAGAGCATTTTTAGAACGTTTCTTTCACTGAATCAAACTGAATCACTTGCCGTTCTGTTTGACTCTTAGATCTGAATCTTGATTCAGGTTCGCGCATGCACATTTTAGCTCGGCACGTCATCCAGGCTGGATTAAAATGGAGCGTTTTTTAGAAGGTCAAATTGGAAGTGGGGACGCAAAATGGCCACGTCCAGGAACAACAGAACAGAAAAAAATAGTGATGGCAAATTGAGGCTTTCTGAAGCACTGAAGGCTTTTTCCTACTGTATCGAAAAAAGATTCATTACTCAGAGCCTCATGACACAGTGGACATTAGCGGCCAAATCTCGTGGCCAAAACCTGAAAGTGCTTTGTGTATTTAGTGGATGAGGGCTTAAAAAAAAAAAAGCTCTTAAAACTGTTCTGGTGCATTAACATGACATTTGAGGGTTAAATTAAATAAAAAAAAACCTGATAAAACAAATGGCAGAATACTTTGACGTCTGGATAATTTAATGTAATATATTAAAAGACATTACACCGTAATATATTTTGAATTAATATATTATACAGAATGTATCTTGATAAGGCACACTGGAGAAACTACACTTATAACTCTAATTGCACATTGCTGCTTGTGTCCCTTCACCATGTTATTGTTAATATAGACCAAATTCTAAAATTATATTATTCACTATTATTCACATCCTACCAAGCCGGGTTTGTATTCTCTCTCTCTCTCTCTCTCTCTCTCTCTCTCTCTCTCTCTCTCTCTCTCTCTCTCTCTGTTGAGTATAATGCAGTAATGCTGTGTATTTTGGCTGGGGCTGGGTGCTGTACTGGCTCTCGGGGTGTGTTGGAGTGTATGGGAGTGGAGTTCATACTTACAACAACACTTCAACATATCAGAGTTGAATGAATGCACCCTTTGCGCCTCACTCTTCCGCAGGCTCCAGATTGTTTATTCCCGTTCTGTCCAGCAACAAACACAAAACGGCTGTTATTAATTAGTCGAGTTACTAGAGTCTGATGATTAAAGGTGAGTCAGGACTCCATTTAAACCAGTTTAAACAGGAACAAAAATGAACAAAAAGGGAAACTGTGGGTTTTGGTGGAAAAATGTTAAGACTTCTCTTTTCAAAGCCACTTTTTCGGAACTGTTTTAGACCTGATTAGGANCTCTCTCTCTCTCTCTCTCTCTCTCTCTCTCTCTCTCTCTCTCTCTTATCTATCTAATAATTCTAATAATTGGGGCACACATGATTTGATGTTAAACAATTATTTCTTAATGTGGGATTTTTTTCCCACTGAATAAATGCACTTGAGTTAAAGGTTGGACTTTACTCTTTTTGCCATCGTGGTCCTATATTCTTTAGAAAAAAATCTCAATTTATTAGAAGCTAAAGAACACATCTTAACCAGGGGTGCCAATATTTATGGAGGGCACTGTATGGTGAAAAAAACACTGTCAGTGTAGTAAGAATGTAAGTCTACCATCTGACAGTGAGGTTTCTTAAGACCCAGAGTGTGGCACCATTAGATTTATGTAAAAAAAAGTTTCAGGCCATTAGATCAAAAAACAGACATTTGAAAACATTATCATCTGTATCAAGACCGTGATTTGGTGTGTGAGGAGAATACATTTCCATACAGTCTGTTGCACACACATATTAGGGGTTACTATGGTAACTGCAGTGTGAATCAGACTTGGTAGACTGCAGTAATCACAGTAAATGGGTAATAATCATATTTATGAGCTATAAATTTTGTGAGGTATGAGGATGCTGCTGTTTGCTTTTTTTCCCTGTTGCAGTTGATGGAGTGTCTGATGAAGTTGCATTGGGGTGATTCTTTAATTTGAGTTTATTATGCATTAATGCATTAAATGTTTTATGTTACAAAAAAAATTTGTTACAAATACTGTTATATTTAAATATATATATAATGTATTGCACCAAAATCAGTATGAATTCCAATTTTAAGATGTTATAAACCTCTAATATAATATTTTGCATCTCATTACCATTATGATAATATTGTATGCAAAAATGAAAAGAAAATGATCTGAACAAGTGATTGTCATTACTGTAACACATCATTGCCAACACAAAACTGGTTGAGATGGTACTGACAAGTTTTCAGTTCCACCATCAGGATCTTTTTAACTGTTTAGAAATTAAACCGAAATGCAAATTAAATATCCATTTGCATTTGCAAATGTTCAATACAACTCATTTTCACAGTTTTTCAGTCAATATGACAAAGACATTAGTTGGGTTTCTGTGCTGTTCTCTTGGCTAATAAATATAAAATAATTGAATTCCACAAAGCGGCTCTGACTTCCAGTCCAATAACCTTCTGAGTTGGACTCCCCACTCAACCTTCCGGATGTAGTCGGTACTAGCAAAGTCATATTTGTATGCATGCTGGTTCACCTGTGTGTGTTTATGTACCTTGCGCAGGGGTTTGAGATGCGTCTCCATGATGAAGTCATATTTGCAGAGCTCACAGCAGCGTGTGTCTGAGCTTTTGATCCACTGGTGCAGGCAGCCCTGGTGCACAAAGCGCAAACTCCCTGTACATCTGCATGGAGTGATGAGAGGACAGTCCTCATCACCCTCACAGTGGCAGATCCTACAAAACACATAAAGCAGTGCATTCACTCACAGTTTGGTGGATTATCAAATGTACATGATTCCCATCTTATCCCAAATGTAGTTCATCTCAAGATACACAGTGTCCTTCGTACTGTTTGTACTATTTCTTAATTTAAACTTTCAAATTAGAGCAAACAGACATCAGTACACAGGCCAGACGTTATTAAAGGGTATTTGCATACATTTCGGTTTCATTATGTTGAAACTTCAAGACAAACCTTCAGAAAAACCCTTAATGTTTTGTCAGACATATCAGAAACATGATGCCCTGAAAAGTGGGCAACTGTGTAAAAACTGTAGTTTCAACAAAGAGAAACCACAATGTATGCAAACAGCCTTAAATTAAAGTCTTATGTGTAGTTTAACTCTTGTGTTGTCTTAATATTCTGTATACACCCTGTGTTCTAAGGGTCAAAAAAAGACCTGCCTTCACTAAACCCTTAAAATCAGCCCAGCCCCATCTACTTTGCTTGAGGAAACAATCTTTATTCATGAAGTCTGTCTTTATGAATATTTGAGTTTTCTCATCACATTGCAATAAGACTGCATTTAATCAGTGGCCACCACTGCACACGTGTTCTATTTTTTTCTACACTAAAGTATTATATGTATGATTATATTAAAGTATAATATGTATTATTATATATTATGTATTGCGTAAGGTTCTGCATAAGTTTACACATTAACATTTTAGTTAATGTGCAATTCTATAGCTGCAGAAATGTGCAGAAATATAAATATTATTCACTTTTTACACATTGTCGAGACATTTCAGGAAAAGTAATCACATTTCATGCTGAAAAAGATCATTAAGCGGGATTTCTCTACAATGAAATGTGGCGCTGGTCATTTTTGACCCTTAAGACAACACGTGGGTTAATCATGTCTGCTGACTGGGTTGAACTCACTAACGCTCCTGTTAACGAATGCAATCAAATCCTCACAGTAGGGCTGTGTATGGGGTGAGGTGATATTGTTTATATCTAGTTTAAAAGTTTTTTATTGTTCTCTTTAAATCTTGCAGAAAACTGTTTTTTTTCTCCATCACTTTTTTTTCTACTCCATCACTCCATCCCCCTGCTCTCAGCTCCTCCCCCATTCATGCTCTCTCATACACTCCATGGAGGGAGCATAAGACATTGTGTGTCAAAAAGTACTGATCACATTTCAATACCTTTCCTGATTTTTTCACATTGTAGTTTCCACATCATTAATCAAATATTGCCATTCAGCTAAAATTTATTAGCTTAATTTCCCTGAGGGAACCCTCCCATGGGATCAATAAAGTTCTATCCTATCCTATCCTAACGAAAATAACGGGATCAGATGTTTTGTCCATATTGTCCCTACCTCAAAGCAATGCTCCAGGACAAACTCTTTTTAAACCCTTGGTTTCAGAAGAAAAAGTGAATGAGTGGGTGTCCCAATACTTTTGTCCACAGAGTGACCGTATTAAGGCCTCATAAATGCTGTATTTGTATCTGTAATAAAATGGGCAAAAGATGACATTCTCTTCTGTATAAACTGGAACTGAGGTGGAGCTGAGGTGGAGCTGTCTACCTGTCCATCTCCTTCTCACCTGCACACCTCCAGCTCATCATCAGTGCATGCTTGCTGAGTGGTGCCGTTTTGATCGGGCACGTTTGCATATTTGTCACCCGTTGGTGCACCCATGTTTGTGTCCCCTGTCCCCTCCTCTTCATATGTCTTTGTGATTGGCTGCTGCTCCTCCTCCTCACTGGGCCTACCACTGCCACATACACTCCCCTTTCCATGACTGGCCCCTTTGCTTGGTGGTTCTTCCTTCTTCACAGATGACCTTTTGCGACCCTTGAGGGCAGGTCCTCCAACCCGTGGCGACCGGTTCTCTTTCTGGCCCTCATCTGTGTCCATAGGCACAAGTTCCATCCCGTCCCGTCCTGCCGTGAGTTTGGGAACGTTTCGGCTGCTGCTGCGCCTGCGCCGAGCCTTCTCACGGCTCCATGAACGCGTCTCTCTCCACTGCTGCTGGTCATCATCTGAAGAGGTATCTGAGTGTACGTGACTGTGCACCCGTGTACGCTTTGATTGATCCACACATTCTGAAATGCAGCCCACTGCCCCACCCCCACTGCTACTCTCCTGCCGCCGCCGGTGACGCCGCTTCACCTGCCGCCTGCCAATGGGCGCAGAGTCCGAGGCATGGTTTACTGGCATGATGGCCTGGTCTGAGGCATCCTTTCTGAACTTGACTGGACCACCAGTACTAGCCATATGCACACCAAACACACACACACACACACACACACACACACACACACATAAAAAAAGACATGGGAGATGGAGAGAACAAGATGTAAAATGAAACAACATATAAATCATAAACATGTAACATGAATGAAAATGGGATCGGGATGGACAGATTATTCAAATATACAGATATACCAACTTATCTGGCTGTTTGTTGGGATCCCATTGTCATTTTTTGTGACTTGTGTGTTGAGATTTGTGCTTTGAGCCACTAAAACACATGCTTTACACATGCATTTCTGAACAAGCTGAGAGATGCACAACAGGCACTGAAAGTGAAAGTAGTAAGTGGAGTGACATGGTACGATACTATTACAGGATTTTAAATTGATATAAATTGGGTTAGTTCACTCAATTACTTAATATATGGATGAAAATAGGTGACAATAATGACTTTGTACCTTTCAAAAATAATGAATTTGTATCTCAAAATAATTACTATTACTTTAGAATAATGAGATATTAAATCAAATAATGACTTTTATCTCAAAATAATGAGATATCTAAAAAATCACTTAGTATCTAAAATGTATTTTATAAATAAGTGCATATATTAAAATAATTAATTGATGGGATTGGGTTTCCATACCCAATGGCTGTTTTGACTGAAATTAAAATAAATGGAATTGAATTGAAATGGAATCTCTGATTTTGCACAGTGCTGTATTTATATATTTTTTTTAACAGATGATAAACTATTCACTCCATTATCATACATTTTCAGTGAGCTCATCATATGTTGACAGTGCTCATCGCAAGTGTGAACACGAACCAGTTTCATCTGAGTTGGCCATATCATCATCTCTATGTGTAAATGTTAAAGTACACATTAATGTGTCCCAGAAATGAAAAAGAAGACCATTTAATGAAGAGCAAACTGTCCATCCCTAATGTGAAACATAAATGCAACAATAAACCAATAACAACAGCAGACCTATTTGTGCTCCACACATAACAAATGTGTTCTTTCATGGCAACTTTGGACAATTTTGACAAATTGGACAATCTTAACAGAAAACTGGCAAAAAATCTCTGAACATGATAAGAGATTGCATCATGGAACAAAACAGGTGGGTAATTATTCAACTGAGGGCTCCTTTTACAAGATATCTAGGTATTTTCACTGTTTCTGTATTCTCTAGGGCTCTACTGATGTCTTAGTTTCAGAAAGTAATGCAATTGCATTTCATTTTAAGCTCTAAATAGTCAAAATATCACTTTTTTGCAATAAAAAGAAATTGAATTGTAGATTTCCTAACACTATTCAACAGCTGCTACAATATGCCCTTTAAATCCATATCAATAATGCCCATTTATATTGCTCTAAGGGTTTAAACAATAAAAAAAATTTAAATTACATCAAAATGTAACTCTTCATGGATAAGGTGTGAATAACTGCTAAAGAAATCATAGGTTTTGGGGGGTAATGGTGATAATGTACAGAACAGTATTATACTGTTAAAATATGTAAATGTTGGATAAATATAGATTTCAAAACAAACTGTGTATTTGAGGTATAAGGTAAGGTACAATTCTAAGTTATTTTATACTTAAGAAATTTATTTTGCAATAAAGTATTTCTAACAGCACAACAGTTTTTTTCAGCAACTGAATCAATTGCAGAAAGGTGCTGCCAAGTAAATAACGTCAGCAATGGCTGTAATGCAAATGCTCTGTGAAAAGGAGCAAAACAAACCTAAATGGATTAAGACAGTGTGTTTTAAATACTCGGGATATGGACACAGAGACTCGTTGAGACTGGGGGAAACTGTGGATCTGGTCAGGCCATGTTATAGCACAGTAAAGTGTTCCTTTCTCTTTATGGTTTATTGAACCCCTGTTAGCATTAGACTGATTTCAGTTCATTTGCGCCATCACTGGTATATACTATTAATATAGAGTTGCTTCCTGCTGGACACATTTTGAACAGTGGTATCAGAATTTTATTTTGGTTAAATACTTGTCCTGAGTCAAGTGCTTTAAGAAAAACAAGTTGCTACATCAGAGTTTTGATGTCATCAAGTTTTCTGTAAAGTAGTTTAGATTCACAACAGACCGAGTGATGTAACAGTAACTACAAATCTGTATGGATCATGAATATCTCAATTAAATGTTTTTTTATTTATTTAATTTACATAGCAGTAGATTCCCCAACATATAGGCACAGTCTGTCTAACACACACACACACACACACACACAAACACATCACAAATGCATATACATAATTTGAGTGTTGTCATCTTTGTAAACCCACCTGCAGATGTCCTGACAGGAGGTCACTGATGCACGAGGAGCGCCATTTACTACGGCTCCCTGTGTGGAGCTGCTGGCCTGAAAATACATTTACATTATTTAATTTATAACATATTTAGTAATACAAAAGATTTGTCACAAACACTATAAACACCATAGTGTAAAATCATGAAGGGTGGAAAAAGACTGATGACATTGTCTATCGAAACAGTGAAATGCAGCTGTTCATGAGGTCATGCATGGCAAGCAAGACTGGCCAGAACTCTCTCAACACACATTTTGTTCTACAAGGGACAGCTGGGCAGCATAGTTACACATCAGTTATTAAAACCTGATCTATTGTATTTATGGCATTCCTTACTCAAAGAATGCACTTACAATCATGGAAGAAATAAATTCTCCATGGTACATGTCTCATCAATTCTAAAGGCCAGCACACTGACCAAACACCAACATTCTAATGTAACTCCAACCATCTTCTTAGAAATGACCCGGGGGATTTTGGATGTCATTTATATAACAACTGTGCAGTAAAAATCTCTTCATAAATCTTATTTACATAGTATTTGAAATGTAAGGGGTTAAAGTATTCGAATGCATTGCACTATGGTAATTGTAGTGAGTTTGGCTGTATTTGCCTGGTGGAAAGTTGGTGGAAAATTGTTCTGGCTCTGGAGCTGGAGCTAGTGATGGAAAAAGCTCCCCAATCTGTCACAACCACCGTTGAGACTGAAATTGAAAACGACTGACCTCATGTACACAGGAATTCAGGAATTACATACTGGTATTGAGGAAAAGCATTTATTCCAAAATGAAAAAGGCTCAAAAATAATTTAACTTATAAATAATAAAAAAAAATATTTAAGTTGATGCATTTTCAGAGTAGACATCATCAATTACTTGCAGCAGCCCTATTGCAATGTAATACAGGCTACGCACTTGTATCTTTTGAATAAACAATGTGCAGCACTAAAACTGTAATCTAGACTATGCTCTGTATGTGTCACATTGTTGATGCTGCACTCATTTCTTTCATGATAGATTCCACTGACTTCTCATCTCATCTCAGACTCAAACTCATCTCAGACAGAGAGCAGATGAGAAAAAAGGACAGCTCGACAGGCTAAAATAGACATAAGTATAAACAACATGCAATATAAAGGTCAGCAAAAATGAACAAGGACACGTCCATTTAGTTTATAATAAGTCAATGAAGAACAGTAAGAACAGACCCCCACCATATCAGTGTCCCTGCAATGCATAGAATGACCCACCACCTAAATAATACCACACACACACACATATATATATGTGTGTGTGTGTGTGTGTGTGTGTGTGTGTGTGTTAGTGTTACCTTTGAAATGTTGCTAGATCGACTCCCTGATCGGCCAGGTGCTTTCTCAACCTGAGGACAAAAAAAAGAGAATACATAGGTGAACCTGGTATTGGGCCTGCCACAGCTATTTGTGCTGGCTGCAGTTATTTAGGCTGAGTTGTTTTCCACAGTATCTGTTTTCATAATGATGTGTCTTTATGATAATTGTCCACAGCTTGGAAGCATTATAGACCATTTTAAGCCTGGGTATCAGTAATTGGGCATCTTTTAGTAGTCTAAAACTATACAAAAACAAATATTTTGTAGTTACTGACACTCATGGCAAAATGGGGGGAAATTTAGGTGTAGGACCATTCTTTAAGATAAAACATCATCCGCTTACTTATCTAATTTAATACGATTTCTGATTTAGGTTATGACCCATTAGTTTCTTTAATGTCAAAAGCCAACAGATGGAACCTCAGGGGTTCAAATCATTGAAATTTTAATATGGAACAACACTCAGTGGCCATAAACAAGAACGGTTAGATGCATACAAGTATTGCAGATGTATACAAAGTATTGCAGATATTCACTTTTTGCACATTTTGTGAAATGGATTACATTCATTTTCCCCCTAAAAAATCTACACCCAATAACCCATGATGAGAAAATGGGAAAGTATTCACAGCCTTTGCTCAACATTTTGGTGAAGCACATTTGGCAGCAATTACAGCCTCAAGTCTCGAGTATGATGATAGCAGCTTGGCACCTTTTTTTGGGAAGTTTCTCCCATTCTTCTTTTGCAGAACCTCTCAAGCTTCATCAGATTGGATGGGGAGCGTCGGTGCACAGCCATTTTTAGATATCTCCAGAGATGTTCAATCAGGTTCAAATCTGGACTCTGGCTGGGTCCCTCAAGGACATAGAGATGTCCTGAAGCCACTCCTTTGTAATCTTAGCTGTGTGCTTACAGTTGTTGTCCTTTTCGAAGATAAACCCTCATCCCAGTCTGAGGTCCAAAGTGCTCTGGACCATCTTCAAGGATGTCTCTGTATATCATTGCAGTCATCTTTACCTCGACCCTGACTAGCCTCCAAGTTCCTGCTGCAGAAAAACATCCCCACAGCCTGATGCTGCCACCACCATGCTTCACTGTAAGAATGGTATTGGCTAGGTGATGACCAGTGCCTGGGGCAAAAGAGTTCAATCTTTGTTTAATCAGACCAGATCAATCAATCAAAGTTTATTTGTTTAGCGCTTTTCACAACAAAAGAGTTGTCACAAAGCAGCTGTACAGACATCCGTGTCCAAACCTCAAATAAGCAGCCAGCACGCAATAGCGGCAAGGAAAAACTCCCTCAGCCTAGGAGGAAGAAACATTGAGAGGAACCAAGGCTCAAGAGAGGAACCCATCTTCTTCTGGTCAACACCAGAGACCACAGACACAGGCACTTTCATGAGCATAAATGAGATCATATTGCTTCTCATAATCTGAGAATCCTTTAGATGGGCTTTCATGTGCCATTAACTGAAGAGGGCTCCCATCAGTCTTATGTGGGAGGTCTACAGACAATCCCTTAGAATCCATGGCTTGGTTTGTGCTCTGACATGAACATGCACATGTCTGCTTTGGGACTTTATATAAACAGGTGGGTGCTTTTCCAAATTATGTCCAATCAACTGAATTTACCACAGGTGTCCAATCAAGCTGTAGAAACATCTGAAGGATGATCAGTTGAAACAAGATGCACCTGAGCTCAATTTTGAGTGTCATGGCAAACACTGTGAATACTTATATACTTTATATTTTTGTGTTTTATTTTTAATAAATTTGCAAAACTGAAAATGTTTTAATCTTCTTATTTATTGTTACAAATATTTATATATTAATGAATTATTATTTAAGATCACTAATCTATCGTAATAGTATAATGCATATAAAGGATTGAACCATACAGTAGATATCACTCAGAAGAACATGCAAAACACATACATGAACACACAAGCACTGACACGGTTGTTTTTCCAGCAGGTTCAAAGTCACATGTATGAATCGTACTTTAATGTGACTGAAGCTCTAAGACTAACCAATCCTATTACTAGAGTTAACACTAGGATAAAGCACCTCTGACCACTTAGTGTTTGTGTGGGCTAACTTTACTATTTTCAGCACGATTAAGGAGTCCTTGGATGTTTCTAGAGGGTGAGCAAGAAAGAAAAAGAGATAGACTCCATTCATTGTAATTATGTGAATGATGTGCAACCACGCAGATACTGAGAGCTGAATAAAGGTGTGAAAACCAGTAGTCCACTTTTCCATAATTTTTCATAACAGAGCTTCAAAGAAATATGAGTCATCACCATGTACACTATCACTTCCATTTCTTTCCTAAATGCAACATCTCTTCGTATGAGTCACATACACATTTGCCGAGAGGCCATGAAAGTAGTGATGGATATTTCTCTCACATTAAGTAATCACTGACAAAAATAAATCTGGTAAGAAATCACAATGTAACACACAAAACATAATATAATATAATATAATATAATATAATATAATATAATATATAAAACAAGATTGTTCCACTATTTCATAGACATTTTCGTACTTTTCTTATGAAATTGAAAATTGAAATATTTGCCAAAGAATGAAGACACTTTCAGCAGATAAAAGGACTTAGTATAGTAATATTTTTACTTAATAAAGTAAAAGTGTCAATAACTATGATAATTAATTTAGCAATATTCTTACAACATTGCAAACGTCTTAAAATGAGAAAGATTAGAAAGTTTAACTAGCGTAGGTAAACAGTATTCCATACACCATTGCGGTGTGTGTATATATATATATATATCCTGGACTGTTGCACATGTGTATGTGTTGACAAGCTGAAGAAAATTTAAGAGAAGTGGCCTAAGGTGAGCAATGTTTTAGATGTAACAGCAAGAATTTTCACAAATATGGTTATGCGGTGGTGCAAAGTTCTGAGTTCTAAGTGAATTCTAAAACAAAAACCCTTTGTACCTTGGGTTTAATTGTTTGGTACTCACTATTACCATTTGCCTGCTATGCAAACGGTGAATCGAGAAAAACAGTTCTGGATATCAAAGCTTGCAATCTTCAAAACTGTCTTAAAAATAAACTAAAACATAGATAAATCATCACCGTATTTCCAGGTTGTTTCTGAATCACTGTGACCTGCTCTTACATGTCAATAGTGACCTGCTCTTACATGTCAAATAAATGTAATGCATTATGATTGTCTGACTTGCCTATCAGTGGCCCCTCCCTGTCAAAGCAGCCAGTTCTTGCCCACAGTGAGGGGCAGACTCCACCAGGCACACTAGCAACTAGGGCTGTGTATTACCAAAACCATGCTGATATGTTTTGTATCACAATATAAGTGTTATAATTTGATATACTGTGATTCAGGAACAACTTGGAAATACAGTGAAAATTTATTTATGTAAATAAATAAGTGCTTGACGCAGTCCTCCAGGTTGACTCCAGTTATTCCTTGTAGAGCGTACACCGTGAGCCATGTTGGCTGATTGTGACTATAAAGAGTGCTGATTGTAAAGCATCCTTGGGTATCTGGAAAGATGCTATAAACATGTAACAATGTCATTCATTTATATTGTGATATTTAGTAAAACCGTCAAATTACAAAAATCAACATCAACATTTTACAAAAACACTCCATAATGTGAATAACATCTGAGTAAAAGAAAACTGTACTTTTTATAGAATCAGAACAGTGGAATTTGAACACTTTCTAGAATTTGGGATTTAAACACAACACAAATTCAACCAGTTGGACACCAATCTTTACATGTCATTTATTAAATTGATACTATATGGAAAGCATAATAGTGCAGTTCTTCAATATATCCATATTTGATTACACCTCTACTAGCACCCACACAAGGTCTGGTTTGTGAGATTGGAGGACTATTTATCAACACTGCAACACTAAGAATCCAACTGAAGCGCTGATATTATTGTGGGTATTAGTCCATTAGTAAATTTTGAGCTTCGCCCTGGCTGGGTGACCACTCTCACTTTAGCCCAGATCCAGTCTTCCCTTGGCTGATTAGCAAACAAGTCCGTACTTGTTTTGACAATTCCTGTCGCCTTGATTGATGAAAGAAGAAGTCTGAGAGCTTGTAAACACCTTGCATGAAGGAAGAAGACAATAAATCTCAGTGGTTATTTGTGATGACATGCTGACTTGCATTTGAATCAAGCATTGTTGGCAGTGGCCAGAGGCGATACTGTTCGTAACCGAAGCTAAAGGCCCGCATGGGCTTCAGGAAATATTTCAAACATGTACATGCAAATTTTTTGTGAAAAATCTACTATATGGCTGTTTCTGGTTTTCTGATTTAATGCTGGACTTCTGGACATAATTAGTGCATTCACACTTACTTTGTTTGGTCTGGACCTATAGACTTCAGTTTGGTTAGAACCAGAACAGAATGTGTGATACGTGCTCAGACCATGGTTTGAAAGGAAGAACTAATTTCATCCAAAAGAGGTAGTTTCCTGATCAAAGAGAACCATGGTTGGGTTTGTTTGCTGGGTGAAACCACCTTTTTGGATGGTTTGGACTTTCAGACCAATTATAGGAAGCTGATACAGGTTATTTAATTATTATCCATTAAACAATAGACGAAGAACTGGAAAACAAGTAGCAAGGGAACTTGGACTGAAGAACTGAAGAACCAGGTAGAAAGGGTTTTTGTTTTAGAAGTCACTTAGAACTCAGAACTGTGTATCACTGCATAACCATATTTGTTCAAAAATCTTGCTGTCTTTGCCAAAACAGCACCACCAGTGGACAAGAGGACAAAGTCAATTGTAGGCAGGTCTCAACATTTAATAAATGCACTGTGAAAGAATTGTGTAAATATACACAAAGGAAATAGGAGGCTGTTTTGTGCTGAAGCTTGGCATTGGACATGGAGAAATGCAGTAGGAAAGATTTTATGCGTTGTGTGAATGCAGGTGAACATCTGTGTGGGTAGATGGGTAGAAATTACATGACAAGAATGTCAATTATTCAGATCCAATATACACACTGGATGTGTTACATATACTTTTTAGATGTTAAATTATTAAACTTAGCTGAATTTAACAAATTTGACATATCAAACAAAACAAAATCTTTATTCCTGCTATACACATTCATTTCTGGACTTTTGAGAGATACAGAACTGTGAAAGGAGCATGTGGATGGAGGCGGTTGAGTAATATTACAGGAACTCAGCTATGACTAGGATTATGCAATGTTAGACTGCGAGTTAACCTGCCCTCTTCACCAAAGATACAGTGTGCAGTTAGCAGCTTAATGATAGCAGAGTGCTATTCCCCCTATTACAGTCAATGGAGGATCACAATGATATTGAAACTGCTATTTTAAGGTAAAGACGCTGTAAACATGCTGCTTTAAATATAGCAAATAACTGGTTATTGTGCATTAAAATTCATTCGTTTTTAACCAATGATTTTATGAATGACACCCAACATGATTTCAGTAAACAGATATTAAATGATTTCCTTCAACAAAGCCCTTTAGGTTGCTAGTTACGCTGTGAGTGGAGAAGGGCCGAAAATATTGTGGCCCTAGTGAGGAAACACCCAACCTCCACCTCAGAACAAGCCATAGAAATCAAAGCCTGGTCTTGTGTGACTGGAAATAACTGCTAAGTGGTGTTATTTTGCCCATAAATAATTTGATTTAATATATGGTAAAATGGTAATTATATATACATATACATATATACATACACATAGCATTTACAATGTATATATATATATATATATATATATATATATATATATATATATATATACAGTATATATATAGCATTTAGAATATATGTGTATGTATACATGTTTGGTGTGTTTTTGAAGATAATATGTACTTATTTACCTTAACATTTGACTTGTATATACAGATTCAATGCATAATAATGCTCACAGCACTCCAATTATGGCTTAAAGTGCAAACTTTCCAAATACAAATCCTAACTGTCAGATTTTTATATTGAGTTCAGCCATAACAAGATGTAAATTATTAATTGTTATTAACAAAATTCCATTTCAGTGCTTTTCTATTCACAATGTACCTGGATTATTGACTATATTTAAATAAGATACACAATTATTAGCATAATGACTCACAAAGCATTGATATTATCTGAATATCCAGTTTGTCTATGCAGAAGAAGAGTGTTTCAGGATAGTCATACTGCTGTCCTTGAGATAAATGAATGCAAATACCATAGAGATGATCCATAATGCATTATTTATTTCTCATTTTGACAGACTATAGCTTAGCTGAGTCAACATTTGTGTGAAGGCTATGCAAATTGGCAAAGCTGATTCACCGGCTGGGATTTGACTGCTTTTCTGAAGAAAGCTGAAGTTTCAGCCTGGAAAAAAAATAATCAGCATGCATTATGCATTTCAGCAGTGTTTGAGGCAATTCATAATGCTCTACTGTGGGTGAGTTCCAAGTTTAGACTTTACCCTGAATAAGAAAACCCACTGAATGACAGTCATTCAATGTGCGACTTATTGTTGTAGGTGTGGAAGCTGTTTCTCTTTTCCTTCCACCCACCACCAAAATAATAAGCCAAATCCGTACAGTGTTGTTGTTGTGCCTGTTAGCAAATTTCTGAACAAGGTTGCTGTCATAATTTTCCCTGTTATTGCCAGGACACTAGAGACATGAACCAGTCAAACTTAGTATTTTACTTACAAGTTTTGTACCTGATTCAGGTTTTTTTTTTGTTTTTGTTTTTTCAGAACTCAAGATCAGTCAAGACTAACCAGAAAAAAACAATTTACCCACAAGAACACAATACTGACTGTTAAACATGGTGATGGTATCAGCTTGCTCGTGGTCTATTACACTGTTAAAACTTAGACATTTGTGTGTTCCAGCAGGACAATGATTTCAAACACACATTAAAAGTGCTTATGGAATGAATAAAGCAGGCTAAGCTTAAGCTATAGCAATGGCCTTCCCAAAATCCTGACCTCAAATATGTGGATAAAGATTAAAAAGTTGGGTCCATTCCAGGAAGTCAACACACTGAATTGAAGTCTACCAGTTCTTAGAAGAGTGGTCAAATATTGAAACAGAATATGGCAGGAAACTTAGTGATAGTGATATTTAAGCTAATTGTAGGCATACTCTATGCATATTTTCTATGCTGTGTGAATTTGGGAATTTTTAAAAAAAAACAACCATTTCATATTATAAAAGCTAAAAATAAATTATTGTATTAAGTATTTAATTAAGGATGTTTTACACAGTGCATTCTACCCCAGCTGTGTCTATACATTTTCTTTTATTTATATCCCCAAAAAAGGACAGTTTTAAGGGAGAACTGAAATCTCAATATTGTCATGATGTTCATTACGAGTGTACAAAGTCATTTGTGAAAGTGTGGACAAAAATGAATGAATGAAGAATACGTTTTTATTTTTGTGCTGACAATTATATTGATTATATTGAATAGATAAAATGTTACACATTATAGACTACATTATACATTTCATAGTGAATCCATTCCCTAATATGTTAAATATGTTAAATTAATCAAATAATAAAAATAATATATGTAATAAAATATGCAGATGGGCAGATGTGAGGTGTTCTCTGTAGAGGTTCAGAGGTTCATGGCTCAGCATTGTAGAACAGTGAGCAACTGAGAAAATTCAATAACTGTATTCAAAAGTCAAAAACAGCTCTTCAGTTCATATCAGTTAGCTTTGTTTTAATTGCTAAATAGGGCCGTACAATATATTATTTCAGCATCATCATAATAATGTGTAAGTACAATTCTACAATGTTTTGCTGGTTGGTACAAAAGGACAATTCCCAATGTTTTATGATTTTATCTGCCCAGTATTCTTCATTTTTGACCCAATACTGGATACGCCAAGTGCATTATTAATATCAAGACAGGTTGGATCACTGATATCATGTGAATTGTAAATACTCATGTATTTTTTTTAACATTAAAATAAATATTGCAGAAACAAATGACACTGTAATGTCAAGAAAGTCCACTTGGGTTTATTTCTGCAAATACAAATAAGAAAATAAAGTAGTATCGAGAGAGTTTGTAAAGTATGAAATGTATTTTATCTCTAATTTGTTGCAAAAAACATTGAAAATAAGCTGAAATTAAGTGGTTCAGCATTTGTTTACGTTCTAAATCTGTGGATAAATAATGAATAATAAAGAAAGATGCTTTTAGCAACCAACATCTAACAGACTAAATGCTCTTTCTGTCTCTTCGTATGGCATAATGAAAGCAAAGGATACACAGTAAAGTAAACCCTCAGCAAAATCAATATATTGCAAAACAGAATTTTTTCTACACATATTTAATGAATTAGATTTGAGTATTGACACACACGCACACACACACACACACACACACACACACACACACACACACACACACACACACACACCACACACAGGCACAAAGCCACAGGCACAAAGCCACAGTTCTGCTTTAGGCTTCTCAGATAAAATAATAGATAAAGCCTTATAAACTTCTAGTCTGCATTGCACAAACCAGCCACTTACCTGTAAAAAACCATCCTGCATGTTTCTTTGGGCCACTGCTCTAGAAGTCATCCTTCTGTCTCCTGAGAGCAATGTGTGACTGTGCATGCGTAATGTGTGTGTGTGTTTGTGTGTGTGTTGCTTTGGATTAGCCATAGCTGCTTGTCTGAAGTATAATCTTGCGTTGTTGCTCTAACCGCGTGCCCAGGCTTAATTTAGCCACATGCAACCAGGGCGACACACGGGGTCTCAATCACATATCATTGATGTGGGAAAAGACCTTGTATCTTAGGTTGCAAACTGCATTGACAAACTGAGCAGGCGGGCTGGTTCTGTGGTTGGCACAAAGCTGGACTCTGGTGACAGTGGCAGAAAACAGGCCTTTGAGGAAACTACTGGACATTATGGACAATGCCAGTCACCACTCTACACACGTCATCAGTCACCAGGAGGAGCCTGTTCGATGGACTGCTCCTTCCAAGTGCAGGACCAACAGACTTAAAAACTTAATAGACTTTTGTCCTGCACGTCATCAGACTGTACAACTCCTGCAACCTGACAACCACAACACAACCGGACTTAAAAGTGCACAACCGGTTAACAAGTGCAATAACAATGTGCAATACCCCCCTCCCCCCCAGAGTTCATTCATGCACTATTTTTCTATAATTGTATGTGGTAATATAGTCTCTATATTACTGTATATATTCTTTACTTTATCATTAATTTTAGTGTTTTTATTTACTAAATTATTATCTCATTTTTCTACTCTTTTCTGTAGGCTGCTGGAACCTTAATTTCCCTGAGGGAACCGTCCCAAAGAATCAATAAAATCTAATCCAATCTAATTAATCTAACCATATTTCTGTGATATTGATGACACTTCTCATTTAAGCAAAAAACATTAACAAAAAAAGAGAGAAAGAAACACCTAAAATTATGGATGAAGAAAGAAAAAATTGAACAATGGGGAAAAACTAAAACAGAATTTGGGAAGATTCTAAAATGTATTTTATGGGATTTACTTAGGTTTCATCACAAGTCAAAAAAAATTCAATGATCCAAAATATGATAGTAAAAAATGCACTCAATGTTAAACTTGTTAATGCAAAAATGTTAAATTTACACTGCACATGATAATGCACATTCTACAGTGACTATATTACATATGTGCTGTGCGATAACGATGATGAAACAATATATACTGCAGCCCTACAGCCATGAAGTGTAGTGGCCAAAAGTTAAAAACAGAAACAGTCCAGTGATAAGAATAGTGTCAGAAACCTAATATGCAAGTTTATGAGGGATCTTGTAACGAATCAACACCATTTCGAGCAGTGTGATGATTAAGGCATTTGATTTGTGTTATTCTACCACTTGACCAATCCTTCATGCCAAATCAATCAATCCCAGGATTTAATAATTACATTAGGTCAGATATTAGATGCAAGATAACATTCTAACACACACTGGACTGTCAGACTGTCACCAATGTGTTTGGCTCTTTCTCAATACCCTTGTTCTACCCTCTCAGTTCCCCTTGTTATGCTGGTCAGGTGTCACCCATTTGTGAATATATATTACTGTATATGTTGCCACTTGTTTCAGGTAGTCGTTATCAGGTCTTCACTGGATGTACCTTCTTTCCCCTCAAACCTTCTGGATGCTATCAGTTATTCAACCCGTCAGTTTTTTTTAATTCAAAGCACTTTTGTAAGTCACTCTGAATACGAGCGTCTGCTAAATGCCATAAATGTGAATGTATAAATGTAAATAGGTAATCTACAGTTATATTGAAAACACACATCTATGTCCAGTCTCCCTACAGTCAGTGACAGGTGAAGCTGTCATATAAACTATATTTTTACACTGTTTTGGTCTAACTATATATTTGATACACACACACACACACACACACACACACACACACACACACACACACACACACACACACACACACACACACACACACACACACACTTGTATACTCAGACACACATATACACCCAAAAGAGGTCTGCATTCTAACATGTCCCATCACAATATCTTGCGACACAGGACTAAATTTCCTTGTCAGTGGTGGGAGCAGTTAGCTGACCAATCCAGTGAGTGCCTGAGAGGGAGAACATTCACGTGTATTAATTATTATGACTTGGAGCTATCACATAACTTAATTTTGGAGCATGGTCCACACCCCAATCTCCCCCACGTAGCCTATATAAACCTACAACTCCCATTACATCATTGTGTTATACAACTTCGCACCCTCCACCACCCCATCTCCTCACTTTTTTACTTTTATATCACCTTTGGCTTCCTACCCAGAAATCACTCTAAACCTCAAAGTTTGTCTGCCTATTCAGGGGCATGGGACATACTAGCAAGATAACTATTATTATCATTTAGAGTTTTGAACTGGTTGTTCCTTTCTCAGTCCAGTTATGAGTCCAATGCGTCCCTCAAAGGAAATGCAGGTTGCTCTTTTATGCCCCCTGTAACCAAGGCAGGCTGGCAGGAAACTGCAAAAGTAATAAACTCATTCTAAATATTTGTGAAGGAACCAATGAAGTGAACCACACATGATTTGGGCGTCATGCTGCTACAGAAATGGCAGCGCCTGTAGGTGGTCAGTCAGCCTCAGCAGTAGACAGTGCCCTAATGACAGGCAAATGCATCACAATTAAGCCAACTAAAGGCAACATTTGGGCTAAATCATCTACATTGTGGGCGGGAGTGGGACGAATTCTATGGATAGCAAGATTGAAATATCGGTGCAGCACAGACCTCTAATTTATGGTGTGCGTGCAAGAGGTCAAAAAAAGACAGTGTTGGATATTCATCGTGATGTCAGAATCTATCTGACTGATTTGTGGCACTTTAGTACCTTGAAAACATCAGTGCGTATCCAAGTAAAATGTTTGACAACCACTTGAACTAAGCAGTGAGACAAGACGACCAGACAAGAAGGTACATAAAACAGAAACAGTCAAAAATAATGGTCTAAATTCCTCCAGTTACACATTTCAACTATAGAAATTAAAGAGAAAATATGTGAAAAGCAATTCTGCTGCATTTTTGTCCACAGCACAGAAAAGTATCAAGGCGTTTGACTTCATGAAGTTTAAATACAAGTTACTTGACAAGCAATCTTTTAAAATTCAGACACTTGTGTCCTATTGTTACTTCTTCTTATGGCAGAAAGAAGAAGCCTAAATGCCAGCATTTGCATCAAATGTCACAGCAGGGTCAGACATCGTTTCTCAGAATTTTAAATTTTCCAAATATCTGTGAATTTCCTTTTCATAATCTGCTTTATTCTGAAGGACAATGTAGTTCTGAGAATTCTGAATGCGTTAGGGAATTAGCTGGCCATGGGACCATACTTGCTGCCAGTGGTTTATACTCACTTCAACTAACTGTGAACAACATAGAAAAACATAAAAATGAAATGATGTCTAAAACAGTCTGAAACATTCGTTTTTCTTCCACCTTACCTACAAATGGAAAGAATGTGTCTGTATCCATACTTTCCACATTTTGATCCACATTTTGTAGGTTAAGAATGACAACAGCTGTGTGCAAGGCCCTCTGGTTAAGAGATCCTGCATTTCGTTTGCACCACTAGACAGAAACATTCTGCATGTCTGCAGAAACCCCTTGAAGCTAGCACTGAATTTTGCTCCATGGAAAATACATCAGTCTGTGTTTATTACTATATCTGACTCAAACTCAAATATTTAACATTCCACTATGAATTGTTTCGTTGAATTATTTGGAGAATCCAATTCCATATTTATCCTAATGCTGCTAATTTTGTCCTTGAACTCATCAATCCTGAAATTTCTTTTTTTTGTCAACATTTAAACAAAATCACTGCAAACATAATGCATTCTCTCTGTTCATTCATCAAGACATTTTGTAAAAAAAAAAAAAAAAAATTCATATTCCTATTTAGGGTTTCAACAGTATGAGAGAACAGCAATTATAAAAGAATATTACAAAATATTACAAATATTTATATCAGACAAGTTTAGGTGTGTAATACTCTGAACTGAATCTTAGTTCTGATGAAAGATGAGCACACAGAGTAACTCAATTATACCATTGTTATCATGCTAAAAATGGTAACTTTACAGGAGAAAGAAAAACACTTTTAAAGTTTTAGTGGAAGTCAATGTAAAACTGTTATGGAATATTTCTATTCATGGATGGAATGAAATATATATGTCCATTCATCATAAACTTTTGACACAATGTGAAAAACAAGTGTTTCACATTTAGTGTTGCAACAGTATGGAATTTTCACAGGGAGATAACTGTCTCAGGGAATACCTCAGTATGGTATTTCATAATTATTATATATTGATCTGTAAACTAATGAAAATATTTTGCTATAGTTTAACTCTGAAACAATGTTTTAATGGAATAATTTAATTTGACTAGAACATGACTGATGTCTCTCCTCCTCCCAGGCAAAAGTATTTATGAATTCCATCTGTGTTCATGTGTTCACAATCCACCACCACTTTCTCAACTCAACTGCCATATTTCTCATTCTCCTCCATTGTATCATATACTGACATATACACACTTTTAAACTAGTCATATAATTGCTGATATTACTGTCCACCATCAAAGTATCATTACTTCAACTCGGAAAATAACTAAATCCCAAAAGCAGTTTTCTATCCCAAAGCAGCCCAACTGGTTTAGGTCTTGTCCTCAATATATTTAGCAGGTGAACAGAGTTCAGGACTTGGCCATAAAAGTAAAAGAATCTGTTGCTTACTCAGACATTGCTATAGTTAAATAAATCCTATGGCATCACAAAGCTCTCACTATCTTTCAGAAACCCAGCCAGTGTTTATCCTGGTTTTAGGATGGATTCTGTCCCTCTCCTTTGGCTTGCCAGCTCTTCAGCTCTTCAGTAGTAATGCTGCGTTTCTTTGGTTTGACAGTGGGTGAACGAGCAGACGAAGACTGAGTTTGCCATTAGCTATCGATTCAGCAGAAGATTACCAGATCCTCTTTCAGGCCTCTGTTATTTTAAAGCATCAACTGACTGCTTAACACGAACCTCTAAAACATTTATGTTTTAAGTCTGAGTCTAAGTCAAGCAAGGACTTGGTGACACAATATGGCACCAGCAGTGTGTGCGTGCATCCCAGAGAGGGTGATCACTAGTGACAGTGCCAGGAGAAATCACACTGAACATGGGATTAGGTGATAGAGAGTGTGATGCCAGGTCATGGACGCTCAACACGTGAAACGCAAATCACACCTGTAATGTGAAACACTTTCTTACAAAACAGTGCAAAACTGACTAAACTTAAGATTTTCTTATGAGACTTAAGAACTTCGGGTATTTTTTGTTGTTTGTTTGTTTGTTTGTTTGTTTTCTGCATTTTACAACTAAACATCACTGAAAAAAACAAACTGATAATCACTTAATATTAATAATTACTTGGTACATTTTAATTCACTCCCTGTTCCAGCAATAGAACCCTGGCCATATGCTGTAGTGCTGTTCAAATTCTCAAAGAAATTCTTTTAGCCATTTATGTCCATTTGTCAGTAACCTGTAGAAAGTGAACATTAAATTTGTAAACAAGAGCACAGCGCATGTTTGAGATATAATGTTATAATTAATTTCTGGTCCTTTTAATTAAAGTTTGGAACAAATGTTTTTGTCAAATTCACTCCATTTCATCCAATATTTATAAAGTATGTATTAATAGTATGTATAGTTAATGATATGTATCTTTTACACCCTGACCCTACATGTCAAAGTGCAACTTTCATAATCTGATTTTGTTGACTTTAAGCATTAAATAATCATTAACTCATATTTTAATCAAAGCCCTTTCAGCTTAGGTTGAGTTTCATGAAACCAAAGATTCTTCTTGGATTTCCTGGTTGCCAGAATTTCATTAGAAGGGATAGAACTAAATGTGAAACATGTGAAAAGGCTTATGTTTTTTGTGGCAAAAAAGAAAGTACAAAATCTTCTGAAAAGAGAAAGATCTGTATCAGTCTAGGGGTGGTCAATAAAACAATATTTGATCATATCCTGCTAAATTTGTTGGTGTAACTGTACACAAAATGCATGGCTAAGTTCACACAGTTCAGAATGAACATGGTACAATGTAACAAAAAATCCAAATAAAAATGGATGGATAATAAAATAATTGTGGATGTAAAAAAATGCATGTACAGTTTTGAAAATGAACACACACATATTAACATCATCTTTCAGACTAAGTCCTAAACTGACGGACTGTGGTGCCGAGTAAATTTTAAAATTGGAGCCTGCTCAATTTCCTGCATTGTAGGATGCAATAAAATCAAGCTGACCAATCAAAGCCCCAATTTTCATTGCTGCAGATACTGAGTAGACGGAAGGAGAACAGCTTGACCAGTGAGATTTACACAGCCAGTTTCTGTAGCCACTTTTTATATTTGTCTAGGTGCATCCAGCCATGACCCAAAATATATCTTACCTCCCTGATGAATGATGCTTGTGTAAAAGAAATTAAAGAGAGTAGAAGCAGACAGGGAGCAAAGGGAAGTAAAGCATGGAAATGTATGAAAATGTGTGGGTTGTTTCTATCCCTATTTATGGAGCAAAGGAGGCAAAAAAAAAACACCACAATTTGGTGGTTGCAGTGCGAGACAGTCTATAGTGGGTGCAGTGAGAGAAAATCTATGGTGGGTGCAGTGGGACTGCTGACCCTCTCCACAATGGTCCTTTGATGGAGACAGGGGAATGCTCTCAATCCTGTTTCCTGAAGTCTGCTATCAGCTCCTGACATTTAGAGAGAGGTTCATTTCCAGGCTTCAGTGTTGTGTCATCAGCAAAATTAACAATTATGTTGGAGCTATGCCTGGCTGTGCAGTTGTGGGTGTACAGGGAGTACAGGAGTGGGCTGAACACAGAGCCTTGAGGGGTTCCAGTGTTGAGTGTCAGTCAGGAGGATGAGGGTTTGACTCATGTGACCCCTGCCATATGCTTCTGATACCGGTGGTGTTACGTTATACTTTCACTTTGTCTCTGTACTCACATTTTGCTGCTTTTATGGTCTTACAGAGAGCATAGCTGGCTTAAAGCATCCAAAGCTGTCCAAACTTCACAGATGGGCCATGGCTTCTGATTGGACATGAACTGTCTTTGTGGGCACATTATCCTCTATGCCCTTCCTGATGAATCCAGTGACTGAATCAGCATATTCATCAACGAATCGCGGAACATATCCCAGTCCATCTGTTTTGAGTCCATCAAAACAGTCCTGAAGTATAAAGCCTGAATGGTCTGACCAGCGGAGAACCTCCTTGCTGGTAGGCGGTTCCTGCTTCAGTTTCGATGTATAGATGGGCAGGAATAGGATGGAGGAGTAATCTGATTGCTGAACAGAGGTCTGGGAAGGTGGTGTAACAGTGGTCCAGCGTTCGTGTTTTCCTGATAGTACACCTGCTGTGTGTGAAATACTTTGGGGCGACTATCTACAGATTGTTTTTTATTAAAGTCACCTAACGATAATGAACACAGCCTGCAGGCTCACGGTTTCCAGTTTGCTGATCGCCGCATGCAGTTATCCAAGTGCCAAGTCTGTGTCAGCCTGTTCGTTCATGAACACAGCAACAGCCACGACCCCTGAATTCTCCCTGGGAAGCCACACTGGTCTGCATGAGATGATCAGATATTCCAGGCCCGGGGAGCAGAAAGACTTAATATAGTGTGCATTCCTCCACCAGGAATTGTTGATCAGAAAAACATACATCTGATCCTTTACTCCTCTCAGAGAGCTCTTTAATTCTCTCTGCACGGTGAAGAGAGAACCCAGCAGGCTCAATGGCTTCATTTGGGCTCTCCACCAACATCCATGTCTCTACGAGGCAGATAATACTGCAGTCCCTTGTCTCTCATTGGCTAAATTTCGCTTAGTTTGTTGTCTAGTGACTGTACATTAGACTGTAGTATGCTGGGTATCGGTACCTGAAATGCACTTTTTTAGAATATAACAGGAGATCTTAGGCTGCCATTGTTATCTAACACTGCATGTGAACTGTCACCCATCTTTTTTCTGTAAATGCATGACAAAGTCCTATTAATCTGCTTTGAAAATCAGTTGAAAATCTTCATAAACTTAGTCGCAAAGCAGTTTAGTTAAATGGCAGGGACAGATGTTTCATTGGTGTGTTTAAAGTCTAAAATAAGTCAAACTGTGTTCTAAACCACATCGATTTCTCTCCACAAAATGAATGAAGACCTGGTTGAGCTTTGAATGGGTTAAGGGAACTTTTGGACATGTATTCACCAAAGTGAGCTGACTGTTTGTTAGGAGCATTGGCCTGATCTCAAGCATGTCTGCTGATCTGCTGATATCAAGCATGTGCAGGCTTATCGACTACGTCTGTGTCTAATAAATGGTGTTAATTGGATTTTTCAATTTACTTCTCATTTTAAAGCATGCATTTATGACAGTGTTGGGCCTTGCAGGGTACATTTATGTGGTTTGTACTTTTGGGGAACAAAAAAAGGCATATAAGCGTATAAGGCGTATAAGCTCCGCCCCCGTCTGCCCAGGTTTTGTTAGTTGCGGAGGTTTAAAAAAGGCGGTAAAAGGGCGAGTGACCTTCAGGATCCTCTGTGATGCCTTTTTACTCTTTAGTACATTGTTTAAAAAGCATAAACTTTTATTTTAATATTACTGTTTGTCTCCATCTATCAATCTTTGTCTACTTGTACCTATCATTGTTTCATAGCTTCAAGGATGTATCATTACAACAGCGACTACAAGATGAACAGAGTGATGTCTTTCCGTGTGTGTGTGTGTGCGTGTGTGTGTGTGTGTGTGTGTGTGTGTGTGTGTATGTGTCTGTGTGTGTGTGTGTGTGTGTGTGTGTGTGTGTGTGTGTGTGTGTGTGTGTGCTCACCTCATTCTCTTTACTCCTATCTCTGGTTCTGCCAGTACTGCGGCTGTTACTGGTGGACTCTTTACTAGCAGGTACCACTGAGATTTGATGCACAGGCATTCTAACACTGCTTGGAAAAGCCAGGATGTTACTGTTCCCTCAGTCCTCCAAGTGCATCCTCATGGTCCTTGCGACAAAACAGAAAGGAGGCCACCTTGCTGATTATAAAGAAACATGTCCCTTCCCAAAGTCCGAGAACGATGCTCACAGTCCTGAGAGTCCTTCTGACGTTCCAATGGCTTTACCCTCAAGGAATGGAAACATCCAGAAAAATGACTGGTGTAACTCTGTAAACCTCATTCCACCTGAAGACTGAGAGAGAGAGAGAGAGAGAGAGAGAGAGAGAGAGAGAGAGAGAGAGAGAGAGAGAAATAATTCAATCAATGCAAGAGTCACGGTGTTAGTCTAGTCACTTGAACACGTGGATAGGTGGACTTAGTGGCTATTTTAGCCACAAATCTCCACCCCCTCCCCATGGTGGAAGCGCAGGATGGAGCAGGCCACTAATCAGCTTAGCACCCCAGGAGCTCCGCGGAGGGCCTCGTCTACCACTGCACACACACTCTCACCAATGCCACACTCTTCTAACCTGACCAACTGCTTTCTCACAGCAGTGACAGCTGCAGCCATAGACACCTAATGCTGGACTGATTACAAGAAAACAACAATATAGTGAGACCACATAAGAGGATAATCCACCCTCACCGAGTCCCTAGCTGATCAAATCTGCAATATAGAGTTTCTCAGCTTTAATTGCCTGTTACTAATTCAGAACACTCATCCAGTTATTCTGCATTTCAGTGTTCAGAAGTTTGATCTGTGTTGAACAAATAAACTAAAGCAGATGAGCACACAGCATGATTTATTTTATGATGCTACCACCACCAAGCTTAACAGTTGGTACAGTTTTACTACTTGAAACAAACCTCTGGTCTTTGAGACCAAACAACTACATTTTTGTCTCATCTAACTATAAGATTTTGCTCTACAATGATATTTCTTTCAGCTGTAAACTTTAGTGATGCCTGAAGATGTTCATTTGGTGCACAATTTTTTTATGGATGGCAACCTCTCAGTCTATCGTTATGTAACACTTATTTCAATAGAATGTTGGTGTTCCGGCAGCTTCCAGTTTATGGCAGGTCATTGCCTTTGTGGTTCTTGGGTTGTTCCTGACCATCAAAACCAATCTTGTCACAGGTTCAGAAGGACAGGAGTCTCCCACAACCTCTTTACTGTCTCAGCACCCCACATCCATATTGGTCTGCTGGGAATTTTCCCAGACCTTCTGATAGCCAGTCCACCCCTGCCTTGGCTCCAACAATGGCTCCAAGATACATTCCTAATCCTTTTTGGATCTGCTACAGAGCTCCTTGGATTTTCCCAGTGAACTGTGTTTTGATCAGTCCAAAAAGAGCTGTCAAACAAAGCATTTTTATGAGCACAGATGATCCCTTATAGGAAATAAGTTGGCCTTGGCATTAACATTCCTGGGAAAACTTTGCAGTGTGTGGGAGCTTTATCCTGCTGGAAAGTGCCACCGTGAGAGTTTACACACGTTACCATAGGTTGGCAGGCATACTGCTTCTCTCAGCCTAATGACTTGCCCCAAAGTCTGTCAACTGAGCAAAATGTCTTCAAGTACATCGTAGAGGCGAATCAGACAGTCAGTGATGTCTCACCAAGAAGTATACTACCCAAAAGGAGCTTCTGAGAGCATTTTATAGAGCAGCATGGGAAACAATTTACACCCTCTTGTGCCAAAATTTAGGCTGTGACTGAAATGGATCCCTATTTACCTTTTGATTTTGAGCACTTTATAATCTCCCACAATTCACTGGTAATTTATAGTAAACATTGTATCCTGCTACATGAGCTGTATATGGACCAGAAAGCAACAGTGAGTCTCGATATTAAGCAGCACAGTGGAATGAATGGAGCTGATGGTTTTTGCTGATATTGCTCCTGAGCCAGGGATGGTTACAAGACACCGAACACTGTAAAGTTGAGATGTTTTCCATAACATTCATTCATTAATGGGGGGCTTATGTTGGTAATCAAAATAATCAAGGGTTATTCCATGAACAGCATTGAGCTTTATGAGTTTGTGAGTGTGTATGCAGCTTAAACATATTCAGCCGTTGTGTTTGTTTATGTGTTTAGCTACACTACTTAATGAGCTGTATGATCTATCCCTATATAACACATTAACAATGGGGGAACAGGGATCCATTTCAGTCACATCCTCAGTGTCATACCTATCATTTATGGGAGATAATCATTTAAAGTAGTTTCAGAATCATTTATAGATATTACTGAATCAGTAATAGTAGGAAAATTGTTGATTACAATAAATTAATGGTAGATACATAATTAAACGAGATACAGAATGGTTCATTGCAGTTATTGAATCATTAAATATAGATACAGAGTTGATTGTAGATATTACTGGATCTTATTGATTGTAAATACATAATGGTTTATTGTAGTAATTAATTCATTAATAGTAGATACAGAGTCATTTATAGAGATTACTGAATCATTAATAGTAGATACAGAATCCTTTGTAGATATTATTGAATTATTAATAGTACATACAGAATCATTTATTGTATATACAGAACCATTTATTATAGTTTAGGCAGCCCAGAGGTGCTGGAGACCCTCAGCCCAGAGGTGCTGGTGACCCTCAGCCCTGAGGTGCTGGAGACCTTCAGCCTCAGGGTGCTGGAGACCCTCCGCCCAGAGATGCTGGAGACCCTCAGCCCTGGGGTGCTGGACACCCTGAGCCCTCGGGAGCTACTCTCACTGTCAAACTGAATTTGAGACTGACCTGAACAACGCTTTTGTTAATTCATTCGTCCATCTTCACACTTTGGCACAGTTGAGATGATGTTGCATAGCAACAAGGCAGGTTCAGGCTTCTGTACAAAAATCCCAGCTCAAATCTCACAACTTCCAGCAGATCATACCGTCATCATTATCCTTCTGGAGGACAGGAGTGGGCTTTCTGCAGCTGCTGCATCTCTCATCCATTCAACTCAGAACCCCCACCTCCCCTCTCTCTGTCTCTCTCTCGCGCTCTCTCTCTCTCTCTTTCTCTCTCTCTCTCTCTCTCTCTCTCTCTGCCTCAATGATGTCATGCAAAAGAGAATAATACATGGACTCGTATGTGTTTCCTTGATGTCACAAAAAAATCCATATACAGAAAGTTTGCTAGAAAAATAAAGATAATATAACGTTAACAGAATTTCCAGCATTCCCAAGAGTATTTGACAAATGTGGTGGAAAAAAAAACTGACTGATATGAAATTCTATGAAGTGTTCAAAGTCTGAATTGTCCTGAACTGATTCACAAGACAGTACTCCATATACAGTAAACAATGATGAAATGTTAGTAAAAGCCTTATGCAGCCTACATTTAAAAACAACAGCATGCATATTGCTAGTAACACAAATGACAATACGGACAATAGTTGACATGAATGAATCCTTTCCGTGTATAAATGACCCTAAACATTTTCCTTACTATGGTTGTATAGTGTTTTTATCCTTATTAAGTGATTCTTAAAATTAGGAGTAGAGCCATCACACCACAGGGATGGATGGATGGATGGATGGATGGATACATTAATTGTTTGACAGAAAGTATGCAATTTGTTAAATTAATAAGAAAATATCTGAAGGAACCCTTTGGTTTTCCATTAAACAAGCTGATTAAAAAACCATGAACATCCTTGTCACACAATAGGACAGCATTTTCATTACAAAACACAATTTACTATTATTACTGTAGGGGGGTTGGGCATTTAAAACCTTATATTGATACATTAATGTGTATTGTGTATATGCAATACCAGGTATTTCTGATTTATTTTATTTATATAACTTTATTTACATTACTTTCACACCACAGGATATGCAAGTTTACCTGGCAGTAAAAACAAAATAAAACAACTTCAATCTAAAAGTAAAACAGTTCCATAAAACATTCTATTTTGGAGGAAAAACACATCTTTACATGTTTTTTCACACAGATACATGGATTTATAACTCAGGATTAGAGTAACCTACAGACATGCTACATGCTAATTTTGGCAAATTAAAGTACATCAAACTCTGAAAACACCCGACAAAATTGGCCTAGGGTTCGAAAGCTTAATTAATGTTTTTACTTGGCTAAAATCAGAAGTCCTTACATACTATAATTCTGCCCCCTCCCTGTTCAGAAATGACCAGAAATAATAATAATAATAATAATAATAATAATAATAATAATAATAATAATAATAATAATAATACATAAATAAATAAATAAATAAATAAATAAATAAATAAATAAATAAATAAAACTTTCAACAACATAATGATTGATGAGGCAGGGGGCACCAACCAAAATCTTGTCTAGGGCATCATATTGGTCAGTGCCAGCTCTAGGGAGAAGAGAACGGGCGGACGCCAGGTATTGATGGACTCCTGTTGAGTTTTATAAGGAGTTCTGCTCAGTGTTGGGGTAAGATGTACTTGAGGTGCTCCAGGCCAGTGTAACTCAGTGACAACTTCCTTTGAAAGGAGAGCTGTCCTGACCTTGCTGCCAATGAAGGGAGAACTCACTGTTGTGTAGTAGCCAGTTTAGTGCCAACACCAGCAACCTTAAACTTACTGGCATTCATTCCACTAATAAAAGGTGAATATGGGTTTCATTTTTCCTCCATTGCAACATTACACACAGATGGACCTGAAATGCCAAGCAAGGTATGAAGAAGGGGACTTGGAGTGCTAGAGTAGCCAGCACGACTGCTGCCGCTGAAGACACAGCAGAGCTCTCCATGACCACACTAACAGAGTTACTGGAAAAAGTGCATTTGCACTTAAAATAATACATCTGCTTTATTCCAGGCATCACTTACCCGTATTTGAGTTTCCACAGATGCATTTTGTGCAAAGCTTGACATGCTGGGGAAGCTTTTTGATGTTCTGGAAACTACAGAAAGAGAACATTTTGCGGTCTGGAAAGCAACAAATGCTGTCCTTTTGTGTCAACAACCTGGAAAACCGCTCGAGAAGGGTGAATCTGCATATTGTAAATGTTCTGGAATGTGTCGAGAGTGGAGCCACCATGGTTACGTTTGTGTCTGGGCTGCTGAAGGAAGTCATGGGCCACCAAGTCTTCCAAAATCACATGAGAAAGAGTACATCAGGCTTTAGCCCAGAGACCCAGAGAAGAACAGGTAGGTGCTGCTATTAAGCTTATATCCTGGAATGTAAGGGGACTGAATGGCCCAGTAAAATGAGCTAGAATCTTAAAGGGCTACAAACTGACAGTTTGTAAAGGTAAAGGACAAAGTATAATATTAAGGTCAGAAAAAGTTGACGTTAACTCAATGACGTAATTTTCACAACAAGCTTACCCTATAATATTTAAAGGCTTCATTATATGCATGATGTCATGAAACCTTTTATACATTGCACTGTTGAAAATAGAATAAGCCATAAATCTATATAAAGTAAAAGTACTTTACAAATAAATAAAAGTACTGTGATTATTACATGAAAATGCCAGAATCCTAAAAAAAATACTGGGATAATTTTTAGGTCAAACAACCCAGCCCTACTGTTTATACAGTCCTCACTGTGTGTTTTCATAAATATGCTACTGCAAGTGTAGTCATTTCATTTTTAAAATTTTTAGTTCTGTTTTGTTTTGTTTTGTTTTGTGTTTGTTTCTTTGGATGAGTCTAATGGGTCGCATGAGGATTCACACTGGAGAAAAAACATATCTATATAATCCATTTTAACAAATAAATTTGAAAAAACAGTAGAGCTTTTATTTGTACAGTTGTCAATTCTGTGAAACAATTACAGATACATTTTAAGTTGGTTATTTTGGTAATTGATATATTTCATACTGGAAGACTGGACAAATCTGTAAAGAAGCACATTTTTAAAAACAAAGTGTTCAGTTTGTATATGTGAATACTAAAATTAAAAAAAGCATTTTAAATTGAAATGTTTTGTATGTTAATGTATTTTTATTAAAATATTTCTAGTAGTTGACTTAAAAAAGTGATTTTTAAAGTGATTCTTGATGTAGAGTGACTGCACAGCTTTTAACAGGCACAACAAATGTTGCATTAATTGGTTTTAGGTCCATGAAAAAATGGCACTGGAGAGAAAAGATGGTAAATATTGGTGGGCTAGAAAGCTAGCACAAAGCTGGACTCTCTGGTGACAGTAGCAGAGAAGAGGACTCTGAAGAAACTACTGGACAATGCCAGTCTACACAACGTCATCAGCCACCAGAGGAGCCTGTTCAGTGACAGACTGCTCCTTTTGTCCTGCACGCCATCAGACTGTACAAGTGGTAACAGGTGGACAGAGGATGGGAACGAGAAGTAACCAGCAACCAGTAACCTGCAATCTGCAACCCAACCACCACAACTGGACTTTGTGCAATAAACAGTTCAAAAGTGTGATAACAATGTGCAGTACCCTCCTCCTACAGGACTCTTTTTTCATGCACTATTTATCTATATTGTATATTGTAATATAGTCTCTATATTATATATTCTTTATATTTGGATAGTGTTTACTAAATTATTATCTCCACTATCTACTCTCTTCTGTACTTGTATTGATGCTGCTGCTGGAACCTTAATTTCCCTGAGGGAACCCTCCCAAGCAATCAATAAAGTTCTATCTAATCTAATCTAATCTAATCTAATCTAATCTAATCTAAATCTAGAAAGTATATCCATTTGTGGAGAAGAAGCACCCGAGAGAGGCTGCAAAAAACTTGTCCAGAGGAAATGTTATAAAAAGAGAAACCTTTTAGATCATGTTTTAAAACATCCTACAGGAAACCAAATAAATTACCACATTATTTGTTTTAAATTCAAAACCACAGGAACTGCTCAGTTCAGCATAATAAATACCACAATTTTACCACATATATTACCACAGCTCCAGTACTGTACTGCACTTTGGGTAAAATGTCCCAAAAATCAAAGGAACCATTTGTAAAACTGTGGGAATCCCACAAAAATAGTACCCTTTGTAATACCAGACCTATAGCACAAGACAAACATTACAGGTATCATAGAAATGATCTGTAGTAAAGTGTCCCAAGACACAGGAACCTTTGTATAATGGTAATATTATATATCAATAGGGCATAAGATTTGACCACAGGATGTTTTTAAGTGGTCAGTTTTCCCACCCTGTTTTGTTTTATCTGTATTTTCATATGAAGGAGGACAAAATTGCATCTAAGGTTCATGTCATGTCAGTTCCATACAGCAATTTCACGTTATTATCTAATAATCATTATAATCTAGTACTTTTCCACTGTAGATCACAACGTTTTTCAGTGCGTTTTTCTGGTCAGAAGGAAGAAAAGCAGTGAATGAAAATAATTACAAGTCAGTAAATATGTCCATTTCGGCACTTTGATATAAAAATAAAAAAATAAACGTTGTAGGAATATTAAATAATTTTAAATATATATTAAATTCATAGGCAAGCTTAAGTGGGCGTGTCCCACATATACAGCGTCTTTGATCTGGGATGTGTGGGCGGGGTTATACGCGAGTGGGCGTGGTAAATGAACTTCAGTCGGTAGGGGGCGGCAGAGACGCTGTGTCCGGTCAGCGCTTCAGCACAGCTGCTGCTGAGTCCAGCTGAGCTGAGTGTGGTTTTAAGGTGGAATGGCTGGGCTTAAAGAAGAAGGCGAGGAGATCAGTATTATGGCGGCGGGTGGGTACAACACTGAGGAGAGAGGTCAGTACGGCTCTTTTAGCTCGTTGGATTTCTCCGGACCACCTTAAATGCTGCAGCTGCAGCGCTGTCTGAACCAGCGCCAGGGGCCACGGAGCACCATTTAAGGTGGACCGGAGAATTCGGAAAGTAAACACGGATAGAAACATTATATAAACAGCTGAGTGTTACTGTCACTAAAGCTCTGATTTTATTAAACCACTTTCAAACACAGTTCATCCTCCAACAGTCTGTACTGGAGAAACAGGCCAGCTTCTTTATACTGGTTTGGAGATGAGTGACATACCAGTGACACACCAGTCCAACAAATGCTGGTGTATACTGGTTTGGTGATGGGTGACATACCAGTGACACACCAGCCCAACAAATGCTGATGTATCCTGGTTTGGAGATGGGTGACATACCAGTGGCACACCAGTCCAAAAAATGCTGCTTTATGCTGGTTAGGAAATGACTGATCAGAATACCCCTGCTGAAAGTCCAGCTCAGGACCAGAAGCTCTTAGCTGGTCCTTGATCATCAAGCTGGTTGAAAACACCATATACATGTAAGATAGCTAGTAAACTGGTTAACCAGTATATCACATTTTCATTTAGGTTTAATGGTTTAGGTGTTCGGTCAGGATGACCAGCTTGACCAACAAGGCTGTTCCAAAAACCAGAACAGGCCAGTATTAAGTCCAGCTGCTTCTTGCTGGTTTGGAATGGTTTGGAGTCTGCCAGGCACAATCCTGGTTTTGTGGTGTGGAGATGTCTGATCAGCATACCCCAGCAGCTGGTTTTTAAATGTTCTAAGCTGTATTTTGATGGTCAGTCTTGACCACGCTGGTTGACCAGTTTTGCCAATAAACAGTAAGAATCATTTTAATGCCAAAACAACAGATTTTGCTGTTTCTCATTTTGGTAATAACATTTACAATTACGGCATTTAACAGACACTCTTATTCAGAGAAACTTACAAAAGTGTTTTGCTGTTCCTTGGCTAGTTTTTAGAGGTTAGAATTTAGAGCTTAGATGCTTCCAAATTCAAACTCAGTACCCAATGTCCACCATTATACACCTGATCACACAAGTATAATTATGAGCATTAAATGAGCTACATTCTCTTGAAAGAAATTATCTTCAGGCGGCAAGTAACTCAGCTGTTCAGACCTCCGGGGAAGTTTGTTCCACCACTTTGGTGCAGCACAGAAAAGAGTCTGGATGCTTGTCTTCCATGTACTAGATACTCAATGGGTTCAGATGAGTGTTTTGACCATTGCTATCAAGTATAGAGGGGCTGGTCCATTTTTGGCTTTGTAGGCCAACATCAAGGTTTTGAATCTGTTCAGTTACATGAAGCCAGTGAAGGGAACGCAGCAGAGGAGTTACGTTGATATGTTATGAATATGGTTTTTATATTCTTTGTAGTCCTAACAATAGGATAAGCGATAAACCTAGTTGTGCACTTATTTATTTATGAAAAATAAATGTGCATAAAAATACTGTGATGAAGCATGAAATTGTTCAGCCCTACTGTTTCTTACAGAGAGAGACTGTGGGAGACAGAGGACCCAGATAGTGAGAGACTGAGTGAGACAGAGGACCCTGATTTTGAGTAAGATGAAGTGGAACTGAGGGACACAGAGGACCCAGGTTTAGAGTAAGACAAATGCTAAGATGATGGGGGACTGAGGGAGACAGAGGACCCAGATCTAAAGGGAACTAGTTTGACAAAAGACCCAGATATTGAGGGACTATGTGAGACAGAGGACTGACAAATTGAGGGACTGAGCGATTTGTATAAACCAGATGTCAAGGAACTGGGAGACAGAGGTCCTAGATGATGAAGGAATGAGGGAGACAGATAATCTAGATCTAGAGGACTGAGGCAAAATGAGGTCCCAGGTAGTGAGAGACGGGGAAACTGAGATGTCAGGTGATGAGGCAGTTGGCAAGACAGAAATGAACATAATGAACGTATAGGCTAAATTATGACTGATAGTTGGGTTTACTTCCTTTTTGACAATTCCCTCCCTTTTATTACAGAAAAGGAATCAAAAGAAGACTTGGAAGAGGAGGTAAAGCAGTTTCGGAGAGACTGTAGTGCAGAGGAATATCACCTCAACATTCAGCATTTGAAAATCTACAGAGACTCCTCCCACCAGAACGATCAGCAGGACAGGACTCGTACTGGAGAGAAACTTTTCACTTGCTCATTGTGCGGGAAGAGTTTCACACATGCAAAATTTCTGAAATGCCACATGGAAACGCATTCAGGAAAGAGACCTCATCAGTGCTCTCAGTGTGACCTGAGTTTCAGACGTTTATCAAACAGAGAACATGAAAAGGTTTATGCCGGGGAGAAGAAGCCTTTCACTGCTCTCATTGTGGAAAGGGGTTGTTCAAGTTCAAGTGACCCAGAAAACATAAGAATTCATACTGGAGAAAGCCATTTATCTGCCACTCAGTGCGAGAGCGGTTCACGTTGCAGCCTCTTTAACAAGGCACATGTGCACACATAGACACTCAATAACCTCATCCATGCCAGTGCAGGGAAGCATTTCAAACATTTAGTCAGCTTGAGCACGCCAAGAAAGATTCACAGCGGAGAATCACCTTTCACCTGCTCTGTGTGTAGCCCAAAGCCTTGTTCAAAGTCAGCCTGAAAGACCACATGAGGATTCACACCAGGGAAAAGCCCTTTATCTGCACTCGGTGTTGGAAGCGTTTCACATATGCAAGCACGTTAGTGAGGCACATGTACACTCACACAGAAAAGCAGCCTCACCAGTGCTCCGAGTGCGAGATGAGTTTCATACGTCCTTCACAACTGAGAGTGCACCAACGGATTCACACTAGAGAAGGTTTGTCTTTACTTTGGATTCTGTGTTGACCTGCTTCGGTTGATGCAGCATTTCAGTAGATGATGAAATACTTCAGTCCTCGCTGCTTACGTTAGGTGGGTTCAGAACAGGGCTGAGCGATATGACAAAAAAGGGAAAATGACAATACGTGTGATGATGAAAACCTTAACAAGATATGTTGTTAAAGTATCAGTATTTATCTTAAACACCAGAAGCTTTGCTGTATATTTGTTATTTATTACTCAATATATCAGTACTTGGAGAGGCTTTTATGCAGTTTACTCATTACATATTTTTTAATTTAATTAATTTATTTTTATTTAATCAAACATTGTCAAAAATTGTCATATTGAATATAACTCTGTTCATAAACACAATAAAAGAGGAAAAACATCCAAGGGGTTAATACATTTTATAGACACTGTAACAACTGAGTCTCATGTTAAAGACTTGGATTACATATTGTGTTTCCCTCATCGAATAAGAATACTGATGTTCTTACATTTCACCAACATATGATACATTAGTCGGGAGTGTATGTAGAGTCCTTAAATATCAGGATAACTGTTATGTCTATGACTTATTTATTTATTTATTTATTTATTTTGTAGATAAGCTATCCCAGGAAGACTCTAAAGTGGAGTTCATACCAGAAGAAAAACCCTTTCGGAGGAATGTAGTGCAGAAGAAGCACGCAAACCATCCGACATGGCAACTGCAGTGACGCCAACCAACTAACATTGAAAGACCACTTGAGTGTTCATACTGGAGAGAATTCTATCTCCTGTTTGGAGCCCAAACTGGAAGAGAACCAGTTTCAGGAACAATGTAGTGCAGAGAATTCTCACCAATTCATTCAGCATGAAACAAGCTACAGTGATGCCACCCAACAAACAATGGAAATAGTGGATCACCTGAAAACTGATACTGGAGATATTCCAGTAGATATACCAGTAGGAAAGAAGCTTCATCAGTGTTCTCAGTGTAGCAGGAGTTTCAAGCAATTATCTCATTTAGAGAACATAGAATAATTCATACTGGAGAAAAGGCCTTTCACCTGCTCTCACTGTAAGAAAGAAAAGACCTTTGTAAAATCAAATACCTTAAAGAACACATGTTGATTCACACCAGAAAAGCCTTTTTTATCTGCACTTACTGTGGAGACGTTTCACCACTGCAGGTATATTAGGAAAGCATAGGTGCAGATTTATGGGCTGTAGCGTCATCAGTGCTCTCAGTGTGAGAAGAGTTACGTCCGACGCTCACAGTTGAGAATACACCAACGGATTCACACTGGAAAAGGTTTGACTTTAAATTAAATGCTTGCTTTTAATTTGGTCCAGTTTTTGCAGGTTTTTTAATATGTAGTGAGATTGTTTCCCATTTCCTACATTAGAGTGGTCAGATATATCAGAATTGTAGTTTGTTTGTGAAATATTATGATTTTATATATTTTTTAAATGTTATTTTTCAAGACACAAAAAAGACATAATAAGACAGCCTAGTAATTTCAGACTTGATTATGTGGCTGTGCCAGTTATTCTTTAATCTTTGCTTTATTAGAGGAGAAATACTTCATAATAATGATACGTAATAATTACATTTATTTCTAAAATGTAATAAATGTAAAAGTAATGCAACATTTCTATTAGATTCTCCAATCAGACTCTTGCTTTTTCAGTGTCTTGATCTGAGGAGAGCAAAGCTCGCATAACAAGCCAGTGATTTGAGCTGCATATGTGATGTCAAAATGAATTATTCATCTCTAATACAATATTTATTTTTAAATGTTTTTGTAACTTTAAATCAAATGTAATTTGCATCATAGGTACATTTCAGCTGGTGGGAAATAAGTAATTAGTCACCCACAAACAAGCAAGATTTCTGGCTCTCCCAGACTGGTAACAACGTCTTTAAGAAGCTCTTCTGTCCTCCACTTGTTACCTGTATTAATGGCACCTGTTTGAGCTTGTTATCTGTACAAAGACACTTCACTGCCTCCAAACAGTCAGACTCCCAACAAACTCAACTGTGGCCAAGACCAAAGAGCTGTCGAAGGAATTGAAAACTGCCAGAAACAAACAAACAAAAAAAACCCATAATTTTTGCTCATACCACTCATCCCTACTGTTAATACTTTATCTAATACTTACTCACTGTCCCCTAAAAACATACTACTTCACGTATAGTCATATGGCCTTACACCACCAAGAGAAAGCCAACTAAGTACCAACAGCAGCTTGTACCAAAGAAAAAAAGCTGTATCTGTTGTTCATTAAAATTATCGTTCATTTTATATCATTGAGGTAAAATGTTCAGTTAACAGTGATCTTGATTTGCGGTCATATTGCTCAGCAGTAGTGAGAATTTGAGTTTGTGTGGAAGGTGCTTTTATTATTGAAAATTAAGTTTCAGAGGATTTGCACAATAACTGGTCTTTGCGTAGTTCGATTCTTTGAGAACTCATCTGCACCAAAGTTCATTATATTTAAAGCAGAATTCAGTGCATTTACCCCACTGGTTTTTACTCCAATCTCCACAAATTGTTGCATTCTAATTGTGTGCCCCAGTAGAAATGCCATATTAAAAATATTCCAATTACAATATTTGGATATTGATCGGTGATGAGTACAATCAGAAGTTAGGTATGAGTTAGGTATATTAGTTGGCAGTAAAATGAAGAGAAGAGTGTTTGATCATGTGACTTTAAATAGTGAGCAGTAGTGAGCATTTTAAACAGTAGCTTAAATAGTAGCTTAAACCACAAACTGCTCTCTTTAGATTCTTCCACTAACTTTAATTTCTGTTGGGTTCAGTTCTGGTTGATGACTTCCCCTTTCCAGACTGCTAAATTGCTTCTGCTCTCATTCAGTGGATTTGTTGAATTAATTGTCTATTGACATTGTCTTGCGGCATGACCCACTTAGTGCCAACCCCATGCTTGACAGTTGAGATCCAGTGTTTTCACCAAACACAACGCTTCATTTAAACCAGAAATGTGTATTTTAGATTAATCTGTTGTCCAGTAGGTTTCTGGTTTCTTACATGTGGGCTTTAGCAAACTTCACATGGCAGCAACATTCTCCTCCGTGCTGTCCTGTCATACACCATTCTTTTTCAGTATATAGGCGGATGGTAGACTCATTAGCATTCACTGTGGAGAAAGTATGTGGTCTTAGATGTTACCTTGAGTACTCTACACACTTGAAGTGAGTTCTGCTGAATGACCACCATTTTGCAGAGTAAGAATGGTTCCTCCTTTAGGAAATTTGTAATCCAGTGACTCTAAGGTCCTCAGAAATGGATTGAATTCTGAGGCTGATTGCACCAAGTCTTAACTAAGACAATTTTACTCCCAAGTTGCTTATAACAAGACCATTTTTCACCAATAGAAAATTATGAACTTGCAGAATTAAGACCAATTATAGAAATTTATATTCATGAGAAAACAGACATAATAGTGACTGAGCAACCTGCATTGTGTGATTGCTAAGCATCTGCCTTCCTAATACATATAAATCCACTTTTCTTTTCTTTTTTGTAGAAAATGTGTCACAAGATGACATTCAAGTGGAACCCAAACTGGAAGAGACCCAGTTTCAGGAAGATTGCAGTCCTGAAATCCTCTTTTAAAACATTGAGGATTCCTCCCTCCAGAATGATCACCAGGACAAAACTCCTATTGGAGAGAATCCTTTCACCTGCTCATTGTGTGGGAAGAGCTTCACACGTGCAAATTACACACACTGGCACATGGAGCTCAGAAGGGCCTCATCAGTGCTCTCAGATGTGACCTGAGTTTTCAGGCGTTTATCAAACTTAAGAGAACATGAAAAGGTTCATACCGGAGAAAAGCCTTTCACCTGCTCTCATTGTGGAAAGGGTTGTTCAAGTTCAAGTGACCTTAGAAACATAAGAATTCATACTGGAAAAGCCATTTATCTGCACTCAGTGCGAGAGCGGTTCACGTTTACAACCTCTTTAACAAGCTGCATGTACTGTGAACCTCAACCTCATCCATGCTCTCAGTCATGAGAGCGTTTCAAACATTTAGTCAGCAAGAGGCACATGAAAAAATTCTGATGAGAATCACCTTTCACCTGCTCTGTGTGTGGAAAGCCTTGTTCAAAGTCAAGCGCCCTGAAAGACCACATGAGGATTCACACCAGGGAAAAGCCCTTTATCTGCACTCGGTGTTGGGCGTTCACCACTGCCAAGCACATTGAAAATATTTTACTCACACAGAAAGCAGCCTCACCAGTGCTCTGAGGTGTGAGATGAGTTTCATCTGACCTTACAACTGAGTGCACCAACAGTTCACACTAGAGAAGGTTTGTCTTTACCTTAGATATTGACCTGCTTTGATTTTTGCAGTGTATTGGTTTTTCAGGATTTTCTTTCTTCAAATATTTTACAATTTTCCAACTTTAAAAAGATGCAGAGCAATGATCAGTAAAAATCACATTTCTTTAATAGTAATAATAAGGAGAATCTCCTACATAGTGCTGCAACAAATGAGTGTTTTGATTGATGAATGATTTATCAACTGTTATTTCAGATTAATAATTTCTCGATTACCAGAAATATCTTTTGTATGGATATATTGACACTGGAAGATTTCTCCTCGTTATACTCTGCTTGTGTTCATATGAGACTCCTCACACCTCACACTAATATAAGTCTACTCCCCACTCAAACTTTGCCACGTGTGTTTTTGCCTCACCTCTATGCCCAGATTGGAGGATTAGTACTGTACAGAGTAACTGTAGCAATGAAACTGTATTTACACAATTATAGTTACACTTTGGCAATCAGACATATCCATTCATACAGTTCTAGTTGGTGCAGAAAAGGATAGTGGCGTCACCAACTAATCAGGTACTAATTTAACTTTAACCAGCTAAATTTAATAGAATTAGTTGTTGCACCTGTTGGTCGTTTTTAGTTTATTCACCGCACGTCATTTAATCACAACAGCTACCCTTTACATTGTTTGAAAACTTTGAAGCACCACTATAAATAGACATGATAAATGAAATATGGAATGATAACTTCTTTACTTTAACTTAAATTGAAGTTAAGAAGGTTTTAAAGTTACTATTTTGGAAATACATGTTTCTTTGAATAGCAGTGATGTATCTCTGAGGCCAGTTATGGAGTGATTAATGTGAAACTACAAGTAATGTCACATATCAGTGTTACATGTAGAAATATAATTAATTTTGTTTACAGCAGTGACATCTCACATCAACCTGTTAATATAGAACACATGATACACATTAACTGTATTTGCCAGGTGTTTGGTATGAAATGATTACTGTCAGCAATGTTCACCAACCTTTATTTGTAATCATCACTGGGAGCTTTAGGTCATGAACACAAATAATTGCTCAGACCTTTATTGGTTAGTTACTTTAAGATCAGGACAATTCTTTAATTGATATCTTGCTCAAGTAACTCTATTTTATTGACTTTTTTGTTGTAGATAAAGTATCCCAAGGAGACAAGGTGGAACCCAAAATGGAAGAGAACCAATTACCAGGAAGGAGTGCTTTAATTGAAAAATCTCACCAAAGCATTCAGCATGAAAACTGCAGTGATGCCAAACAACAAACAGTGGAGAACCACCAGAGACAATAATGCTTTGGAGAAGGAATTCTATCTCCTGTTTGGGCCCAAACTGGAAGAGAGACAGTTTCAGAAGACAATGTAGTGCAGAGAGAATTCTCACCAATTCATTCAGCATGAGAGCAAGCTACAGTGATGCCACCCAACAAACAATGGAAATAGTGGATCACCGCAAAAACTGATACTGGAGATATTCAGTAGATATACCAATAGTAAGGAAAGAAGCTTCATCAGTGTTCTCCAGTGTAGCAGGAGTTTCAAACAATTATCTCATTCATAAGAAGAACATAGAATAATTCATACTGGAGAAAAGGCCTTTCACCTGCTCACTGTGAAAAGACCTTTGTAAAATCAAGCCACCTTAAAAGACATGTTGATTCACACCAGAAGAAAAATGCTTTTATCTGCACTTACTGTGGGAGAGCGTTTCACCACTGCGGGTATAGTAGGAAAGCATAGGTGCAGATTTATGGAGAAGCAGCGTCATCAGTGCTCTCCAGTGTGAGAAGAGTTAAATCCGGCGCTCACAGTTGAGAATACACCAAGCAGTTCACTGGAAAAGGTCTGTCTTAAAATACTAAATATTAAATACTTTGTGATGATCTGGTCAGTATTAAGGATCAGTTTTATATGTAATAACCTTTGTATCAAATATTTGATTAAATAATTTTTAAATGTTTTTTCAAAAGAAATAAAAAGTGATATATATCATGAAATAGCAGACTTGATTACTTGGCTGGGCCAGCTGTTCTTTAATCTTATCTTTGGTTTATTTGAGGAAAAATATTTTTGATAGAGATTTGGGATTCTTATAAACGTCCTTAATAATAGCTGGACTACTGTATTTATGTTAATTCTACACCAGTCACTGTGTTTGAGCAATGTCCTCTTTTTTAATGCCTTCTTCAAATATTAGTGTGGTATTAAAGGAGATGCTGAATAGTGTAAGTAGTGCAAATGTCACAGATGGTCCTACATTAATATAGCCTCTGTGTCCTCTAATCCTGCTTTATGTCGGATATGAAAACAATCAAATAGTTCAGTTTGCTTGTAGAGTTTTGTAGTGTGAGATTTCTTCACACTTTTTCTTTTGTTCTCCTTCTAATTAATGTGTTCTAATGCAGTAATGCATTAAAACGTATTTTTGCTTATGTTGTATTTATTGTTCGGTTCTGTTTTTCTTCTGATTTGCACTTTAAATATTTATTTATTTAGGTCAGTTGATCTTTTGAATTTGATTTACTTAGTGTTTTTATTGTCCAAGTACTCTGAAATAGGAGTGCTATATTTAAGATGGCCTCCTAACTGCCTTGGAGTTTATATTTATTATTTAATATGAAACATCTTGTTTTTGTTTTGTTTTTTTTTTTAGAAATTGTGTCACAAAAGACATTCAAGTGATCCAAACTCCAGAGAAACATTTCAGAAAAATGCAATCCAGTGAAATCCCATAAAACTTTTCAAGCCTGGCAAGCTACACTGATGACTCCCATCAGAAACATCACCAGGACAGAACTCAGGAAAAAGGAGGGAATCCTTTCACCTGCTCATTGTGTGGGAAGAGCTTCACACGTGCAAAATTTCTACACTGGCACATGGGCGCTCACGCCAGGAAGAGACCTCATCAGTGCTCTCAGTGTGACCTGAGTTTCAGGCGTTTATCAAACAAGAGAACATGGGTTCATACCGGAGAAAAGCCTTTCACCTGCTCTCATTGTGGAAAGGGTTGTTCAAGTTCAAGTGACCTTAGAAAACACATAAGAATTCATACTGGAGAAAAGCCATTTATCTGCACTCAGTGCGGGAAGCGGTTCACGTTTGCAACCTCTTTAACAAGGCATGTGCACACACATAGACACTCAACCTCATCCATGCTCTCAGTGCGGGAAGCGTTTCAAACATTTAGTCAACTTGAGAGCACATGAAAAAATTCACAGTGGAGAATCACCTTTCGCCTGCTCTGTGTGTGGAAAGCCTTGTTCAAAGTCAAGCGCCCTGAAAGACCACATGAGGATTCACACCAGGGAAAAGCCCTTTATCTGCACTCGGTGTGGAAGCGTTTCACCACTGCAAGCACATTGAGAGGCATGTTACACTCACACAGAAAAGCAGCCTCACCAGTGCTCTAGTGTAAGGATAAGTTTCATCTGGCCTTCACAACTGAGAGTGCATAGCAGTTCCACACTAGAGAGTTTGTCTTTACCTTAGATATTGACCTGCTTTGATTTTACAGTGTATTGGTTTTGGGATACTGCTCTATTCATACTGACTACATTGGAGTGGTCAGTTGGACTTAAATCCACCAGTAAAGCTCTTTTTTAATATATAGCATATTATATTTTGAGAAGTGAATGAATTACACATATAGGGCAAGACTCTAGACAGTGCCATCCCAGTGTTATGGAGATGATAAAAATACCACATGAGATGTGATTAAAGCTTGTTTGAGACACATATAGAATGGCAGCTTTGAATGCCTTAAAACTAGACATTATAAATGAGTTGACCAGTTACTGATTGAAATACGAACGAGTTCCTGTAACGCTCAGCATGCTGCCTGTTTATGGATGAAGTCCTGGCCTTCAGCAAAAAGTGCCAATGAGCTTTCTGATTATGCAGCAAGCTGGAGATGTTTGACGATATTGTTGCACTTGTGTGGAAAAGCACTGACGTTGATTGTCACTACGTAGTACGTTATTAAGCTCTTCATTTTAAAAATGCACATTTTTTACGTTTGAGAAAAAATGAGAAGCAGCATTATTTAGTGTTCATTATAACTGCTCCAGTTCAGTGTGAAACTTACAATAAATATTGTTGAAATACATTGTAATTGTACTGTAATTTGATTTGACATTCAATTGTTGACTACATCAAATGTAGATAGAACTACTGGGCACAGTTCAGTATGCAGTATATGGAACTTCAATGTAGTGCTAGTTAGATATTCTGATGTTCTGTGCCTTCAGGGAACATTAGTGAATTTTAATTAAATAACCCTGTTGTAGAATAAATGAAGTCAGCAGTTGTCTGTAACTTGCATGTCATGGCATAACGTGCTACCAATTCTGCAATGTGCTGCTTTAGCAATAGTGATCATTTTATATGTATGTATTTATTGACTCTTTTTTTTTTTTTTTTTGGTAGATAAATTATCCCAGGAAGACAATGAAGTGGAGCCCAAACTAGAGAGAATAGGTATCAAGGAAGATTGTAGTAGCATTCATGAACAAAGCTGTACAAATGTCTGGCCAAGAAGATCAAGGCGAAACTCTACTAGAAAATCCTGTCTCCTGTTTGCCTGACAAGAGCTTTACCTCCGAAAAATCTGACGCACACACAGAAAAGAGACCTCATCAGTGCTTACAGTGTGGCAGGAGTTTCAAGCAGTATCAAACAATATAGGCATAGAAGAATTCATACTGGAGAAAGGCCTTTCACCTGCTCTCACTGTGGAAAGACCTTTGTAAAATCAAGCCACCTTAAAGAACACATGTTGATTCACACCAGAGAAAAGCCTTTTATCTGCACTTACTGTAGAGCGTTTCACCACTGCCCAGGTATATTAGGAAGCTTGGGGTGCAGATTTATGGAGCTGGCGTCATCAGTGCTCTCCAGTGTGAGAAGAGTTAAATCCGGCGCTCTGATTGAGAATGCACCAGCAGTTCACACCAAGCGGGGTCTGTCTTGTGCCAAACTTACTTTAAGTAAACTTTTTCATTTTGTCTTTGCTTTATGAGAGGAGTACAACTTTGAATAGAAATGCTGCTTTCTTATAGAAACACCTACTTTGTAGATGGAATGTTGCATTTGTTATTGTAATAGTACATCTCAGAAATGTTTTATATGATTGAGAAAACTACTATATTTCAAACCTTTTTTGTTTTACTTTAGATTCGTATGGCTTATCAGTCATAAAAATCAGGAATCCAGTTTCTCATTAGAAAATTTCATTTCGGGTTTGAGTAAATTAGCAATCAAACATGTCTAGTTCAGCACATGCAACCACAATCCTGGAGAAAACTGCTGGCTTGATAGTTGTCCAAAAATTATTGACACCCTTGACAAAGACAGTTAGGTCATTGCTGGCTGTTCTCAGAATGCTGTATCAAAGCATATTAAATGTGGTGGGGAAAGGTGCATAAGCAACAGGTATGACCACAGCTTTGAGTGGGTTGTCAAGAAAAGTTGATTGTTGAAGAATTTGGGGGGGGGGCTTCACAAGGTGTGGATTAAGACTGGTGTCTCCAGGAAAGGGGTTACAACAGCAGCATTTCTATCATATTAAGCCCCTCCTGAAAAAGAGGCAATGTTGGAAGGGCTTCCCTGGGCTAAGGACAAAAGAACTGGTCTATTACTCATTACTGCTCCAAAGAAATCAAGAGTCCTAGAGTGTGGAAGAAGAGCTGGGAGAGACAGAATCCAAAGTGTCTAAAGTCCAGTGTGAAGTTTCCACCGTCCATGATGATTTAGGACAGTTTCTCAATCCTGGTCCTAGAGGCACCTGTGCCCTTCACATTTTAGAGGATTTCCTGCTTTATGGAACTGAAAGCATTTGTTATTGAGCAGAGTAGCAGGTAATGCTTCAGTTATGCAGGACCAGGACCAGAGTTGGGAAACTGTGGTTTAGGGTGCTATGTAATCTGCTGGTGTTGGTCCAGTGTGTTATAGCAAATCCAGAGTCAACATTGCATCAACCAGGAGATTTTAGAGCATGTTATGCTTTCATCTGCTGACAAGCTTTTTGGAGATTTTTTTCAGCAGGACTCAACTCTGGAGAATTTCTGTATATTTCACTATAACTGTAATGAATATGACAGTGTAATTTCCAACTGAATTAAAGTATGAACAAAAATGAATTTTTTCCACAATATTATAGTTCTTTGAGATGTACTAATACACCTGTCAGACTGTAAAGCAACACTTATGAGCAATGCAGAAGAGACTTTGAAGTTCTTGTCCACGTTAGCTAACAAACAAATTGGCAGTTGTTCTACAAGTGACATTGTGTTGGAAAACTAATGAACAATATGGAAAGTAATGCTTTCTTAACGGTATTTATATAAATTATACATCATGTTTTTTTGTAGATGTATCACAAGAAGATCTTAAAGTGGAGCCTGAACTACAAGAGGACCAATTTTCGGAAGATTATAGTGCAGAGAAATCTGGCCATCGTTTTCAGCCTGAAAAAAGCTACAGCAACGCCACCCAACAAACAGTGAAAGACCAAATAAAAACTCATACTGGAGAAAATCCTTTCACCTGCTCATTGTGTGGGATGAGCTTCACCTCCTCTAAACCTCTGCAGTGCCACATGGACATACATGCAGGAAAGAGACCTTATAAGTGCCCTCATTGTGACTGGAGTTTCAAGTGTTCAGCAAACTTAAGGGAACATAGAAAAGTTCATACTGGAGAACGACGTCATGCCTGCTCTCAATGTGGCAAGACCTTTTCAAAGTCAAGCAACCTTCAAAGACATGAAATGGTTCATAAGACGGATTGTGGAAAGACCAAATGATGATTCACAAGAGCCCTTTAGCCACATTGTGTGGGACGTGTTTTACCGCTATAAGTACACGAAGAAGGTATATATACATACACGGAAAAGCTCTGCAGTGCTCTGTCGAAATACAGCCATACATTCTCAGTGGAAGCAGTTTGCCTTTACTTTAGATACTGTCTGTTGACCTGCTGGCTGTGTAGGTAACAAAAACCTATTAAGTTCATGTACCCATTACGCACACTGTGTGGTGTATTATCTTACTTTTTCTCAAAAAATGTTTGATATTACATATTTCCTGTGATTTTAAGCCTGGCAAATAATTGCTTACTGATATAAGACTACCCATGTGTTTACATATGCTGATGAGCACTGATCCCACATTGTGGGAAATGGTTAGGACTGTTTGAGAGACAGCTACAGTACTTAGCTACAGTACTTAGCACACTCGTTATAAAAGACTGTGTGATACGACAATGTATTCCATCACAGGTACTACTGACCACACCATACATTCTCACATTATTAATGGTCAGTAGTTATAGATTCCTCTAAAGGTATTCATATTACTGTAAGGTGAGCCAAATCAAAGCAGTGAGAGAATGACACCATTAAAATGTGCTGAGCTCCTCCTCCACTGCAGTTCCGACCACAAGTGGTCACTGGAGACTCATTGAAAACACTAGCGTCCTAAAGTCTAGGCTGCAGCTGAGGCAGGCTGCATTTCTCAGTTGCTACATCACAGGAGGCTGTTCCACAGTTAAGAACTCTTCGTATGCTGCCTAGAAATGCAGCCTATATTTGGAGTGATTTGGAGGACAAAACCCAACCCCTGGTTACCCACAGTTCTCTGCCCACGAACAACACAACGGGGGAAAAACTGCATCACAGCAGAAAACGAAACCTTAAATTCAAGTATTAAATTTGAGTCCATTCGTGCCCCTGCCGCCCAATCCAGCCCAGCCTTGGCATGTACTACTTTTACATCATAGCTCTTATTTGCTTGTTTTGTGAGTAGTCACGTAGTTTCACCGGTGTATTTTCATGAATACATTAACATGGTTTCATTTTGTTTTTTCTAGTATCACCAGAAGACTGGAGTGTGACTGATGCTGGAGAAAACCCTTTAACCTGCTCTCAATGTGGACTTTTTCAATATTAGTCTTTTTAAAACCTACATAAATTCATACTGAGGTGAAAAGCCATAACCTGTGCAGGAATGTTTTTTCCATAATCAAACATTTATAAAATCCATGTAATGATTCTTCCTGGAGGAAGCCCTTTTACCTGCAGTCAGTGTGGAAAGGGGTTTTCATGAGTTCTTTCACTATAAAGGCCTTTAAGGAGTGTAGACTTTTTTTTCTATATGACCTTTAAAGGAGAAAAGCTTTTACCTCTTGCATTGTTTAAAGCCTTGTGACTGGGACATTCCACACCTACGTGGTTTGGTCCAGACCTTTTCTGTTTAGTCAGAACCAACCATGGTCTGGACTGAAGGACCAAAATGGGGTCTGATCAGAAGAGGTGGATCAGCTGAACCGTTGTTGGGTTTGTTTGCCGTGTGAAATTTTTTTGAATGGTACAGACCTTCGCAGAAATTACAGGAAGTCGAGACAGGCTATGATCACCTATTAAACATCAGAAAAAGAAACAGAAAAGTAAAAATGATCACCGGGATATTTTATAATATTAAATATCTGTGAACCTTTGCTTTCAGCATCTGGTGTGACCCCCTTGTGCTGCAGTAACTGCCGTCCTAAAACATGAACTTTTATTTTTCTTTAACCATCCTTTGGTAGAACTGCATGTGTTTAGTCTTTCAACCAAAAAGATTTATTTTGGTCCACAAAACATTGTCCCATTAGCTTATGGCTTGTTCATAAGACTGTTAGCAAACAGGTCAGCAAAGTCCAGTGGCTTTGCTGGACTGCAACGTGAAACCAAAACTAACCAGATCAAATGTACACGATATAAGAAAAACGTGAACATGCTTTAGATCTTGGTCCAAACATCATCTACCTTAGACTTACAACACCGTTTGGTCTCCAGGCACGATATAGTTCATACTGAGTAAAATGATGTTTTGTGGACAAAAATGACCACATCAGAACAGGTGTTATTAAATTAATTTCTATTTAGTATTTGACTGCAAGGCTGTGGCCACATAAAGCATATATCACATATGGCATATTCTGTATGTGCATTACAATAAATACAAGAGCAAAAAAAAGATGAGATTAATACTGCATTATAAAATATGATTGACTATATGGGTGCATATGTTGAAATCAAAGAATAAAATGATATTTAATAATTTTTGCCTTGTATTTTTAATCTTTTTCTTCCAATTCCGTAATTTTCATTCTAACTCAGCATCAGCATGGTGTGTGGCGGTCAGGTAGCTTTGACCATAGTAGCCTTCGACTCGAGAATTTGTTGTTATATAAGTTCCTGCTTCTGGAAGGAAAATCAATTCTACTTTCTGCTTTTACATGAAATATGCTGACATTTGTAATAGGTGTCTCCCAATCTGACTGGATCAGACACAGCAGTGCTGCTGGAGTGTTTAAACCCCTCTGTGTCACTGCTGGGCTGAGAACAGACTGCTGTTTCTGATCCACTCACACCAGTGCAACACACAAACACACCACGACCATGTATCATTGCAGTGCTAGGAAAGATCCACCACCTAAAAAATAGGGTGAGAGGAGGTTAACAAAGTATGCAGAGAAACAGCTGAACTACAGTCTGTGCTGTGTGCTCAGAGGAGCCGATAAAAAGGACAATGTGAAGAAACAAGGAGGTGGTTAAATGTTCTGGCAGTTCTAGACGTTCCTGAATGCAGTGTTTAATACACACATCAGAGCCCCGTGAAAATACACAATATATGTTTTATACGTTTTATTATAAAAATAATGGTTTTATGATTTAACAGTACAAAAAATGTTAATTATCCATCATCTTAAACAAACACTATGTTCATACATTTAAATGAAGCTGATATTCAACTGCGATTCCAACTCATGGAAACCAAAAGCTCTGCAATTTAGTTACTGTAAGAAAAGCATAAAGAAACAACCACTTTGAATTTTATCCCACTAAAGAAATCTGCTCCTGGTTTCTTCATGCTGGTAAACTAATTAGAAACCATTTGTTTGGAATAACCTTACCACAGCTCTGGATTTGTAGTGGGCACTGTTACTCAAACAGAACAACAACAGTTTTATTATCCAGGCTTTAGTCTGTGTCTTTCCAGGTGTTTTCAGTTGGGTTTGATTGGAGCAGGGAGGTTGGCAGAGGCTTGCTCTAAGAAGGCCAGTGGACCCTGCGGCAGCTCTGTAGGCTTCTTGTGCTGGACGTTAATGTCCTCCAGTACCTGCTGCCAATGATGGATCTTAGTCAGGTGCTTCTGAATTAAGATCTCCTTCCTTTGGAGCTCATTCCTCAGTTCTGATATGTCCTAACACAGAAGGGGAGAAAGAGGAACTGTTTAATCTTTTATGTCCATCACAATGAGCAGAGTTTAAGAAAAACGCATCAGCAACAGTTAGCCCAATGGTCATTTATAAACCAGGAGGCTGGGAAAGCAGAACAGGTATAAACCTGACAATTATATTAGACAATGATTAAAAAAAGAAGTAAAAAATTAGCATTACAGGCTTAATTATACCTAAGAACAAGCAGTAAGACTGCATTTTTATATCACAACACAAACAAATAAAATACCCAGATGCTGTCTCGCCACAATAGATAAACAAATGAAAATCACCTCTTTCTCCACCTGCTCAGGTTTCTGTACCGACAGCTGTAGTCTCTTCTGAAGGAAGAAGCATTCGGTCTGTCTGGCCACATCCAGAAACTTCTGAATACACTGATCAACCCCTGTAAGACACAAACCTTCAGCATTGCAAGTTCATCTAGCATATGTAGTTTTGTGTAGGGCTGCACAAAAAAAAACAACAACAGTGCAGTATTTTGTTCTTCAGGGATACATTGGTCCGTGAGTCCACAGCAATGGAATTTTTTTTCTTCTTTTTATATGTTTTGTGGCAAATAACACTGATTGAAACCTGTTGTTCATCAGAATAGTAATTTATCAGTCTATCAAGCAGCAGAGCATCAGACTTGGGGTGAAGGTTCCACTGCATTAAAATACTGCGTGTGAAAGGGCCTTAAGGGCTCGTTTTAATTACCGTATTCTTCGGACTATAAGCCGCACCGGAATATAAGCCGCACCCACAAAGTTTTAAAAAAAAAAACATGGAAAATAACATAGATAAGAAGAAAAAGCTGCACCTCATTATAAGCCACACGGTTTAAAGAGTGGAAAAAAAGTAGCAGCTTATAGTCCAGAAAATACGGTAATTTTATTTGACACTACCTTATTGTTTGCCAATTAGGTTTAAAAAGAACAATAGAAATATTATCTTTATAAAGGGTTAAAAATACAAAATTGTTCATCAGATTCTATTATGCATTTAATGACATTAATAAGACATTCTGAGCATCAAATATAGGAGTCAAATAAATGATTATGATGAATAAATGGAAAATTTGTATCAAGCGATTTGTAGCATAAAATTGATGGTTGAATTTGTCTTACATTTCATTTACGGCATTTGGTGGACGCTTTCATCCACAGCGACATACAAGGTTATTCACATTACAGGAATAGGCCGGAATAGTGTTAGGAGTCTTGCCCAAGGACTCTTATTGGTGAAGCACATCATAATTGCCCAGACTGGGAATCGAACCCCAGACTCCCACATGGTGTGGTGGCTCACTGGTGGTGTTATCTGTATCTGTGTATCCTGTGATGTGAGTGTTGCACAAGCACACATTGTGCAGATGATGCTAAAACACTAAGTCGTTCCCCTGCTTATACACTCCTGTTAAACCTACGAACTGAACGTTTTAAATCAGATTTGTGAGAAATGACTTTCACAACCCAAATCCTACAAGCTTAACATGAGCTCATGATATGGACATTTCACCTGTTCTAATTTCTTCTTGGTCCGTCCCATTCACATAGTCTTGGCTGACGAGAGAAGCAAAGCAGGCCTGTAGAAGAAACACATTCAGCAGTCAAACATTCAGCAGGCTGATGAGTAAAGACACGTCACCCAGAGCAGACTGTTCTGGAGTTGTGTGTGACGTGGTTGGTGCTGCTGTTTCATTTAAATACTGAACTATAAGTCCTTTATTTCCTGTGACCTTAAACCTGAAGGTATGTATTGCTGTTATAAACCCACTAAAGTAATTTCTACAAACTAGATAGATATCATTCTGCTGTTTACCTCTCTCTCTCTCTTTTCCAGTCTCCCCCTCTCTTTCAGTCTCTTTTCCAGTCTCTCACTCTCTTTGAGTCTCTCTTTCGGTCTCTTTTGCTTTCTTTTTCAGTCTCTCAATGTCTGTCTCTTTCAGTCTCTCTCCCTATGTCTCAGTCTCTCTTTCTCCATCAGTCTCTCTCCCTGTCTCTTTAAGTCTCTATAGGTGTAGAGGTGTGTGTATGTATGTATATATATATATATATATATATATATATATATATATATATATATATATAAACTGTTATATGTATAGGTGTAGAGGTGTACAGATTTACATGTGTAGGTGTGTACAGGTGTAGAGGTGGTAGATTCCCCTTGTTCCTCTTTTATATGTTATTGTTCAGTTCCACCTTAAACGCCGCTGGTTACAGTGTACTCTCAGGTGTTTAAGGTGGAATGGTGTAGATCTCTCACCTCGAACGAAGCCTCCAGATCATCCACCAGTGTAGAAGAGCCGCTGCCCGGGGCTCTGCTGCTGCCCGGTGCGGACAGAGGAGCCGCCGGCCCGGGTCCCGGAGCGGGGTGAGCGGGGTGAGACGGGTGAGCGGGGTGAGAGGGGTGAGTAGGGGGCTGCGGGCCGGGGAACATACCAGACATCGACGAGGCCATATTACCCCTCCGCGTCACTAACAGTTCTGTACTGGAACTGAGGAGCAGAAACAGCCGGCGGTGCTGCCCCCTACTGACCGGGAGACACGGCTGTATGCCTGTACGGTATACTACAACCCAAAGGACAACAACAGCAACAAGAATAATAATAATAATAATAATACACACATAATAATAATAATAATATAAATTGATAATAATGCTAATAATAATAAATAATAATCATCATCATAAACGATAATAATAAAACAATGTTAAAAAAGAATAAAAAAAATAATAAACAATGATAACAATACTAATAATAAAACAATAATAATAATAAAACAAAAATGTAAAAAATAAAAAACAATGATAATACAAGTAATAAATAATAAACAACAATAATAATAATAATAATAAAATGATAATAATGATAATAAATAATAATCATCATCATAAATGATAATAATAAAACAATGCTGTTAAAAAAGAATAAAAAGAATAATAAACAATGATAACAATAATAAAATAATAATAATAATAATAAAACAAAAATGTAAACAATAAAAAACAATGATAATAAAAGTAATAATAACAATAATTAATAGATAAAATAATAATAACTATAAAATAATAAATTACAGTAATAATAATATTATTATTATTATTATTATTAATAATAATAATAATAATAATAATAATAATAATAATAATAATAATAATAATGGCGATGGATGGATGGATGGATGGATGGATGGACACATCAAATGTAATATAATTTGCATAGTATTGTTAGAGATCTGTTTTGTGGGGTATATTTCTCTGTATTTCCGAAATGTCCTTTCATTAATTAATTAATTGATTGATTGATTTAGCAAATACATTTCCTTTAATTAATAAATAAATTAATTAATTAATTGATTGATTTAGCAAATACATGTCTGGCGAGAAACACGGATCTCGATTCCTACACTGTTCCTTTAAACGATTGTGTTTAGGGAAATACTTCGTATCAAACGACATTCATGCTTTTTATTTTCCTCTGAATAGATGAAAAATTATTTTATTTATATGAGTTGGTCACGGTGTAACACCGCCCTCTGCTGGTCACAGCGAAGAACGTGACTTGCGCTTACGTCACTCAACCAGCAGAGGGAGACATTGTAGCGTAAAAACTCAGCAACCATTAGAAGTTGCAAACTTTAAACTGAACAACCTTTATTAAACTCATTCATTTAATAGTAAAACAGTGAGTTTTGTTGTTTAATCTGTTGTTAATATGCTCTGAGCTCAGTGTAAACCTTTGCTCATAAACTTTATGTAAAAAATATTATTTTAAAGCACATTATTTTATATTTAAGCTACTTTTAACCAACTAAAAGTTCCAAAAACGTGTCTAAACTCAATTTTAAATATTATTCGAAATGATTTGTTTTGCTCATATCACCCTCTACTGACAAACAGCAATTTTAATATGTGAAATGTTGTTTTTTTTTAGATGCAACTGTTTAATCTGCACTGATCCTGTTAATTTTGTCATCTTGTGAGGCAAAGCAAACCATTTAGTACATAAAAAATGTATATACAATGAAATTAAAGCTTTTTTATATTGTCTTTGTATTTCTCCTTCCTCACTGTGTGTGATCATTTACTGACTCTTTAAAAAACACCACCACATCTGTAATCACGTGACTCCTCCCCATCCAGTTGGCGACACGTAGGAGAAGTCAAATGCCAGGCCAACCTAGGTAACATGCCCATGTGAGGCTTGTACAAGTAGCCCTGTTCATGTTGGCCCCTCATAGAGATTCCCACCAGGGTCTCTGATGGGACCAGGAGGGGTTAAACATGGGCCCCATCTGGGTTTTACATGGCACTTGGGGCCTAGATTGGACCCATGTGAAATTAAGGTAGGCTGTAACAACAGGGCCCATTTAGGAAGCCCACCTGTGTACCAGTAACAACTCCTTGCCCACCTGGAACCCACATTGCACCCACGTGAGCCTGAGACGAGCAGCATGCACTGAAGAAACATGATCCTTCATTTATCAATATTGAGATATTATCAAATCAGATATTGATTTGATGTCCCCCAGCACTACTGGAATTATCTGCAAAGAAGACGAACTGACCTTCAGAAAAGAATAAATGCATGTATCGTGTAGTAGGACGATACCACACTGGTTAAATGTTAAAGCTCCACCTTAAGTTATCCAACAGTATGCAGTAAACAAGATGATGAGTGTGCTCAGTAGTGAGCAGCTGCTTGGCGCTGAATGCAGATGCCAGTGTGTGCAGCAAAGGGAGTGTTTGGATGCGGTGTGTCGTCTGCTGTTTGGTAATATTAGTCCACATTAGTGTAGGGGGAACTCAGCTGGGTTGCGTTGGATTATACTGGTTTTATGGAGAGTAACCAGACATGTAGAGCCACATGACCACCTGTAGCCCAGAACCCATGATCATATGTACACACAGGACTCACACAACCACCTGAACCAGCAAGACCCACTACAACTTGTATCTCCAGCAGGACTCACAGCCTACTGTAGACCCAGGATCCACAACAATTTGTAACCCCTGGACCCACAACCACTTGTAGACATGAAAATGTGTAGCTTGACCACCTAAAGACGTAGGACCCACAACAACTGTAGACCAAGGACCCATGACCACATAGAATCATGGCCACTTGTAAGCCCAGGGCCTATGATCATTGGGCTTAGCAGACACACACACATACACACAGACACACACACACGCACAAATATCATGCCTGAGTGAATTATTTAACCCAGTGTGCAGCACCTTAAAGCACTTCATTGATTAACACTGGCCTTCCTGTGAGTCAAAGTTGGAATTAGTGTCATCAGCCAAATGAGAAGTGACAGTTCACACTCACTCTCAGATCAGAGGCAAACTTGAAGTTCATTGACATTTACAGCGGTAGACATTGACCCCTGACAGACCACACTTTCAATATAAGACACTAATTTAAATGGCAGGAAATCCATGGGGGGCAGTCGTGGCCTAGAACAGTATCCAATACTTTTGAGCTGAGTTGTGGCGTTGAGGTTGAGGAGGGGTGATGATCACCCAACATCCTGACCTCACTACTGTTCACGATGCTGAATGATTCGTTACAACACTCACCGTCCCTTCATGTCAGGGCACCGTAACATTTGGGACACGGCAATGAAAGATACACTAAAGCAGTCATTCATTGATGCACATCTCTTGCATCAATGACTGCTTGAAGGTGCCAATTCAGAGACATCACCTGGTGCTGAATATCTTCTCTGATGATGCTTTGACAACCATCTAATACAGCCAATCATTGCTTGGTTCAGTACGTTGTTCCCTTCTGTTCTCATGCTTTTAGCTTTAACAGTAGGGATGGGATCATTATCATTTGCTCATCGTTATCTTGCAGTGTGACGATGCACCAACCAAAGAGTTTGGAGCGATTTTCGGGAAATGGAGCAGATGTTTCTATATCTCAGAATGTATTGTTCTACTGCCTTCATCCGTTATATCACCAGCGAGGATGTGGCCTTACAGCAGCAGAGAGGAAGAAACTGGACAAGCTAATCAGGAAGGCAGGTTCCGTCCTGGACTGTGCACTTGACCCAGAGGAGGAGGTGGCGGAGAGGAGGATGTTGACCAAGCTTGCATTTGTAATGCACAACACCTCTCACCCGCAACAAGAGGCAGCTGCAGCACTGGGCAGCTCCTTCAGTGACAGCCTCCTCCACCTGCGATGCATAATAAGGAGATACCACTGCTCCGTTCTCCCCTCTGCTGTTCGGCTGCACAGTCTAAACCTCCCCATTTCAGACACTCTCCGTCAGAAGCACGTATATGGACCCATACCTCGATCTACCACCATACCGCACTTTATGATGAACACACCATATGGACACATATCCTATGCTACCTGATATACTGTGCTGCTATACCTCATCACCTCAAATTTCATAAAAAACAATGTTTCCGAGCCTTATTTTTATATGTTTCTGCAAATAGATGCTTGCTTACCTCCACAGCAGGTCTGATATTTAGTATTTTGAACAATGTGGACTTTATATCTTTAAATACTGCTGAAAGAAGCCTTCATACCCCCACCACCACGTTGTCCAGATGACGTGGTATGCTTCGGATCATTGTTTCTCTGGCCACCACACTGATATAGGTTAATCGTGGTCTCATCTATTCACAAGGCATTTTTTCTACTGGTCCCTTTGAGATTAATGAGCTCATCAGTGCGTTCTTTTTCTTTAATTGTTTTATGGCTGCACTAATGAAACAATCGACCACACCTGAGCAACCATGAACACCTGCGAAACCATCCACTCATCCATCTTCTTATCTGCTTCATCCTGGTCAGGCTCAGGGTGGGTCATATATATATATAAAGAGATGTAAACAAATATGCAGGATGTAAAGTGAGAGACAGAAGCTCATCTGTTTCACAGTTTGAGTTGGTCATCCTCTAGTCCTTCGTCACTGATCACAGGACGAAGTTGGCTGGACTTTTGGTCCTGGACTGTTCTCAGTCCAGCAGTGACACTGAGGGGTTTAAACACCCCAGTATGATTCACTTATACCAGTGTAACACACACTAACACACCACCACCATGTCAGTGTCACTGTAGTGCTGAAAATGACCTACTACCCATATAATACCTGCTCTGGTGGTCCTGTGGGGTCCTGACTATTGAAGATCAGGATGAACGGAGGAGAATAAAGTCTGGAGAGAAACAGATGAACTACAGTCTGTCATTTTAGAACTACAAAGTGCTCCTATATGGTCATGTAGGTAGTGAGTGTAGAGACATTGTGGTCACAATGTTATGGTTGATTGATGCATATTGCCATTTAAATTACTACCCAAAATGACTGGTGACTCTACCTGCGTCTGAGTTTTATATGCAATGACCATAAAATAGAGTTAGATCTGAAGAAAAAGAAATTGCTATTTTGCACTTCTCTGCTTGTGTCTCTCCACCAATAATGGATTATATCTCTGAACAGTGTCTCATACATCAGGCAAAGCCATCATAGCCATTACTTGTAATAGCTTTCTGTGATGTAGCTTTCAGGGACATTAAAGTCATCAACATCAGACGTCTAGTTCCTATCACCACCACTGTGAACTACACCTATCAGCCATTACATTAAAACCACTGACACAAGAAAATAACATTGATTATCCGGTTCCAGTGGCAACTGTCAATGGATTGATTATTAGGCAGCAAGTGATCAGTCACTTCATGAAGCTGATGGGTTGGAAACATAAGAATCGGAGACACTGAGACTGTTTGAGAGCAACTCCAAACATTCGACAGGACTTAATGGAATTGATTTGAATTGACTTAATGGATCTGCACTGAATGACTCTGTTTACATCCCAGTCACTGATCATTTAATTATGCAGATATCTGAACCCCTTTCATTTATATCAGATGGTTTTAGGCTGAAAAATATCATACACAGGCAAATGAAGTAATATCCATCAGTCATAGCAATATGATTCATCCATCTCACACCCACTGTCATGCTTCGCTCAGACTCATATAAGGACCCTGGCCAGTGTTCAGCCTCCGATGATCACACCTCACAATTTATACAGTTGTGAGCGTTCGCAAGCTGTCTCCTGAGACAACACTATTGATGGAACACTTTACAAGTACATTAGTTAACAGTACTTATGGCCGTAATAAACATTCATAATTTAATATTGTCTCAAACAATTATTAACTGACAGTAATACAGCAAGACATTATTAAGCATTACTAAATATCTGAGTGATGAATGAATGAATGAAGTTACATTTATATAGTACCTTTCATGATACCCAATGAGAAAACTGCAGTCAATGACCTTGATTTTAGAAGAAACAATAAATAAAGAAGTGTCCAGATACTTTTGTCCATACAGTGCAGGGTAATTAGCATCAGGTCCCCTATTATCAGCTGGTCCAAATATCAGCCACTTTGGGGTCAATTTCTATCAATTCCAAGTGGATTCCAAGGAGTTTCCAAGGAATTCCCAATTTCCTTAAATCAATTGAAACAAGTGGAAGTGGGTGTTACTCCTAAGTGGCCAAAGTTGGGGACATGTCATCATAAAACCCATTTTTCATATAATACACTATGACAAGTGAAAGTTGTGTTTGTTGTGAATGTTGTAATGGAAGATAATCTGATTACAATACTTTTACACTGTAATCCTTTGGATTAAGTACAGGTCTCAGTTTTACAGGTAATATGTAATATGTGCTAGAATACATTCTTAAGGTAATCCTCCTAATCCTGATCTTCAACAATGGCAGAAGCCACTTGAACCCAGAATGATTGTACACACTCATAAAAGAGGGTGTCATACAGCCGCAGACTCCTGGCTTATTTATATCCATATGTCTGCTGATACGCCTTATCTGCCAACCCTTAATCTTGTTCTACTTCTTCATCCTTGCATTTTCTTTTGTTGTAAATTCAGTTGGGAGTTAAGCTCGACACACACTTCAATTCTAATGTAGACCCTCACATGTTTAGACACTCTTCATTGAAATGAACTATCTGTACACTGACACACGGTAATTTGCCAAGTGAAATCACACTAAATCTAGTCATAATGTCTACTGGTTTCCAGAACAGTAACATCAAATTCATTTTCCATAATGCTTTTTACAACTGATGTCACAAAGCAGTTTACAGAAATAAAAACGAGATCAACAGCACATCGAGCATAAAAACATAAACACCTGTGAACAAATATATATTATATTTCATAATATTTCTATATATTTAATGAGAGATTGTATTAGTCCATTGTGAAACAGCCGGTGTTTAAACAAAATATTGAAAAATGAATATTTCTGACAGTTACAATGTATAGAGTTTGACCACCCTATATGCACAGTATGTGTGTTGTACCTTGCACTGGGCCCCACGTGGGGGGCAATTAAGGGACAGTTAGTGTCTCATATTACTTTGATGACACTATCCTTCAGTTCCACATGAACTGTGGGAACAGCAGGCAGGTCAACTTGTGACCAAGTGATCAACAATCCAATCTCAAGGTTGGATTGTTAAGAAATAGTAACCATATCCATGGGAAGACATTTAGAGATGTGGGTGTGAAGTGGTGTTTTGGGGATTTGGGCTCTCCGCAACATTAAACACATCACAGCACCACAGTGGACATGCAAGAACCAAACTCTAAAGCTACTTATATTGTCTAGTACTAGAAAACTGGACAGTATAAAACAGTATATTCACTTTTCTGCTTTCGAGTTGGGTTGGACAATGAAACTGTCCAACACCTGGTTTTAGACCACAATAATTGATTAGTATGGTGTACTAGGGCCTCTTTTTGTGGCCAATACAGGGTCAGTTCGTCTTGGGAATGACATTTTTTGGATACAATCCGGGTTAGCACCAGAACATCCCTTTCAGTGTACACACACACACACACACACACACACACATATATATATATATATATATATATATATATATAGATAGATAGATAGATAGATAGATAGATAGATAGATATCTGTATGTGTGTGTGTGTGTGTGTTTATATACATAATCAAATGTAATCAAATGTAAATTATAGAGCAGGCTGACATTGTTAAAGGGAATGATGTGGTGTTTCAGGCCTGAAAGAACATCTAGGGAAAAGAGCACTAAGAACAGACTCTCTTTTGCAAGCGCAATCTGTCATGGAGGGCAGCCAGGCTTGCTGATAAGCAATCTGTGTGCTGCCCTCTGTGTTCTCTATTGTATTGGTTTTTATTATTACTTTGTCTCTATTTAAGCTGACATTTATTACATTTAAATTCTTAATATCTAATAACTACAAGATAACCATGAACATTCAATCCATATGTCGTCCTGTATATATACAGTTGTGGTCAAAAGTGACAACATATTGTCATATCAATCAGGGACATCTTATTAGCCATCACAAGTGTCGGGCAGAATTCTGCTTGGAGACCCGACTGCTGGTCTTGGCAGAACGGTCAGAGCTGACTTCCACACAGTCCACATTTCAGCTTAATCTCTGCCTACTTTATCAGTTCCACAAAAATGCATCAACTCAATCTCTCTCATTTTACCACAGAACCTTCATCCAAGAGGCTTTTGCTTTGCTCACGTGGTCAGCTGCAAACTAGTCGAGCTGGAACCAACCAAAGCAATTTTATCTCAGCTAAGGTTGCAGCTGGGTCTTCGTACTGACCCAAAACGACCAGATATTGGGTGTCTCTACCTTCTAATAACTTATACTTTGATTATCTTGGAATCTGCAAATTAGAATTGGCCCTAAGAGATGTTCTCAACGGCACTGAGGTCCTTGGACTCTCCCATTGACTGTGTGTTGATCAACCCAAAGAGTGCTGTCAAACCAACTCTTTCATGTGGACACGGAGAAACTACCAGCCGTAGTCAATCATGGCCACTGACTAAGTTAAGAGGCCTCGGCATTGGCAAGTTTAAACACTTTAATGAACTTTCTTCACTACTGAATTAATCAGCTAAGTGTGTGTGTGTGTGTATATATATATATACACACACACACAATCAATTTTTACAACAATCAATTCTGATTAATGTGGAGTTGGTCTCCATTGTACAGGCATAACAGCTTCCACATTTTTCAAAATGTTGCTGATTCATCCAGAAGATCATTCGTGAGTTCAGAAATGATTGGAAACCTTCACCCAAAAGGTGTCTGATGGGGTTGAGAGTGAGCCAGTCAAGTTTATTTACACCAAACTCACTGAACCATGTCTATATGGACCTTGCTTTGTGCACTGAGACACAATCATGCTGAACATGAAATGGCCTTCCCAAAACTGACAAAATGCTTTTAGGTTTTCTTTCACTGGAATTAAAGGCCTTGACAAACAACCCTGTAGCATCATCCCTCCTCCACCAAAACCTACAGTTGGCACAATGTAGTCAGACCTTCTTTCCTTTCCTCTTGGCATGAACCAAAACCAGACTATATTTACAGAGAAATGATTGGAGAACGTTGGCAGAAACAAAGGCACTGACAAAGACAGGCGGCGACAAAAGATCTTAAATAGGACACAACATTGGACACACCTGGAACCACTGATTAAGAAGGGGCAGGGTTACAAATGAGATACAGATGGGAATGGGCGGAGCAAGGGAGGAGCCAAGACCAAAACAAACACAGAGCATGTGCTAGGAGCACATAGGAAAACACAACAACTGAGAAAAAAGGTGAACAGGACTAGAACATGACAGAGACATGAGACATCGGGGCTACGTTGCTGTGGTTCTTTAAATATGATTGTCAAATTAGATTTGGTTCCAGTCTGATTTATTTTTCCAAAGAGGGTTATTGATTTGATTTCCATAGACACCATTTAAAAACCTCAACATACATGGGTCAGTAAGAGGTCAGTGAAAAGAAACAATGAGCAACTATAACAACCCTTAGAAAGGTCATTACTAGCATTTAATAGTTTGATAGCAGAGGAAATTAAAGGCCTGGAGTAACAATTTGTTCTTCCAGGGGGCACATTATAATACGGACCTAACAGAATTACAGTACATTCACTAGACAGAATATGATCAGATTTTTAAAGATAATCTTTAAAGATAAAGATAATTCCTTTTGTGTTCTGGGCCACCTGTTTCTCCCACATGGAACCTCTCTTGGACTCCAATTATCTTTGAACAGTTTTAAAATTCCATTGAGGCTATTCTTTTCATTCACAGCCCATTAACCCAGAAAATAAAGGAAAGTGCTACAAATGTAAATAAATAATTGGAAAGAATTCAGCTTTGACAGAAAATTAGATCTCTGGTGAAATTTCTTAACCACGGCTGCCTGTTAATCCTGTTTACACACCATGTTTACATTTTATGGTTTTCTTCATTTTTAAATATTTTTTTTATTGAAAATGAATTTTGAACAGCAGATTATTTGGGACTTTTTATTGAATAATGTGATTTTTTTTTAGTGATGGGAGATAATGTCACTATAGGTCAGAGCAAGTTCAACATTTCTGGTGCTTAATCGTGATCACACTGACAGACATAGTTGGATATATATATATATATATATATATATATATATATATATATATATATATATATATAGTCACCTGTGTGTGTGTGTGTGTGTGTGTGTGTGTGTGTGTGTGTAAAAGTTAGAGTACTACCCACCAGTTCACAACAACCTTCAAGCTCTAGTGCCCTCAGGCTGTAATACACACACATGCACGCGCACATGCATGAAATATAGAAATACACAGCCATGTGCAAATGGAGTATCTCTCTCTCTCTCTCTCTCTCTCTCTCTCTCTCTCTCTCACACACACACACACACACACACACACACAATGTCTTTTCTCATGGGGGACCAGCCAAATGTCGAATGTTTTGCATCATTCTGAGGACTGACCAAACACACACACACACACACACACATACACACATGCGCGCGCTCCTCTCGGAGATTGCTGAGCGTGACGCCGCGTGAGCAGCTCGAGGCGCGTTGATTGCTGTCAGTTCAGCGCGGGACGACCACACACACACACACACACACACACATACACTGAACGACAGAGCATCCAGACAGCCCGCTGTTAGTGGGAGCGGCGGTGTGTTCAGGTGAGTCCTCATTTTCACTTCTGCTCGTGTTGGAGCTGAAAGACCAGCTGAAGCTCTTCTCTTTAAAACTGTCCACATCTCACATCCAGCTTCTTCTCTCCATTCCACCTTAAATGCATCTATTTAAGGTGGAACGGAAAGTCATGGCAGGCGCTCTCAATGAAGAAGCTTAGATCTTCATCGGGTTCTTCAAGATTCCTTCAGTAATGAAAGACCAGGAACACTCAGAGAATCCTGTGCATGAATAAAGGAGGGTTCTACAGAGAACATGTTTGAGAAGGGTTCTGTGTAGCATCAAAAAGGGTTCTACTATTGTTATGTCAAACTTGTAATAATAGAAGAACCCTTTGTGGCACTACATAAAAGCCTTTTCAAAAAAGGTTCTGTTTAGAACCCTCTACCACACATTCTTCACTGATCTGGAGAGCACTTCCATGATGCAAGTGTGTAGAAGGTCTGTTCATTCCTCTGAAATGAAGGGAAATATATAATATCAGATCTTATTATCCAGCATCTTGCTCATCTTTTATTCATCCCACCATTAATGGAGCGATAGTTAACAGCTGTTATACTCTTCTGCTACTCTGATTTGAAGCTCTCTGCACGATCTTGGGACAATAAGAAGCTCACTGGTCAGTTATTCCTAATATTCATTTCATTTTGGAGATTGATAGAGTTCTGTCACTCTGAGAAAACAAAACTGAATAAACTGACTTCATATTTCTGAAGACTCATCAGGTGTTCACCATGTTTACGTCCTTCTGGAGATGTTTATGGAGGTATCCCACTGATTTGAAGCTCTCTCAGTGAAGAAAACCAAACAAAACAACCTGTTCCACTTTTTGAAAAGAAAATATCTCAATATTTCTTCTTTTTGAGATAGAAGAAATAACTGGGAAATATGATAGCTTTCAGCCTGCTCAAGTCCTGGAGACCTTTCAGAGCTTTATCTGTCTGTTTTGAAGCTCTCTCAGCAAACAAATCTGAAGAAACCTCTTCACACCACATTCTGCTCCAAAACTGCTTTTCAGGTCAAGAAAAACGTGAAGATAACTAAGGACATTTTTCAGAACCTGTAATTTGTTGGCTTTGGTCTGAATCCATTAAGAATTTTGTGAACTTTAGATGACGTTCTCACCAAAATGTGACCAACCGTTCAGTGGTTTGGATTGTTTTCACACAAGGAAAAGACTAGGCAAACCAAAATGAATCACAACAATTTGATAACATTCTCTCCAATGATTGGTCAGATCTGCAGGCAGGAGCAATAAAGTAAATACCAGAAGAAGGTGCTGTGGACCAATCTGGACCAGTACAGATTTCTGTGCAGTTTAACATGGAACAGCAGATGAGATGGCATTTGTTCATAGCTGTAGAGATTATCTGACCAATATACCAGCTTTAACTACACCTGCAGGGCCGTTCAGCTCAGATCTGCAGATTACATCTGATAGTTGGGTCAGACTGAGGTCAGATCATGTTCTCAGCACAAACTACTCCAGAGTTTGTTTGGGACCAGACTGAGACCATCTCCTCTAAAGGGTCTTGGTCTGGTTTTGGTCTGCAGCCGAGTGTGATTACTGTTTTCACACATTCCTAAATGAATTGAACCAAGAGTGAAAAGGAACCAGGGTTTGATTTAACCAGACTTAAATGTGATGGTTTATGGAACTTTTTCAGCTCTATCTCTGTTTTGAGGCTCAAATAAAACAAAATGGATGGATGGATGGATGGAAACCCAATTTGCACCATGTTTGGAGAAAAGAACAATGCTCTTTTATTTATTTATTTATTAAATATCACATCAAATAGTCTTTTCAGGTATTTATAGTATTTACTTAATTTTGTAGATGTTTATGGATCATCTAGAGCTCTGTTGCTCCGTTTTGATGCTCTCTTTGCAAACAAATCTGAACAGACCCCTTTGTGCCACTTTATGGGAGGAGAGAAAATGCTCTCCTCAAGGAGAAATGTCTTCATAGGGAAGAAATTGGTAATGAGGTTATGGAGAAGGAAGCGTCGTCTGTACTTTGCCCTGTCGATGAGTGCTCACCTTGACAAGTTTTATAGCGTATTTCTGGAGGAGGATTACATGCTTGGTTAATGTTCACATGGTGTGTGTATTTCTGTCAGGGATGGATCTGTGCTTCACAACGTGTTCAGTGTTTCCATACATACACATATATTTCAGTCTGAAACCTTCTCCAAACTATCTCAGGTATCAGTCCGCAATTTCTGAGCACTTTCCTGTAGTTCCTTTCTGTGGGGCATTAAATGTTCCAGACCTTTGCTTTCTCAGACCACCCCTGTGAACAATTTACACTCATCAAGCAATTTCATTGGAACACCTGTCCAACTACTCGTTAATGCAATTATGTAATCAGTCAAACGTGTTGTAGTGAATAAAATCCTGCTGTCAGTCATCAGAATGGGGACAAATAAAATTTCAGTGATTTTGATTGTGGCCTGATGGGCCAGATAGGCCAGCGTGAATTGCAGGTCTTCTGGGATTTTCAGCACAACATTCTCTAAAGTTACTCAAGTGTCTGGGGGTGTGTTTGTTATGTTTTTAGGACAAGAAAAATGAATTCAATGTATTTAAATGAATATTGATTGAATATATTGATCATATACCCATTGATAGCTGTAATGATTTTTGCCACTATAATCGTGATATCAAGTTTTCATGGTGTTTCATGTATAGTCGGCACTTATCTTCAAATTTATCAGCAGTAATTATGCTGAATCTAATTTGTAAAAAAAGGATCCATGAAAGTGAAATATGCTTCAGATAATTTGAAAAGTATGAATATCAGAATGGTGTAATAAAGAAAAATCAAGTGAGTGGACCATTCATATGTATTATTCATTGCATGAATGCCACAGCCTGTTTGAGTACTGTTGAGAACTTATTTTGCTGCTGATTTTATTTGTGTTGTTCAATTTAAAACGATCAATATAAAATTATTTCAGTTTTTGTTTTCAGGCTGAGTATCACAAATTGAATCTGATTCACAAGGCTATACACAAAAGCTCTCGGAGGAAAAGTAGAATAATTGTAACCCTCTGGAGTTTGAGGCCTTTCATGCTACAGTGCTGATATATGCCACTGAACTATATAGATTATAAAATAATCAGCACAATTCATGCAATTCATTACAAAAACAACTCAAGACTGATTTTACTTGCTCATCTCTGCCATCGTCCTCAGGATCAGGTCAACTCACAATGAAACTGCCTCACCAGTTTTCTCGAAAAGGAGGTGCTGCTTTGCGATGTGTGCTGTGAGGCGACAGTAGTGTTGTTCTGAGGTGCGTTTTATCTGCTGCAGCTGAGAGTCATTTTGCATCTTGGAGTTTTAAAACAACCCCTGCAGAAGCAGAACTGAATAGATTGTGGTGGATTGCAATGCCGTTATAGTATGAAGAACTGAATGGGTTTGCCTCTTGTTACTCGTGCTTCTCTCACAAAATTCTAACCATTTGTTTTGTTTCATCCAGATTTATTCAAGTGTTTTGGTGACTTTTCTGTTTTTTCCAACAGGAGGGAGAACCAACTCCAGAGAGTTAAAGATAAAAAAAATCACATTTTAACTGACCTTTAGTTTGTGTATGAGCATTTTTGTAACTTCCCAGCATGCTCTAACAATTCCACAATAATTCTGATAACTGCGATGATTTTAGCCAATATAATCAAAGTAAATTGCCATGCTGTTCCATCTCTAGTTGGCACTTTATCTGTGTGTTATCTGCAGTGATTATGATGATTCTGATTAAAGCAGTAGACGTATCTCAGACCTGATCCTCACATGAAAATATATCCATATAAAGATATCTTCATAAAATCTTCATAGGAACCTGAAAAATATTGATATGAGATTATTAGCATTGACGTCAATATATTAGCCCTGCTTTTAATCCGTATAGGATAAATTGATGGTTTAAACCACCCCATAGTTTCTAACACCAACATTGTTGAAAAGCTCTTAGGGCTGATGTCTGTGCATTCATTTAAAGCTGTAGCTATTCACTCAACACTGTTTAGACATGGTATGTGTTCATTTAGAGGGTAGGTGTTCATATAACAATTTGTTTCACTGTGTGTGTTAATTAATTAATTAATTTAATATAGCTCTAAGAACTTGCAATTTCCCTCTGGGATTAATAAAGTGTTTCTCATTCTGATTACCACTGTAGCTGTGTACTCAACACAGTTTTAACACTGTATGTGTTGATTTAACACTGTAAATAAATTGAATCTTAGTTGGTAACACTCTATGTGTTAACAATTTAACACTGAAGGTGTTCACTCAGTACTGTTGTATCATTATGTGTTATTTTACACTGTAGGTGTTGATAACACTTTGTAAACACTGTGATAATTTAACAGTGTTGGCTTTCACTCAACACTTTCTAACACGGTAGGCTTTCACTCAACACTTTTAAGACTGTAGGTGTTAATTTAACACTGTAGACATTTACTCAACACAGTTTTAATGTTATGTGCAGGTGTTTACTCAAAATGTTGTTACATTTTATGTGTTAACACTGTAGGCATTCACTCAACACTGTTTTAACTGTTAATTTACAACTGTAGATGTTCACTCAATGCTGATTTAACAGTGCATGTTTCAGCAACACTGTAGGTATTCATTAACACTGCATTTGTACACTGTTTGTGTTTGGTAACTGAGCTCAGTTGGTGGTGTTTCAAAATTGCACGTGTTAATAATCCTGTAGGCCCTCAACTCAACAGTGTTAAGCTTCTGTAATTAATCAATAGCTTGGATAAGGGAACAATGTCAGGGCATAAATTCAAATGTCTGACTGTTCATTCAGCCCTGGGAACTATTCGTTTTACTATGTTTAATTTTTCTATGTAAGAAAAACAACAACGGTTTGCTACTTTACATGTCACTTAAAATGTTGACTCTCTCTCTCTCAGTATCTTTTTAAAGCACGGCCTTGCTGAGATAGCAAGGCTTGGGGGCATTCAGCATGTCAGCTGCTTCTCATGTCCATTCAGTTGTGTTCAAACTGACCAGCACAAAAAGACCACATGGAACAACACATCCCTAGATCAAAGTCAAAATAACACTGCGTGTGAAATTGAGGTAATATCACAGTAAAAACCGGTTTTTGAGGCCAAACTTGGGCCTTTTAAACCTATATGGACAAAAAGTATTGGGACACCTCATTCATTGTTTCTTCTGAAATCAAGGAAATTGGAAAGAGTTTATCCTGCTCTTGTTGGAGAAACAGTCTCTACTGTTCAGGGAAGGCTGGACCATTTCATTGCATCCAGTGACAGGAGGGTTAGTGAGGTCAGGATGTTGGATGATCACCACACCGCCTCATCCCAGACAGTAACAACCCATCCCATAAGTTTTGGATGGAGCACCATCACGTCAGTGTTTTTTTATGAGACACCATTTTTTAAACTGAACTGAAACCTAAACTCAGCATAAAGAAGCATTTGGCTAGAAGGGAAAAGCGTAAGGGACATTTCACAGATATTGATGAATTTACACCCCTATAGTCCGTGCACGGCTTTAGGCATGATGCCAATAGGTTCCTGTTGATCTGCTCCAGAGAGTCTTATTTCCTGTACATCTCTGTGTGTGCATTTGCACATGTGTATCAACAATGAAGCTGAATGCATTTATTCGAAGGGGTGTCCAGAAACATTTAGAGAGACAGTATACTGTATTTCTTCAGATGTTTCCCCCATTCCACCTTGTGGGTATTGCTGTGGCGTTGTATCCACAGCGAGCTCCAGGTACAGCAGAAACACCTCACGTGTTACAGGACATTACATTACAAGATGAATTATAGATTTGATTGTGGAGTGGCCCATTGCATCTCTCCTTAATTGTGGCATATAAACAGATCTTGGCACGCGTTCAAAATATCAAAGTTCATTTCATGTCACTGTTTCAAATAAGGATATTCTAGTTTCGGGGATGTTATGAAAGATGGAGCGAGGATAAGGACAAGTGCTCTGAGAGAAAAGGGGGAGGGGAGGAGGAAAGTTGCATATTACTGTAAATCACTGGGCTGGGATATTGCCCTAAGCTGGTTTCACAGAGAACATAGAAGATGGAGACACTGTATATACAACCACACACACACACACACACACGCGCGAAGCAGAGGGTGACTGCAGATAAGCCAGGAAAAATCCATGGCTTCCAAGAGAACAGTGTATTCACTGCCAAGAGTGTGGCTTTGAGAGAGACCTATTTACACCAGACTTGGAGCTCGCTCTCCACAGCGTCTTCTACAGTTCATCACAGTGGAGCATGTATTGTATGTTTTAATCTCTCGCCCCCTCACTCTCTCACGCGCTTTCTCACTTATTCTTGTCTGTGTTCATTATCCCACTGTGGCTCTTTCTTTTCTCTTTCTTTCTTCCTTTGCCTGTCTTTGTCTCTAATCAACAGCACAAAGGTGGCTGATCTGCCTCACTATTGTTTGAGCTGGTCCTTTGTTGTCTAAATTGTCTGATCTGGCTCTGTTTCTTTATTGTCAGGTCTGGATCAGGTTCTGTATTGTTTAAGCTTTGTTTCTTGTTTGTAATTTACTGACAATACTTCTGTGTTGTCTGATCTGGGTCTGGTTCTGTATTGTCTGATTCAGCTTTGGTTCTGTGTTGTCTGATCTGGCTCTGGTTCTATACTGTCTAATTCAGCTTTGGGTCTGAGTTGTTTGATCCATTTTATGTTCTGTATCCATTTTTTTTCTGCATTGTCTGATCTAGTTTTGGTTCTGTATTGTCTGATCTACCTCTGTATCTATATTGTCTGATCTGGCTTTGGTTCTGTGTTGTCTGATCTAGTTTAGGTCCTGTATTGTCTAATATATTTTTGGTCCTGTATTGTCTCATCTGCTGCTACTTCTATATTGTCTGATCCAGCTTTGGTTCTATGTTGTCTGATCTAGTCCTTTATTGACTAATCCAGTTTTGGTTCTGTATTGTCTGATGTGGTTTTGGTTCTGTATTGTCCGGTCCTGTTTTGGCTCTGTATAGTCTGATCCAAATTTGGTTCAGGATTTATTGTCTTGTCTTGTTCTCTAATGTAGTCTACTGTTGTGATGTTGGTTCTAATCTTGTTCCCTACAATCTGATTCAGTAGTGTTTCTCATTTCCCTGTTCGGTTTCCTGTTCGGACTGATCTGTGTCTCACCTAGTTCTGTTTGTGCAGTTTGGGTTTTGTATTGACTGATCTGATTCTGTACTGACAGTTCTGTTTGAGGTTTTGAAACTGAGCAGGAAAACACAGAAGGAAAATTCCTCGAGGGTCAGTTACTCATAATAAGGAGCCTCATGAGATTTATCACTGCATGTTGTTAGCATTTTATAGCCCTGATGTCTGGACAGTTATGTAAAGCAGTAGAGTAAGCAGGGAATGGGCTTCAGAAGTGAGATGTTTTCCCCTAACAATCAATGTGATTAGCAGACACCATCAGGCAGGATTTACTGCTGAATTTCCTCATGTGTGCTGTGTACAGCCAATCAGATTCCTGCCGGTCAATGCAATTATGCAGCCTCGAATGCAGACTGCACTTAAGGACTCACGACAGCTGGTTTTATCAACACCAGCATCAGACAAAAAAGGTCTCCAGAGGCAAGTCTTGTCAAATTAGCACTTGAATGACTCAATCAGACTAGTGCTCCCAATGGTGGGATCAAATCCTCACTAGCTTCTTTACTTCATTAGACCAGAAAGAGGTGGAATTCTTTCCTCATGAAAGGATAAATGGTGTACTAATAGCAGGAGGTTGTTTATGGATTAATATCTTCTATTATAGTGCATAGGAGCATTTATCAAGGTCGATTATGGACTATTATCTAATATCTTCTACAATATCTTTTTACTGAGGTTCTTTATTGATTGGTATATTTAAGTGCATTTATTGAGGTTTTCTATGGATTAATATCTTCTGTTACAGCATATAGGAGTTTTTATTGAGGTTGTTAGTGGACTATTATCTTCTGTTATAGTGTATAGGAACATGTATTGAGGTCGTTTATGGATTAATATCTTCTATTGTATCTTATAGGAACATTAATTGAGGTTGTTTATGGATTAATATTTTCTATTATAGCATATACGTGTTTTATTGTAGTTGTTTATGGACTAATATCTTCCATTGTAGCTTATAGGAGCATTAATTGAGGTTGTTTGTGGACTAATATCTTCCATTGTAGCTTGTAGGAGCATATTATTGAGATTGTTTATTGTCCAATATCTTCTAGTATAGCATATATGAGCATTGTTTGACGTTGTTTATAGAGTAGTATCCTATATTATAGCATATTGGAGTGTATATTGAGTTTTTTATGGACTAATATCTTCTATTGTAGCATATAGGAGCATTTCTCCAAATTTCAATATTGTGTATTGTGTATGTAATATTTTCAATTATAGCATATTGGAGCATTTATTGAGGCTGTTTATGGACTAATATCTTCTATTATAGCATATATGAGCATTTCTTGAAATTGTTTATGGACTACTATATTGTATTATAGCATATTGGAGCATTTTCTGAGGTTGATTATGGGCTAATATCTTCTATCATAGCATGTAGGAGCATTTATTGAGGTTCTTTATGGACTGTGTCCTTATGTAGGTGTACTTTTTGGCTTTGCTGATGCTCTGATATCTTTTCTTTCAATATGTAGGAGTGTTTATTGTGGTTGAAGGGATTAGGATTGTGTACATAGTGCAATTGCGGTTGTGTTGAATCTGTTGATGTGTAGTACTCAGTGTTACTATCACAAATGAAAGAAGAAACACAGATCAGCCTTAATGATGGCCTGAGAGGGTTAATGTTAGATGAAGGCAGATTGAATGTGTTGCATTGTTTAGTTTTTACTTTCCAGACTAATTTAAAGTTGCTTTATCTGTGCCTTTATCTTCACCATCTTAGTAATTGCATGCAAAAAAGAATATGACTTGATGATCTCACTTTATTGTCATGACAACAGCATTAACATCTCCCCCTGGTGCCGTTAAAGACTATTAAAGCACTCTGTTGGTGGTTTGTCAGTCAGGTCAAATGTCTAATGATTTGCCGGAATGATGCACAGTGATATTGCCTGGGCGGCTGTTGGGCGTCAAATGTTATCTGTGGCGGTCAGAGAATAACTGCTGGCCTCCTTGGAGGCCAGAACAGTGATCGTTCATTTTAGACAGAGCCAACAGGGAGTTGAGAGAAAAAGAGAGTGGGAGTAAGAAAACAGGAGAGACACAAGTAGGTGTGTTTTTGGACGAAATAATAGTGATAAATGTTATAACTGTCATTTTAATACCATTTTGTTCCTCTGATATAATGATAATAGCATAATAATGCAATTTTACACTTTTAAACAACAGCAATATATTTAATGATGTATTTAATTCTGGCTTTCAAAAGTTTGCAGCATATTTTAAATGCTGTTTATTTTTCCAATTGCATCTCTTTGATTATACAGCAAGTCATATTTATATTTACATTGTCAAACAAAAGGATCTGTAGTAGCCAACTGCCCATAAAAAGCTCATTATTTTGTCATCATTTTGGCAGTGTTTGCAGTAGGTAGGAACATTTTAAGTACCCAAGGTATCTGTGACCTGAACAAAGAAACAAAATGCCTCCTCAACTCTCAGTACTGAGAAAAACACTCATTTTCCAGAGGATATGAGGGAATATTTGCATACATCTCATTCACATGGGACAAATAAATCCTGAGGTTATTTTTACAGTTCAGTTTACAGGGGGTAAAGAATCTGAGAAAAGAGAAAAATGACTGACATGGCACATTCAGATGGAATTAATATCACAGAGAACCTCCCATAAAAATTACTTTATCCCATCTCCCCTTGTTAAACTAATCCCATCCGAATAGGGCTTTACTCTTACAAATGTCCTGGAATTATGCAGTCTTTAAGAAAAATACATATTAGCCTTCATTAACTTGTCTTTGCCTGTTGCAGACTTAAATGTTATTTAAGCTTCAGACATTAGCTTGGTTTGCTGTTGATTGTGAGATCCAAAGGGCTCTCTGGGGTCCTCAGAAAGAAGGTTGTAGATGCAGATGAGTCTGGAAAGGGATTTAGAAAGATCTCAGAGTGATTAGAAATAAACAACCAGTCAGCTTGCTGGTTATGCCTCAAGCAGAGGTGGGTTGGAGCCACGGGAGCGAGCGCTGGTAGCCGGGCCTTTTCCCATGGGGCCTGGCCGGACCCAGCCCAAAGAGGCAACATGGTCCATTCCTCCTGTGGCCCCACCACCCACAGAGGAAACCATCGGGGGTGCCTTGTGGATTGGATTGTGGTCGAGGGGTGGGGTCCTCGGCGGCCCGATCCCGGGACACAGCGACTAGCTGTTGGAATGTGGAACGTCACCTCGCTGGGGGGAAGGAGCCTGAGCTTATGCGGGAGGTTGAAAGGTACCAGCTAGAGACACTTGGGCTCACTTCTACGCACAGCTTGGGCTCTGGAACCCAACATCTTGAGAAGGGTTGGACCCTCCACTACTCTGGAGTCGCTCAGGGTGAGAGATGTCAGGCTGGTGTGGGCTTGCTTTAGCTCCCCAGCTCAGCCCTCTCATGTTGGAGTTTACCCCAGTGAACGAGAGGTTCGCCTCTCTGTGCCTCCAGGTAGAGGAGAGGCCGAATGGCAGTGTGGTGTACCCGACCCTCTTGGGAGGGGTACTGGAAAGTGCCCCAACTGTGGACTCCATTGTTCTGCAGGGGGACTTCAACGCCCACAGATGCCATCAAGCTGAAGAAGAAGACCTATCAGGCCATGTTGGCCTCTGGGTCTTCCGATGCAGCCGACAGGTACCGGCATGCTGCTGCAAGGGTGGTTGAGTAGGCAAAAACCCGGACCTGGGAGAAGCGATTCTGGCAAACTGTCCTGCACCTCAGAAGAGGGAAGCAGTATCCTGCCAACTCGGTTTACAGTGCGGGTGGGGAGCTGTTGACCTCGACCGTGGATATCGTTGGGTGGTGGAAGGAATACTTGGAGGATCTCCTCGATCCCACCATCATGTCTTTCAATTAAGAAGGTGAGGCTCAGGAATCTGAGGTGGACTCGCCCATCACCCGGGCTGAAGTCACTGAGGTGGTCTTCAAGCTCCTCAGTGGTGGGGCCCCAGGGGTGGATGAGATCTGCCTGGAGTATCTCAAGTCTCTAGATATTGTTGGGCTGTCTTGGCGGACGCCCCTGTGCCCCTGGAGTGGCAGACTGGGGTGATGGTTCCCTTGTTTAAAAAGGAAAAGTGGAAAAGGGACAGTGAGGAGAGAGAGAGAGAGAGAGAGAGAGAGAGAGAGAGAGAGAGAGAGAGAGGGAAGGAGAAAAAAAAGAAAAGGTACAGAAAAATTGAGATGAAGAATAAGAGTCTGAGAAAAGAGAGGAGCAGGTTGTGACACCAAATTTTCCTTGCTCTGTGACACAACAAACAAACTATTTTTGGCAATGCTTGTTATTCTCCAATCCCGTCCTTATCTGATACAGTGTACATACAAAACTGACTCACTGACTGGAAAATAAATCACAGCCTGTTTTTTCCCCTTTTTTTCCTTACAAACCAATTAAGCCTGGACTTAAAATGAAGCAGTGCATCCTCCAGAAAATAGGATTGAAGTTTGTTAATTGGGGCCTCCATCTGGATAATTCAGTAACACACACAGAAACACACACACACACACACACACACACACACACACACCTGCACGTACAGAAACATGCAAACAGCTGTTGACTTGGCGCACATCTCGATACGTCCCACGTAATTAATAATAAAATAAGAAAATGTGACTCTGAAGAGCAAACAGTGGAGTTAGTGAAGAGCAATATTAGCCATAAATGCACCATATGTATAATGGCTATCTATACCTAATAAAATACTGCAAACACGGCCTCCATTTTCTTTTATTAGTAATAAAACCTGAAGAGCAGCCTGTCAGTCTCTGTCTGCTTGTCTGGTTTATGATGATCTTGCATAGTTGTGTTTGAAGAGACGATCTGCAGAGATAATGCAGTATAAAACTGTGGTGAGAGGTGATTTAGACCTCGCGAAAGTCAATTTATTATTCCAACAGACTCGCTCTAACCGAATTTAACAGTCCCACCTCAAAACGCCTTCCTATTCCCTTAATAGCCCTCTGCCTTTAAGGTCACTTTGTAGAACAGTGCTGTCAAGGGAATAGTGTGGGGAAAGAGAGTGAGTGAGCCAGGCCAAAGAGAAGGTTTGCAGTTGGTCTACAGAAAGATGTTAGAGTGCAGCACTTGTGTGTCTGGACTGAGCTGCCCGATATTGGACCTTTTTAATAATACAAAAAAAAGTAGTTCCTGGAGGAAAGAGAGAGTGTTAATTCTGTTAACACTGGACTGGAGTTCTTCCGATTATTAAAGGTGGAATCTGGAAATGATAAAAAGGTCCAGCACTTCTAAGGCATGCTGTCCCTCAATCATAAAAGCCAATTGTCCAAAATTGACCACTGGAATGATATGTATGTATAAATTTCAATACTTCCATATGTGAGATTTCACATTTCAATGTTCGTCATGTCAAAAACCAAGTTATGATCAGGGCACAGCATGTGAGAAACAACTCTGAATGCAGACTGTAGACAATGTTGGGCACTTAAGGGCAGGCGCATTAAGCCACAGCTGAGAAACTGAAAGAAGACTGGCATATATCACGGCGTGTCACTGACGCTTGCTTAAGGCCACATCCTGAGCATACTCAACCATGGCCATATGTGCATGTAATTTTCTAAAACCAGAAGAACACTGGAAAGTGTTTGTTAAAAGCCTGTTGTTACAAGACAGTGAGAGTATTTATGGATGATACAAGCTGATAGAGAATGCATTATTTAGAGAGATTTAATATTACATCGTATTTATTGGGAGAGTTATTTCCAAAGGCAGCTTTTATACAAACAGGCTGGAGATTTCTTCTGGCTACTGGCAATGCCTGCTGGAGCTTAAACAAGAACATCATGAACAGTGGACTATGCTTGAAAAGAATATCTGGTACATGTGGAAAAAGTATCACTGCATTTAAATTATCAATAGGGAAACAAATCATGAATAAACCAAATTAATTTTTTACTTTAACTCTACATTAAATCTAAGTTTACTAGTTTGTTGGTAAATTGTTGGTGTTTCCAGTCAGATCTTATTTTTTTGCCAGGACTGACAGTCACTATGCTGTCCCCCTCACCCCCCAAATTAACGAACACCAGTGAATTTACTGAAAAATGACGGTAGAACGTAAGCATTTTTAGTGGAGCCAGCATGCTAAGGCCACAAGGATGATTCTGGACAAGGGCCATAGCTGGTGGGCTAATGCCACAGTAGTGGTGTGGGAGGAGGCCCACACTCAGAATGCAGCAACGCTGTTCTAGTGATTTTGGATGAGTGATATGGGATGAGACGCCACACTAGTAATTCTGGGTGAGTGCTGTAACTGCTGTGATAACACAACAATCGCATTGTTTTTCTGTCAATCATGATCAATAATGGTCAATTTATCATTGATAATGGTAACAATATTTGAATTACATTTTTCCATAAAATGATCTGCCTGTGATTATGTTGTGATGACCAGCAGCCACTCTTCCAGAATGTTGAAGAGCATGGAGAAAGGAGGTGGTGCTAAAAGGCCACTGGTGTTGCTCTTTCCTAAGTACATTTCTAAGATGTTAGTGCCAAGCAAGAGAAGACACGTGATTGTGAAACTCTATAACAGTATGGAAATGGCTGCAAAACTCAAACTGTATTTATTAAACAATTGGAAAAGAGAAAGAATTCACCTAGATCAGTTAGTTTGCATGTGCCAGGCTGAGGGTTGTCTTAATTTGCTAGTACATCTTGAAAAATTAGGTTTTTGTCATATTTTGTTAAATTTTATATTCATTACATTTCATTCATTACATAGTTCAAGCTTTTTTTTGGTTTCATGATTTTTAATCTATGAAAAGGTTTGAAATGTCACTTTATGAGTAAAGAATATAAAATATGACAGTTTACCTTTCTGAATGCAATTATTTCAGATGACCTTTTACACGATATACAAATTTTTTGAGATTTTTTGAGGTCTTGTTGGCCATGAAATGAGGAAAGGGATATTTTGTATGACATATATTCAAAAGGCCAAGCTTGTCTCTTGTTTTGTCAAAATATTAGCTAAATCCCTTGATTACATTACTAGCTATAACTCTAAAATGATGTAGGACTGTTAACACAGTTGTAAAGAGAAACAAATCAAAAAATATTTTTATGGAGCCCTGAACTGCTGGGTCAACGGAACCCAATGACCCTGTTCCTTCGCACCTGTGTTGACGGAATGAAAGCGACCCCCAAGAACCAGCACCCCCACCCCCTGTTGACAGAATCTGCAGAATAGTCGCTTTGATAAAGTCTTAAATCTGTGTTATGTATGTTTGGTGTGTAGTGCTGTGTAATTTATTTTGAAATTGTGACCAAAATTGTGTGTATACATTGGCTCTCCACCTTCCACCAACTGGACCTGGACTAGTTTCCCACACTGCCATGGACTAGCTGCTCACCCACCATCACCAACTGTAGAAATCTACTGTTAATATTATGTCCACCAGATAATTAACATTACTTCAATACCCGAGTAATAGAACAGAGATGTAGGGGTCCAGTATCCCCTAACCATGTATAAGTAGTTTGACCAGAGGAGGATGGGTCCTCCCCTTGTGAGCCTGGTTCCTCCCAAGGTTTCTTCCTCCAGCTGAGGGAGTTTTTCCTTGCCACTGTCGCCATGTGGCTTGCACACTAGGGGATCTGTCATTTATACTTTGTTTCTGTTTTAACCTTTCTTATTTATTTATTTATTTATTTATTTATTTATTTATTTATTTAATTTCTGTGAAGCTGCTCTGTGACAACTTCAGTTGTGAAGAGCGCTATAAAAATAAATTTTGATTGATTGATTGATTGACCAAAACTGAGCCCTAGTAATGAATCTTTCGCACTTTTGCAGGAAAGCAAATCATCCTGCCAGCTGCAGCATGTCCTGATTGAGTGGCTACGCGCATGAAATGAAGAAATTATTAGAATAGGACTGAGTCACAGTCACTCAGACAGGCCGAGACAGAGAGAGAGAGAGAGAGAGAGAGAGAGAGAGAGAGAGAAGAGAGAGAGAGAATAAAGTGATGGAATTAGAGACTTAAAAAAAGGTGTCCCTGTCATTTCTGTTACCTTGACAACCTGATTATATTCTCTGACACATGACGCATCCTCGACTTGCCGTGTCAGTTCCACTGCAACTGAGGATGACATCACTGTAAATGAACTAATAAAGAAAAACATAATGAATCAGAATATAACAAAATTAACTGCTTAATCTCGCTCACACACTCGCGCGCACACGCTCATGCGAACACACTCATGCGCACACACTCATGCATTAAGTGGCTGTCCCGTCTAGGAGAGATGATGTGTTATTAATGTAGGTAATATTGTATGACCTGTGGCACATCATTTTGTGCTTCATAAATGAGATTATTAAATGTGTATCTGAGAGGATTTGCGGCGTGAGGAGACTGAGGGGGACGTAACAGAGGCCAGTGAGTGTTCTGGGCCCCAAATTGATATGGCCATGTACTCTCATTATATGAAGATCCTGGTTACTCAATATCTGATGGGGATTAAGTCAAACCTGAACGAACCTGACGAGCTAAGTTCTATGGTGTGATCCATCAAATATAAGTGTTTTGTCAACTATTCATACATACCGGCAAACCCAGTATTATGATATATCACAAATCATAAACTTCAAGCTTTGCACATGGTTCCTAGCAGACTTGCTTTGGGTATTTCAGGTTGGTTGAACGACAGTTGTGGTCTGCTTTGATCTTCTCCTTTTTGTTTTCTTAAAGGTGAAGTTTCTTGCAATCTTTTGTTTTTACTAGACTAAAGACGGTTGTCTAGGAGGATCTCCACTGAGCATCCGCATTCCCACAGAATAATGCACCATAGCTCACAATCAGATTTTGTGAATAATCAAATCAACAGATTTACACGCACTACGGTAATCAGAGAACGCAAAAACCAGTCAATAATCTCACCGAATGTGTCAGGAAGAAGGTGGAAGAAGCTGTTGTGGTGGGAATCAGCAGTGTTAAGTTTGTGTTACATGTACATTAAGACTTTTAGACCAAACTGTGAAGCTTTCTTGTTAATGCACTACATGCTTTATGTGTTTTTATCTCATTAATGATTCTATATATACACGTCCGTTAAAATACAGCGCTATTGATGGAGAGAACAGGTCCAGTCTCAGCCGTTTGAAGTCTGTAGCTCCTTTTGAGTACTTGTTGATCTCTTTATTGATTCCATCATAAGACTCCTTCTTGCTCTGACACGGTTTTGAGGGACAGTCTTGTCTTGACAGTGTACTTTCCTTTTCCTCACAATTCATTTGTGATGGCTTGTGCATGTGTCCAATTGTATCTCTTTTAATTTCCTTCTTAAGCTCTGTGGTCTTCAGTTTCACCAGTGTTACCTGAATTAAGGAGGTCTTTTATCCAGTAAAGTGATGATTTATGGGTACAGGCCAATTTGAAAGCCAACCATGTCCTAATTTGAGAAATATCTTACATCTTTCTCAAATTTGGAGCCTCCAGCATAAGGGCTAGTTATGCAAACAACGTTTTTATTCTGCCCTTTTTGTCACATGAATATTTTCATAGAAAAAAAACCCCAAATGTACTGCATTGAATTTTGAGGATCATAAAAGTGCCAGCAGCAAACACTGAAGTGCAATTTGTTTGCTTTTAAAGAGGACTAAAGGCTTTTCTACGTGGTGAAAATAATGAATACTTTCTGATTAGGCATTGCATGCATGTAACATAATGCACTGCTTTAAGAACAGACACATCTCATTTAGTGTGAAATTCAAGTGAACAAGACAAATGCAGTTAATTGCAATTAGCTGATGAAGTGGTCCTCCTCTGAAAGTACTTGGCCAGTTATTTTGGTTTTGCTGTAAACTGAAGAGATGTCTGTTTGGGATTAAGTTAAATATGAGAGGAGAGCTGAGAGCTCTTGTTTCCTGATGTGTCCATCTAGATGTCATATCAAAATGCAGTATTCAGCTTAGGTTTGCATAGCATCTTCTGGATTGGGCTTATTAATGCTGAAGTGTATGATAGTATCATTTAATTGGGAGGAATTGCTGTACAGCAAGACAATGACCTACAACACATTGTTAACATAACAAATGACTTCTTCAAGGGAAAGGTGGAAGGATGTTGCCTGGCCAAGTCTATCACCAGACCTTAACCCAATTAAGTATGCATTACAGGCTGTAATTATATAGAAGGGCTGCCTCCACACACATATTTACTGTATGTGTGTGTGTGTGTGTGTGTGTGTGTGTGTGTGTGTGTGTGTGTGTGTGTGTGTGTGTGCATATATACATTTCTTGTTTGCTCAAATTTGATGCTAAAAAGAGATCTACTATTATATCACACACATTAGCGTTAGGATTAACATATGCGTTTAAGGTTCATGTATTTTTATGCTCTAATTCTTGGGTTTTTTATTCTCTTTTTTTCCACAATCAGTGCCCGGTGACCCAAGTTTGGTGTCATGACCTTGAGAAGGCCATTTGTCAGAGGCAAGGTGTCTGTGATGTCCTGACAAAACACTGCAATGACCTGACATAATCCCACCATTGTCCAGAGGCCATCCTGTTTCAGCACCAAAGAGAAGGGGTGAAGATGCCTAACTCTGCCCCCTTACCTCCTGTCCCACCTCTCGCCATCCTGAACTGCTCCTTGTCTGCCAATTGTTCCCTAGGCAACCTCTCCGCCATCGTCCACGCTGACGAATGCCATGGCAACCAGTCGCTTTTTGTCATCATGGCCATTGCCTACAGTGCTGTGGCCTTCCTGGGTGTGGTGGGCAACCTGGCCCTCATTCTGGTCATTGCCCGCCAGCGGGAGCTGCACAATGTCACCAACGTCCTGATTGCCAACCTGTCCCTGTCTGACCTTCTGATGGCAGTCATGTGCCTGCCGTTCACCTTTGTCTACACCTTCATGGACCACTGGGTGTTCGGCGCCATCATGTGCAAACTGAACAGCCTGGTGCAGTGCTGCTCTGTCTCTGTCTCCATCTTCTCACTGGTGTTGATCGCTGTTGAACGCCACCAGCTCATCCTGCACCCCCGCGGATGGCGCCCCAGCCTGTCTCAGGCTTGGCTGGGCGTAACCTTCACCTGGACCCTGGCTCTGCTGACTGCAACCCCCTTCTTGCTCTTCTCTGTGGTGACTGACGCCCCCCTCCGGCAGCTACCCTCTATCTTCCAGGAGCACTATCGTGGAAAGGTGGTGTGTGTGGAGGAGTGGCCGTCCCGCGAGTTTAAGCTAACTTACACCTCCGCCATGCTGATGCTGCAGTACCTTGTGCCTCTTGGCTTCATATTCTTCTGTTACCTAAAGGTAAGAAGGGGCAGTGATAGGTTTTATGCTGTTTTAAATACATTGTGAATTTGTATTTCTCATCTTTATGGATTCTGAACACACTGTTCAACACCAGCTTTAATCCAGATGAGGTACTGCTGCCAGTAAATCACAAATACATCAGTTTCTATTCAGTCATGAGTCTTGAGTGTGAAAGTATTTTCTACATGGTTTTAGAAGCAGAGGCTTAAGTGAAATAGTTGCATTTTTCTACTCTCATGTTCAGTGGAAACAGGGTTCAAACACTTTTAAATGCAAATACACTCTAAAAACCATATAAGTGTTAATTATACAATATTTATTTTTTTCCATTAATAATTCACTATTTAATAGGCAGTAACTTAAAATGACACCCTGTGGTTTACAAAAAAAGGCCTCATAGTGTGTCAGTTTTACTTTGAGCTTGAACTCTTTCTTGGTCATAGGTCCGGCTGTCAGATACTGGAACTTCTTGATAGTTCCAGTAATGCAGGCAAAGATAAAACCAAATGAATTTCAGATATACAGTACTGAGCAAAAGCTTTAGGCACCTAATCACATAATTACACTCCTGTGTAATAAGAGATCAATAAGAGAGAGTTTAGTGCCTGGAAAGAGCCTGGACAGCGCCTGGATGTGTTCAATTCCATCAGCCGTGCACCTGATTTAACATCACCAAGCACTGATTTACCAAACCAAGTGTTGCTTGAGTACTGCATGAGAACTATAAATAATAGAACCCCATAAGGAGAGCTTTAGAGAGGTTTAATGAACATAGCGATGGAAAATCATGACTTTCTCTAGGAATATTATCTGTGTTTATTCTAATATTAGTGTTTAACTGAGGTAATAAACACTCACTGCCCAAATAAGGACATTTTCCTTTCTCATTTACACAGGGTGTCTAATACGTTTGTACGGTACTGTAGGTCACATTAAAAAGGTAGTGTGAACAGCCTAAAAACGGATCACATACCATCAGTATTATTCATTTTACAATGTTATTTTATATTTATAACCTTCACAGTTATATATGTAAGAAAAATTTTACATTTGGATGTAATTACTTATATACATACATACATACAGTAATTTTTCAAACAATACCATGTGAATTTATTTAAGGCAAAAAGTACACATATACAATAAAATACTGATACGAGCCTGAATACATACATACTTACATACATACATATGGATGCAGCCAAACTCCACTGTATTTTGCAGCTCATTTATTGTCTGAATGAACTGAAGCAAGAAATATGTTGAAATGGCAAATAGCATTTAAATGAAGAGAAAGATCTTAAAATCTTAATTTGTTTGGCTTTAGTTTTGACTGTTAAATGGTGACCTTTTGACTGAAGAAGAGGCCCATAAAGAACCAATAGACACAAGCAAACAGAGTTAGCAGGCCAGCTAATGACTGTGGACTATGAACTTGACTCTCTACTCAGAAAAGCAGCTTAACTGACTATGAAAACATCTCTAAACACGGACTCAACATGATTTATGTCTTGGATGTCTGTATCACTGCTGCTTTCTAGATAAGCAAAATCCTGCCCGACTCATCTTTGCCCTTATTTCTCATAATGTTACAGCATTTCTGAGTATTCTCTTCATCTCTTTGGGATATTTATCTTAATTTGAGTGTCTAAAAACTGAACATACTGAAAGAACATACAAAAAATATATAGTTAATAATAAAATGTAACTTTTGGGGTAAACACTAATTAGTTATTAAGTATTAATCTTGACAATATCATGTTATGTTGTGTGAAATATAGAAAGGTCATATTAGGTAGGGTTGAGTATTGTTTACAAGGATTGAGTACTTTAATCGTTCTGCAATAGCCAAAATAGTCATTTCAGAAGTCCAGATGTCTCCATTTCAACATTTTTATTTATTTAACCACTTAACCCATATGGACACCAACTGAACACTCTTGAGTTTGTTAACGTATTTAAATAAATGAACATTTGAGCATCATTAACTATAATAAATGACAGATTAAATGTCTTTTACAGATCATATCTAAAATATAATCATTAGAAATACATTTTTTTGTGAGAAAAAGACACCCTATGCCCTTGAAGCTGGTATTTCCCCCTTTGGCTGAAATAATGTCAATAAGATGTTCCCTTAAACCATCTACAAGTCTCTGACATTGAGTGGAAGAAAGATTCTCCCACTGCTTCATGCAGATGTCTTTCAGTGATGTGGTGTTTCTATATCAGTCTTTGTACAGACCGTCTTACTCCTTTTTCCTCAAAGCCCATCTCATACAACAAAGATTTCATAGTGGTATCTATGATGGGGAGATCTCCAGGCCCTGCTGCAGCAAAGCAGCCCCAAACCATGACACTTCCACCACCATGCTGGATGGTATGTGGTTCTTCTGTTCAAAAGCTGTGTTTGGTTTGCACCAAAATATATTCTGTTACTGTGCCAAAATAATTCAACTTTGGATTGATTCCAATCACATTGTTCTAGATGTCCTGGTCTTTGTCTAGGTGGTTTTTGCTTTGTTTGTTGACAGCAGGGATTTCTCCTTGTACACCTCTCATGAAAATCAAACTTGTTTGGTCTCTTTCTGATGGTAGGTACCTGTAGGTCCTGTGATACCATTTAAGGATTTTTGAGAATTCTTTACACATCTTTCGGTCTGCTCTGTCCCAGCTTGTTGGCAGTCATTTTAAATGTTCTCCACTTCAAACTCTTTGGATCTCACCATGGAGGGTCCACTCACTTCAACAACCAAGAGTAGATCAAACTAAAGTCCTCCAGGTGGTCTAATTATTTACAGTTAATGTGCTGCAACTGATTCTAATTTTAGCCATTTTAAGTTGTAATAAATATGGGTCCTAAATTTTTCTCACAAATAAATTTAATTTCTAGTAATAACATCTAATAATTAAAAATGATGTTTAAAAGACATTTGTTCAGTTTTGTGTTTTGTGTTTTGTATCACACCGTTGTGTGTGTGTGTGTGTGTATATATATATATATATATATATATATATATATATATATATATATATATATG
>CM067525.1:13464368-13504665 GCA_034509495.1 Acestrorhynchus altus | reverse complement strand
TATATATATATATATATATATAAATAATGAATAAATAACTCAAAATCACTGCCTGTTTTAAATCCCAAACACAAGTGTTTTTGTTTAATTACTTTGAGACTGCTGTGCATGATCTCCTGAGCCGTGCTGCAGGAGAGCCACTTCTTTTTGTAAGCAACAGGTTTTTAAACTAGCTTGGAATAGCTATTACCTCCAGCACCTTTTTTCACAGGAAGCTGAAAAATAACACTGTGCACTCAATGGAAACACCTGAATCACTGTGTCTTGATAGGTCAGGGAATGGAAAGGCAGCTCCTCTACACTGAATATTTAGCAGCAGAATGTTTAACAGGTGATCAGAAACAATCAGGTGTTAGTCTCAAGTGAAGTCACTGTGTAAATGCATCATCATTTTCATAACCAACAGACTCGAAATGCGTTTGTTGCTGTAGAGCTCGATGCAAGAACAGTCAGAAGAAAAACTAAAATCAGGTTTTGTGTTGCATTTCTTCATAAGCTATCCATTATATCACAGTAAGATCAATAACATCAAAAAACAAAATTCAACAAACGCCAACTTAGTCTTTGCATTTAACATTTTGTATTTTAAGCTCATTTAATTTCAAGAAATCATTCCATTTCCCTCTGGTTCACAAGCAGCTTTTTTCTTTCTTAAATTTTGTAAAGGTTATGTAACTGAAATATTGCCTCAACAGCCCAATATGAGCACTGAGAGCATGTTTATGACATAAGCTGACGTTTGACGACAGTAAATCCATACCTACATTATTACTATTTGATAAAACATTTAATTCACAACAAAAAATACTTGGAGAAATTTGCAAATATTGGAATTTGTCTTGAACAGCCAAACATTCTCTACTGTCGAGGAGAATGGATTAAATCAATTCTGTAAGCTACAAACTGTACCGATTTTACTACATTCGTTTTCTTGTTCGGTTGTAGTACTGAATCTTTTGCTTTCAGACAGGAAATTGAATTAACTACATCAACTGAACCGACAATCCACAAATTAATAACTAATATAATCCCATAATGTGTACTACATTGATCTGAATTAAGGGCAGGGAAATGAACCAACCTTCAGAACCTCTTAACCTATGTAATCCTGTCCATATTGGTCATTTCTATTGGTTTTTCATGTTCAATAAATAACCAGCTCTTATAACCAGTTTCTCAGCTTTAACTGAAGAGTTCTCAATAGTATTAGATGAATTTATTCCACACTGCAGACATATAAACTGTATTTTGAGTATTTCAAAGACTTCAGTGTATCATTATGTGCAACACAGAGTGATATTTGACATGTTGTGGTTTATAAAAATAAAGCAACATGTTAAGCTCAAAACATTTTAAATGAGAGCTGATCATTTACTTTAAGCTTTACAGTCCCAATCAACTTTTAGACAGTTCAAGATTTTGTTTAGTAAGATGGATCGACTTACCTGTACTTTTTTCAAAGCTACTGCAGTGTTGTTTATCAAGTATGTTGCTCGATAGACCTCACTGAACTGGCCCCTGCCAATCTTCTTCTCAATGTGAAAATTGGATAAGGTGTTGTAGCCCATGTCTACAGAGACTGTAGGGACTTCAGACTGCAGTTGCTTCTATTATACAACAAAAGAAAAACAGGGATTAAGTGAAAATTGTAACATTCATTAAAACAAATCATTTTCTACAAGTGCAACCAACCTACCAGGTTTCATCACTGCTGTCCAGTGAAAAATGTGTTTCTGCATTTTTGTCCATTTTTAGTTTTCTGCACAGTTTGAACCCTATAGGTCTTCTGTGAATAGACCAATAGAAACGTTCTAAAACAATTTTAATTTCTCTAATTTCTCAAAGTTACAAACATTGTTGCCTTCTTCTGTAAAGTGGATGTTTTTCATTAGACAGTGACGATGTGTCTAATATAGAAAACAGACGGTGTTATCAGCTAAATGAGAGAGGTGTAATTAGATCACATGTAAAGAGATTAAATTAGCATTAACCATCTTCAAAATATAAGAATATTACTTTCCTATTACTTTATCTGGCCAGATGCATTAGACCAGCATGACATTCTAGCTTCTGAAGTGACTTATGTTGAACCAGTTAGTGATAAAATCGCCCACAGTGATTTTCATGAAGAATCATGTGGCGCTTTGACACTTGCGCTCTAAAATTAAAAAGCTAAGCAATAGCCAGAATTAGCCCCTCGGATATAATGTGAAGAAAAAAGAGAAAACTAATTTGACCTTTAGAGAGGGTTTTTTTTTGTGAGGTGGGGTAAACTTCCATCCCACAAATGCTCTTGCAAGAAAAGGTGACGCATTAAAGAACACAACTTCGTGTCACAACTGAACATCCTAAGATGGCCACAGGACAGCCCTGAAGCCACATTACTTTAGATGGAGATGGCAAGGAAGAGAGGGTTGAGGCAAATCGCACCTTGTGAGACAAAGCAGCAGCACTGGATCTATTTATATTATATATTGCCACTGTTACTGTCATTCAAAAACCTAGTAACTCCACAATGGCAACTTTACAGGAGGAAATAAAAGGGTAAAAAAGTCAAAGAAAACATCTTTTATTATTAGTACAATTTATGATGGAGCATTTTAATGATCCAATCCTTGTGTAATTTCCACAAAATTGAACAAACAACCAGATTCCCATGTCAAAAACTTGAAAAACGAAGTAAAAAAAAAAAAATGCAAGAATGTAGATGTAAGGTTTTTATTTACACACGCACGTGGATACACACATATTGAAGAGTCAAGTTTGGGGAAGATTGAGGCATAGTGCAGGCATTCACTGTTCTTACCAAGTTTAATTTCCTTCATCTGAAAATTCCCTTTATGCTTTAATGCTTTTATATATTTATATATTTCATTGATGGATGCATAGGCTGTCTGTTGAAACCATCAAACATAATAATACATGACTGAGTAAACCAAAGGGGTGAAGATAAAGCTTAAGAAGCAGCTCAGTACACTACTGGCTGGGTGCTAGAGGGATAGATGTAGATCAAGGGGCAGCCAATTCAAGCATATCATTGTTTCCTAACTTGACAGCTTTAAGGAGAGGGGAAAAAAGGTGAGAGCTAAAAAACTGCCCCATCCAATTAACACAGTGAGGAAGCTTGTTTTCCTGTAACACCACACACACACAGCCCATATTCCAGGGAAACATCTGTTGTGAGAAGATACTCTTTCAACAATAAACTGAAGGACATTTTGATGCATTTTTTATTTTATTAAAAAAAACAACAATTTGAATTCAATTTTTCCATGAATTACGAAAGATGTTCCACTCAGAACTGAGCTTTGCTTTATTGTCTAAAGATCATTATCACCAATTTCTTCTGGAGTGGCTATTTAAGGACAGGCTGGAGGAAGGGCTTCACACAGGGTGGGAGGTCGAGTGATAGAGAAGTGGTGGGGGGTGAGTTGCGATGGGGAAGTGGGGGGGAGGTTGGAGATTGGCTGGTTGGTTGGTCAGTCAGTAATGGACGGTCCACACAGCCAAACAGTGAAGGAGTGAGGCATTGCTTTCACTCCCCGCACGGTCGCTTGACAAATGTTAGCATGAGCCTCTAAAGCGGCGTGACAAATGCTTGTCTTCCTAAGATGTGTATAAGAGACAGATATATATATATATATATATATGTATATATATATATATATATATAAAACAATGGGCCTCATTCAGCAACCATTCTTAAGAAATTCCTTTTCAAAACCTGACAGTGTTTTCTTATTTGGGATTCGTTCAGTTTATGAGGAGAATGGGATCCATCGTTATAATAATGCACATTATAAATCTGACGTAGACTGTTTTAAGAACATTGGGCCATTTCTCATTCTTCTTTAGAGCTTTTGTTTTTCTTCTGGTCTCTTTCTGTCTTCTCTTTTCCTAACATACTCTCCCCCCATTTTTTACTCACCCTTTCTCCCTTTTCATCTCTCTATGTTCCTCTTCTCTTTTCTCTCTCTTCCTATTTTCTATTTTTTTTTTGTTTTGCTCTCATCCCATTTTGCTCTCTCCCTTTCCCACTTCTTATTCACCCTTTCCCGTTCCTTCTCTTGTTCTCTCCATCATTTCCCACTTCAGGTTTTTCTCTCTCATTTCTTCCTATCTCTCACTCTTCCAATTTCTTACTGCCCCTTTCTCTTGTCCTCTCCATTTTCTCTCCCCCTTTCTCTCTCGATCACTGTCCTTTTCTTACTCTCTTCATCCTTTTCTTCCTCCCTTTTTTCAGTGTCATTTTATTGGCAGGGATGGAATTAGATACACTGTTCCCAAAAGCAAATAACAATAACAGTGAACAGAAATGAGAAAAGAAACATTACAGTTGACCTCATCTACTGCATTATCAGTGATCAATAAAGAAGATCAAAGAGATTGTATTAAATAACAATAATAATCAACAATAATCAATATTAATATGTTATTCTCGCCTCACTGGTTGTTCTTCAGATTGTGACAAGCTGGTCTTCTCTTTCTCTTTCTCTCTCTCTCTCTCTCTCTCTCTCTCTCTCTCTCTCTCTCTCTGCCTCACTGATCTTTTCTCTCTCTCTAAATATTTATATCACTGATCTTCTCTCTCTCTCCCTCTCTTTATCTCTAAATATTTGTATCACTGATCTTTTCACTCTCTCTCTCTTTCACTGTCTCTCTCTCTCTCTCTTTCTCTCTCTCTCTCATTCTCTTTCTCACTCTGTCTCAAGATTCAAGATTCAAACTAGCTTTATTGGCATGACTAGAATGAACAACAACAACAAAAGGGCAATAATAATTACAAAGTATTAAAATGACAACAGTACTGAATGAAAATGACGATAATTAAAATGTTGGTCATTTGTTTTCATGCTCCTATATACACATACTCCTCTACTTTACATAAACGTTGTAACCCACTGTCTGTGCAGTGGTGACATGCTGACATACTGTGAGGGGGGCAAGGTGCCACTCTCTCAGAATTATCTATCATTTTTCCAATACTGGGGTCAGATGATGATGAATCTGTGTGTGAAATTTCCCTGTTAGTTGGAATTTTGGGGGAGGAAGTACATCTCTGTCTCCACTTCCTCACTCTCACACTGACCACACACTCACTGTTTATACCTGTCCATCTCTACGGCCAGGCTGTGAGGAGATAGGGTTCCAGTCTGTACTTTTTATTAAACATTCTAGCTTACTCTGGGTCTAAATTTGGTTCTCCCAGTGTTCTAAATACCTATTCTTACTGTTATTGATGAGCTGGTTGGTGTTTAAATGGATTTGTTGGACAGTGCTGTGGTGTGTATTAGGACTGGTACCTGTGTTCTTGACAGCTAGGCTTTTTCTGGGAGACCATAATGTTTGTCTTGTTAAGCTTTACTGCCAGGGCCCAGTTCTGGCAGTACTGCTGTAGCAGGCCCAGGTGCTGCTGTAACCCCTATGCGTATGGACACGTAACACCAGATCATCTGCATAGAGCAGGAACTTTACTTCCCCATCCTGCAGGGCAAGTCTGGGTGCTGCGGACTGTTCCAGTACTGCAAACTCATTCATGTAGATGTTAAATAATGTGGGTCTGCAGTGCTGTTTCACGCCTCTTTTTTGGAAGAACTCCCAATGTTTGTTGCCAATTCTTACAGCACATTTGTTTTCTGAATACATTGATTTGATGATATCATACATTTTACCCTCAACTCCTGTGGAGGAGTGTGAGCACTGAACTCTAGCTCAGGAGCGCTGCTTCCCAGCATCTCCTATCTGATGCTGTCAGGGCCACAGACTTTCTTGGATTTTAGAGGTTTGAGTTGTTGAGTCAGTTGTTCTTGTGTTATTGGATAATCAAGGGGATTTTGATTGTCTTTTATGGAGCATTGTAGTAAATGTAATTTATGTTTGAAAAGACTGTAATTGCACTGAGGTCTTTTTGAGGAATGTCTTTGTAAAGATGCTCAAAATGTTTCACAATGTTTCAAAAACTCGCTATTTTCTACTGTCAAGTCCTGTGGTTTCGCAGAACTGATTTACTTTAATCAAGTTTTTGATTTCTGAGAGAGCTTTGTTTGTATAGTTTAGTTTTATATTGTTTATGTTTTTGTTTATATTGCTTTAGGGTTTAGCAGTATTGTGTCTCAGATCTGAGCCCTCGGGCTGTCTTTATTTTAGGTTCAACAGTTTTCTAAGTTCCCTAAGATCTGCATTCACGATCAAATCATTTCTGTTTATTTAATTGTTTTGTGTTTCTTTTTTTCCTTTGAAGGTCAGCCATATTAGCTGCTTTTTGGCAAATGGAGTTTATTTCCTAACGCCGCTCTTGCTTTTTCCGAAGTGCAGTGAATTTTCTGAGCGAGGAAATGTCTACATAGCAGCATGTTAGGTTTTTAAGGTACTCCTCGTGAGATTCTGGAATCTCATCTGTGATGGACCATACTTCCTTTAGTTGAGGGCACATTTATCTCACAGTACTCTGAGGGGCTCTGGGTAGCGTAGGGTTTATGGCACCATGTTTCTTGTTTCTCTCTCTCTCTCTCTTTCTCTCTCTCTCTCTCTATGTCTCTGTCTCTGTATATATATCACGGATCTTGAAGTGGGACACAGAAGGGCTCAAAGTTTTGGGGGTCTTCTTGGGCACAGATGATTTGCTACCCCAGCTATTCTACAGGGGAAGGATGTTGGTAGCTAATAAATTGGTTGCATCCACCTTGTGGCATAGTTTCAGTGTTCTGCAGCCACCTGCAGGACTGGTGCAGGAGGTTCAACGGATGCTGGTGCCTTTTTTCTGACCAGGCCAAAAGAAAAAATAGTTCTGCATGTCTCTAATGCTCTCTCACACAAGGGTTTTGCTGTTATATTGTTTGAGACAGTGATTGTAGATGAGCTTTGCTGCTGGAATCTGGTGAGTTGGAGAGGAACAGAGTGTGAGTTCCTGACTGAACATGACCAGCAGCCAGCCTGACTTGACACATCAGCTCACTTACACACACACACACACACACACACACACACACACACACACACGCATGCATGGCTGCTGTTGAGAGAGAAAGAGATTTGAGGAAATTAGGCCTCTCAAACCCAGAGACGTAATAACTTCAGACTTTCAAAATTCAGGCACCAAGGGCCGTAATAATGAGCCTGACTGTTCTGTAAGGCTGAGCGAAGCACAGGAGAGGTGGGGGAAGACACACACACACACATACAGATGTGTTGCTCTTTCCTGAACAGCAGGACTATTTTAAGTCAGTGAGAAATGATGGAGAAATACATGCTTGTTAATATGGAGATTTAATCAGGCAAATATGTAGATTATTATGCCAACAAAGCTGTAAGCACCCAAACCAGAGCGTGACGTGACATGACATAAACGTTGTGATGTCACTACTGATGTGTGGCATTCGGCATGCCAAGTGTTTCTCCAGCTGATATTTCATGTTCAGTGTTGTTGAAAAGAAAACTCCACTACTTCTCAGTCTAATATAAATCTGCACCATCTGTTGTTTGTGGTAGATACTTACAATAATAAAAGTACTTAAAAAAGATGAGAAAAACACATCTACTGGTACTAAAACAGAATTAAAACGATATGATTAAAAAGGTACACGTAATACACACTGGGCATACTGGTCATATATTATGTTAGCATATCTAAACGTGTCCTAGTATGTAATTAATATATTTATAAGAACACAACCAGTTCACCTACTATGTGCACTCTTGAGCAACCTAGAGGAAGACACCAGATGCCTCACAGAGAACAACCTGAGCAGGAATTGAACCCACAACCCCAGGAGCTGCATGACACACGCACTACCTGCAGCACCACCATGCTTTACTTTACCAGTATTTCAATGGAAATCAACTGTCTGAGCATAATTTGAAAAAGAGTCCATATTCATGTTATATAAAAAGAGTATAATCATATAATTTTGTATATAATTGTGTATAATTTAATTTTATATTTAGTAGTGCTTTAGTACAAATTTGTGTAGGGTTTCTCAAGGTTTGGCCTGTGAGCCACTCTCTAATGGTCAGCAGGCCCATCTTCAGGGTGAGGCAGTAGTCCATAAATAGCAGTTTAAATCATAATCATTAAGTTTGTTGATATAAGAAACTCTGTTTAGTATAAGACATGTCTGATGTTAGTTATGCATCTTTCCTGCTCATTGTTTTAAGCTGTTCAGGTCCAAATTATCACGTTTTTATGCTCAAAAACAATTTTACATTAAAATTTGAGTTTTGTTTTTCTAATGATTCGTGAGCTGGGTAGATGTAGAGTAGAGGAATACGAAGACAAGGGAAGCGGGGTTGAGGGTTTAATAATAAATGAACATCTGCGTTTAATAATAACGCACATCTGCGTTAGCAATGGGTGCAACTTAAAGTAGCTGAATGCATTCAAGGGGTGTCCACATGCATTTGGACACACACACACACACACACACACACACACACACACACACACACTCACACACACACATATATAGGTATATAGGTTTACAGTACTGAGACCTGCTATGATGTATGGTTTGGAGACTGTGGCTCTGTCTAAAGGACTGGAGGACAAGGATGGACCAGATTAGAAATGAGCAGATCAGAGGGACAGTGAAGGTGGAGCAGTTTGGAGATAAAGCCAGAGAGGCCAGGTTGAGATGATTTGGACATGTGTTGAGGACGAATAGTGGATATGTTGGACAAAGAATGTTGGAGATGGAGCTGCTGGGCAGAAGAAGAAGAGGAAGACCTCAGAGAAGGTTTATGGATGTAGTGAAGGTGGACAGAGAGATGGTTGGTGTAACAGTAGACGAGGCAGGGGATAGGACAAGATGGAGGCAGATGATCCGCTGTGGTGACCCCTAAAGGGAGCAGCCGAAAGAGGAAGATATAAAAATATAATAAATAAGTCAATTTTGCATTAAAAATAATCGGAAAGCCCTTAATGTTCTCAATAAGAACACCTACATTTACATGTTTACAAGCTTTCAGCTTCAGGCATGGATTATGTTACAACAATACTGAAAAAACATCTTTAAAGTGATCGAGCAGTAGCAGAGCCATCCAGAAGAGTGTACTCCATTCTGTACTTTTGTTCTTTTTTGTAGATACTGTGCACTAATGTGTCAGACAGCACACAGCAAGCCTGTCTGAGACTGGATGCAGTTCAAGGCAAGCTTGTGATGATTTAAACATGCAACTATAAGCTTCTACTGCTTGTTATCTACAGTTAGCTTCAGTGCAGAACTCAAAATCTCTGCAGCTCGACTAGACGCAGGGTAAAAGTCATTATCGTATAGTCAGTATAGGACAGTGTAAGCCCCTCCCAGGCCAAGCTGAGAGATATGGAATAGTGATTGGAAGTTGAAATAGCATGTGGATTGAGATGGTAGTGTAATATTACAGGATCTAACACAATATATAGGTTTTTACACTAACAGTGTTACACAGATATTGCATTATCCTGCTCACGTTACCTGAGTTACATAGTGCAGAGTGCCGAGCCTGGAGGATAGAAATGCTATTAAATTCAGTGGAGCATCACAATATTTTTGAAGCTGTTATTTTAAGGTGAAATCCAGCATACTGTTGCTTTAAGTGTCACAATCAATTAACCACAAGCTGTGAGTTGCAACAATTAATCGTTCCTCTTCCTCCAAACCCACACCCATGTCTACTGCTGTCTTTGTCTGTGTTTTTTCACCCTCATTCACCAGATTGCGTAACTCCAGATGTCCACCATCAGAGAAATGGAAATGTCCACTGAGGTCAGTGACTGTCACATCTTGTTAGGTCAGTCGCTCTTACGAGAGCCACCGACGTTTGGAATCTTTGCCATGGCAGGAATTTTCTGTGGAAGATCTCCCCCCACCCCCATAACTGTGGGATTAAGTCATGTCCACTGTCTGAGAAATCAAACTAAAACACACACACACACACACACAGCACCCACAACAACGCTAATCTCGTCTGAACACTGCCAAGGGGGAAGACAACGAGAGATGGAGAGGCTTAAATGAGATACGCAGATGCGCTCTCATATGCACACATGCATACACACACAAACACTTGATATTTCAAACAGGCTGACCTCAAATGTGTGTACTGAAGTAAATCGGCCAGTAGCAGAAGTCACTAACAAATAAACAAATCATTATATACTCTCTCTCTCTCTCTCTCTCTCTCTCTCTCTCTCTCTCTCTCTCTCTCTCTCTCTCTATCTCTTTCTCTCTTATTCATCACATACACTCTCTCAATCATTCTCTTACACACAATATGCACAAAGGCTTGTATTTCTGTGGGGTCTTTTTGATGTCATCTATGTTACTGTATCAGTGTATAAGTGCTGTTGTTCCCATTTCCAGGATTTTACTGAAATATACATATAACATACTTTTAACATTCAGCATTCAGTACCAATTACAGTAGTCTAGTTGAGTACCCTTGTTCAAATAAAGGTGCCATTAAGGGTTTGAGTGGTGCCTTACAAGAACTACTTTGGGTTCCATGAAAAACAATTGTGGTGAATGAGATTCTGGTGAGTGTGATGGATCTTTTGAAGACTTCATGTAAAATTCTAAAACAAGGTTCTACAAACACACAGAAATGCTGCTTTATCTAACTTCTTTGGCATTGCTCAAAAAACATTTTATAGCGTCTTTATTTTTAAGAGTGTATACTCATTTCTGACTCAGTAAGTCAGTAAGAAGCAGCTCACAAGGGGGTGCTATTAGCACTAACACATAGTTATTGGTGACTCATTACATTCAGTACAGCTACATTCACATGCACTCCAGAGGTTTGCTCTGCAGCAAACTAAGGTCAAATGATGCTTCTTCATTGAAACACAGCATCGATGCCATAGCCTTTGGAAGAGGCCTATGCCATAGTGAGCATTTATACTGCATTTATGGTTAGTGTGCTCTGAAATTAGACCTCCGTATTGACATTATTGGCATACAAAAAACAATGGCAGCTGAAACCGAGTAGATGATGTTGGTGTTGGAGTAAAGAGCTGTTGAACAGTGTACAATGTCTACAATGCATTAAGGAGAGAAGACCTCAGATATGGTCTTTATGGCTATTTAACCAATTCAGTTTATCCAGGTGAGTTTATAAATGGTGCCAAAGGCAGCAGGCTACCAAGCAGACCAATCATGGTTGTTGCAATCTGTGTTGCTATGATGCAGTTAATTTTCTGGCGAGGTGCATGTCAGATCACAGTGGTACACAGCCACATCATGCTTATGGAATAAATTGGCCTTGAGTTTGTTAGTCTGTGACTGTAAACAGCAGGGTTCAATTGTCGTAATCTAAGTTTGATATTAGTAAAGCTAAGCTTAAGCTTAAGAATAAAGATTTTGCTGGTCTTACTATAAATGGACTATTGTGTCCCAATTTGTTGGTTTTATCTATTTTATAGACTAAGAACTATTGTGTGCATGTAAACGAATTTATTGAAAGTGAGGAAACTGGTATGAGGCCACTGACAATTTGTTGAATCCACATGTTATCAACTGGTTTGTTTGTTTGTTTGTTTGTTTATTTATTTATTTATTTATTTATTTATTTATTTTTGGGGGGGGAGTATAAAACACCTGAAACACACTCACATAAATACAAAAACACAGAGTCAACTTTGAAGTCAACTTGGAAGTGTTGGATTCACTGTTTATTCATAAAAGAGAGTTCACTTGAGCAGAGTAACAATATTTTGACTATACAGATGTTCATGAGGCTGGATGCTGGGAAGTACAGTCAAGTGAAAAATTAAGACAAACCATGAAAGCCTTTTTTAAGATATTATTATAACTAATCATATTATTTGTAACATATAACATATAAGTGAAAGTGAAGAAATTTCTTTTGAATTTGTTTGTAAAATGTGATTAATAGAAATGTAATTTTCTTGTGAAGAAAAGGTTAGAACACTGCCACATTTATTACTAGAATAGAATAGAATAGAATAGAATAGAACTTCATTGATCCCTTGGGAGGGTTCCTTCAGATTAAATGTGTAAAATTAGAATGAGGTTCCACACATCAGCTGCACATCATTAGACCATCATTAGAGACGACTTATCAGGGGGCTGTCTTTAAACCTCAGACATGAGTTTGGTTTGCTCTTGATTGAGTAGGATCTTTATGGCAAGATCTGATGGCCTTCAAAAAGAAGGCCTATGCATCTGGGAAGGGATTTTAAAAAGGTCTCAAACAATTAGAAATCATGGTTCCACTGTCTGGAAAATAATTTACAAGTGGATAACCTTTAAACAACTGCCAACATGGCCAGGTCAGGTCTTTCCGCCCAAGACTGCAAGACGTGTAAGGAAGTTTAATTGGGAGGTGGGAGGCCTGACTGTTACTAATTGTACAAAACTTAACCTAGAGCTGGGCAATATGACCATATTTATCATTACTAAAATGCATTACCATATACTACAGTATGCTTTGAATGGATGATTGTTGATACTCTGAGACCAACACTGACCAACTGCATAGTTCATTACAGAGAGAGCATGAGTAGTTATCTGGATTTAGTGTGAATAAAATGACTTTTTTATAGTATTTTAAAATCATTTCATTCCAAGTATGTATTGAACCCTTACTTTTACTGTAACATTTACACTGTTTCTGATACATTTTAACTGAATAAATATCAATTATGTGTATTATGGCCAGATGGGGCCTCAGATTTCCCTCAGAATGGGTTGAATCTGAATATAAGAGCTAAATACATAAATACACAGCACACACACAGACTTTGTGCCTGTGGTCACATTGTGCAGTTGTCTAAGGTAACTGAAGCCTCAGCCAACACTGATATTATCACCAAACAAAGTGACAGAGAGAACGTGTGTGTGTGTGTGTGTGTGTGTGTGTGTGTGTGTGTGTGTGTGTGTGTGTTTTGACAGGGTTGATGTAGTGCATGTGGCCAATTAAATCAAATTAACGCAAATTCATGTTAGCATGTTAATATGTTTGTTTACATATATATGACAGAGCTTATCAGTGTGGGAACATAAGTGTATCCATGACAGATTGGATTTTTTGTTTTGTTCGAAGCAGACGTTCATGCCTTTTATAATTGCTCATTATTTCGCTCTGTGTGAACCCAGGCCTACACGGTTGAATGTTTTTTATGATAATTATATTTCAAGGTGGAAAAGTCCTGTCCTGAGATTTCTCATAGCTAGACTGATACAGGACAGCAGTGCTCATTATCACCGTAAAGTGTGTGACGGGGCAGTGCAAGCTAGTGGGTTTAAATGAACAAAGACAACAGCAGAGGAGAAAACCGGAGTGGAAAAATGTAAATGAACATCTTCTGCATGTTCTTCACTGATGTCCACACATCTGTCATGGATGGGTTTTCTTTCACACATTTCCCAACACAGTCCCACAGCTTCTCAATGTTTAACTCTTACAATCCACGATCCGCACTTAGTATGCAGTTCCATGCCCGTATTCTAGACTTCATAACTCAGGACCAGAGTAATGTCCAGACATGATACACATATCATAACAATCTACAAGGCGTACCCTATCTTCAGTTATCAGTGAGTAATACAGCAGCTGTCAGGATGTGCTGAGCAGATGAGGAGAAGCATACGTGCTCGCATGGTTTTGAATATTTATTAACGAAACAAACGACAGGACACACAGACAACTTAACAAGCACAAAAGCTGACAAAGACAGACTGAACAAAAGGACCTTAAATACCCAGAGAAGACTAGAAACAGCTGGGGCTGGTTAACAAGCGGTCAGAGTTACAAATGAGACACAGGTGGAGCTAGGGCAATGTGCTACAAAGCTGAGCAGTGACAAGAAGACAGACATGGAAGTTAAACATGACAGATATGTGACAGCAACATAAAACTGCCTAATTCACTCATTCATTCATTCCAACTGAATTAAATTCCAGTTTTAATACCAAATGAGCTTCCAGTGCATGTTTACTGCTCTGTCCACGTGTACATGTTCGACCTGCATACAGACTCTGACTGATCAGTGAGAGGGGACGGGGATGATGACATCACTGACCCAGATATTGGGTTATAGAGGAAAATGAGAAGGCACGGGCTGTTTGTTTAGCCTAGGATGTGCTGAAAATAACAACATCTGGAATCTGTGACTGTCTCCTTTAAATACTTTCCACATTGTTTGGTAAATTAAAGAATGTCAAACTACTACTACAATTTTTTTTCTAGTGTTCTAAAGGTTTGGAGGGTTACTGTAAGATGTATTCCCAAACAGATTACTGATAATCTCTTACAAAATATAATTGCAATTTAATCCAAAGGATTACTGTAATTAAGTAATGAAACATATACACTCACAATAAACAGCATCTACTCCTAACAATGCCATATCCACATGGAAAAAAAGAAGTCTTAAACTCACCAAAAGTGCTACAAAGTGCTACAAAAGGTACTTTAAGCAAAAATTTCCCAAATTGTATGACAAAATCCTGTGCCTAACAGTAGGGTTGCACACCTACTACATTGCAAACTCTATAGGAACCTTTCTTTGTCAGTATTTCACTGAATTAAGACCACTTTTGTAATCATCTCTGTCTTCTATATTACTATGTCCATCTGTTGTTGAACAATAGTGCCAGAAGATGACAAGAACCTACACCATTTACCAGCCCATTCCCTTCACCCATTCTCCAATGACTATCTCGCAAGCTCTTCACAGAGGTCATCAGTGTTTCACTGAATTAACCCAGACACAACAGTGACTCAGCAATCGTGTCTGTCCCAGACCCCCTCCCCTACAACTTGCAACCTCAATACATCTATACCAGCATACAGGGGTTGGACAATGAAACTGAAACACCTGGTTTTAGACCACAATAATTGATTAGTGTGGTGTACTAGGGCCTCCTTTTGTGGCCAATACAGCATCAATTCGTCTTGGGAAGGACATTTTTTGGATACAATCCAGGTTAACACCCCAACATCCCTTTCAGACAGCTTCCTCTTGCATCCACAGTTAATCCTGTTGGATGTGGTTGGTCCTTCTTGGTGGTGCTGACATTACCCTGGTTACCGTGGCTCTTGATACACCACAAAGACTTGCTGTCTCGGTCACAGATGTGCCAGTAAGACTTGCACCAACAATTTGTCCTCTTTTGAACTCTGGTATGTCCCCCATAATTTTGTGTGCATTGCAATATTTTGAGCAAAACTGTGCTCTTAACTGATAATTGAACCTTCACACTCTGCTCTTACTGGTTCAATGTGCAATTAATGAAGATTGGCCACCAGGCTGCTCCAATTTAGCCATGAAACCTCCCACAATACAATGACAGGTGTTTCAGTTTCATTGTCCAACCCCTGTATATACCTGTATTATACTGTAACTGTTACACATCAGATTTACTGGTATCCTGATCATATAACGTTAATATTCTTTTACTACTTAACCCTGGTGCTATTTGAGGTCTTCAAGAAGTAAGTTAAGAGTTTATACTTAGAATAAGCTGGAAACATTGATGTATTGATAAAGGAGAAAAACAGTGTCTAGTCAGTCTTAAAGCTACTGGCAGCTAACAGAAGGTCATCATTTGTCGCTGTCAAGAGCTGTCAGAGGTTCTGTGACTGATCCCTTGAACACACCCATTACTTTACAGTTGTGTATGGCAGTGTTGCCCCTAGAGTTTCTGTCGGGCCAGGTGGTCAGACTTTGGAGCAGCTGGTAGTGTCTATAGCCAGTAGGTCAGAATTGCTTGATTGGCTAAAAATGTCCCTTCAAATGGACAACAGGTCTCAGTCAAAAAAAGAAATCACATTGTCTGTTAATGTAACATCAGTGGATGCAGGTTCTGACAGGGTTAATCACTTTTGTTTCCAGTGCTATGCTGACATGAATTATGAAGTGATTTTCCTGCAAGGTCATTAAGAAAATGGCATCCAAAATCCCCCTAATTGTTATAAATAATGAGTAAAATGAATCACTCTATAAAAATTGCAATTTCTAGTAAGAACATTCTAAAAGAACTGCTTTAGGATGTTAGTGTGTGTCTTACAATATTGGGTTGTTTTGGTCTTATGTAAATGAAAAGTAAATATTTGTTTATTTGTTTAATGTAAAACCTGCTGAAATTAATAACAATACTGCAGTAATAATGATCACCATGATAATTGGCCAGGATTATTATGATACAAAATTTTTATACCTTTTGATCTCTAGAAGTCAGTGATCCAACATGGCGTGATATTAATAATGCACTCTGTGCATCCAGGAGTAAACATTGCAATGGTGAAACTATGTTTGTCAAAATATATATTGTGCAGCTCTAATATGTTTAAAGAGTCAATATCCATCCATCCAATGTAGATGCTGCTCCTCTGGCATTGTGTTGGGCATCTTGTCCGAACACTGCATGATAAGTGAATTTAGTGCATCGTTACATGTGAAAATATATTCAGAAATTTGTTTTTGGGGTGGCAAAAAAAAGAGCCTGTTTAAAAAGCCCAATAACATGTACATTTCTCAACTTATTTAAATGAGTAATTTAATTTAATTTTTTATCTATGTGGATTACAAAATATTTTTTGACTCCATTGAATTAAATATCAAAAAGAGGAGTGTGTATAAATGGTAGTGTAAAATCATTTGTCGTCATAATAAATTGTAAAAACTCACCTTTTTGATTATTTATTTTCCTTTATTATGTTTGGAAACATCCCTTTATAATATAAGGTACAGAAAAAGTCCAACACAGGTCATTCACTTTGAAAATAAAAAAATAAAAATGACATCAGTGTTATAAAAAATCAGTGTGTATATATATATATATATATATATATATATATATATATGATTAATTACAAAATCTAACAAGCTTCCTTTGTAACTAATGTTAGCTATTTATAAACGGACTCTAGGGACATGTATTAGACCCATTTTGAATTTTAAATATGATCCTTTACAAACCAAATTGTATCTTTCCAGTTATTAATAGTTGTTAATGTTTGCATTATGAAGCTTAGCAATAGACCCTTCCAAAATAATGATATCCAAAAAATACTGTAATCAAATGTTCCTCAATAAGATGTTATTCTCCTAATATTGGTTCAAAATAGCTTTCATAGCCACTGTCAGACTGGCCATGAGAATCTTCCTTTTTGAAAAAACCTGATTAAGACCAGCATCTATATAATGGCCAAATACATTCAAAACAACTGATCAGTCTTACCTTTGAAAGGTAATTCACCGAGACCTGGTTTGGACTGTATGTCTTGTACAGCCCCAAGCTGCACATGAATCAGTTACCTCTTTCCAGTGTAATATAATGAGAATTATGAGAAATTGCCCTGACCAATATGGCAGAGCTGTTGATGCATGATCCAGTGGCCAATGCCACATGTAGGTATATATGTTTATGGCACAGACAATCTATTGCTCAGCATTACAATGTTATGATACAATGTTATTACAATGTGAAGGAAAAAACAAAACAGCGCATGGCAACCTACACCAAAAACACATTCTCTCTCCCCAACACACACACACACACACACACACACACACTTGCATACATGGATATAAAGTCTAATATAAATGTGAGTGCGGAGCTTCATTAAAGAATCAGCTTAACGTCTGGCAAAACAGGAGCAAGGAGCAAACTCGTTTTCCTTTCTTACTATGAGGCCTCTCCCTCACTCCCTCTTTCTGCCTATGTTATTGGTGAGAAAGGGATTGAACAGAGAGATGTAGAAAGTGAGAGCGGAGGAGGATAAAGGAGAGAGAGAGAGAGAGAGAGAGAGAGAGAGAGAGAGAGAGAGAGAATAAGAGAGCTGTCAGAATGTGGTGACTCAGTATGGGTAGAGACTGAAAATGCACATGTCCGCTCTCTTTCACACACACACACACAAACACACAAACAAACACAAACTGCTCTTCAGCGTTTGACGTGCCAGGGAAGCGAGTTTCTTCTCTCATTGCTTTTAATGATGTTCTTCCTTTAGGCCATGCAGGAAATGTGTGTGTGTGTGTGTGTGTGTGTGTGTGTGTGTGTGTGTGTGTGTGTGTGTGTGTGTGTGTGTGTGTGTGTGTGTGTGTGTGTGTGTGTGTGTGTGTGTGTGAAAATCTGTCTGCTTTATGCAGCAGATTTCAAATACACTTAGCTGGAACTGGAGTATTGTGAAGACTTATATGATGGTATTTAAGAGATGTGATCTCAATCACAGTTAACACAAGTGTAAACGGAGTGCTTTTCCCAGGTCCATTACAGTTTCATGTCTTCCATGTCTGTTATGGATCTCATGCTCTTCCCACATCTGTTACAGTTCCATGTCTGTTATGGATTTCAACTGCAACTTTAACATAAGCGTGAATCGAATGCTTTTCCAGTGTCGGTTATAGTTCCGTATTTGTTATGGATCCTGACCACAGTTATCAGAAAGGTCAACAGAATACATTTCCGGTGTTCATTACAGTTCTGTGTGTGTTATGGATCTCAACCACATATAGCAGAACTGTATACAGAATGCCTTTTCCAGGTTCACAGCGTGAGTGTGTGTGCGGTCTTACGCTTATTTACCTCTACGTAAGAAGAGTTGTACAGAATTTGTTCCCTTGTGCATTAAATAGTCCTTCACATCTTCTGATAGAGCCATTATCAGAATGTGCAAACCATCTATTTTTCCAGCACATTAGGGAGCTCCCACTGTTCTTCAAGATCATTCAGAGCCACTCCGAGCCACACCACCTCAACGCGAAATTGTCTGTTACAGGAAGTAAATGGAAATTTTAAACATGATCTGCTTTTTATGGTGAGAAGTAAAATTGGATCCCATCTGATCATGCTGGGGTTTTCAATTTGTTTACATGGTGCTAGGCCTGGGTTAAAATGTAACAGCAATAATCTTTCCAATAGAAAATGTTTCAATAACCGTGATATAGTTTTTCTGATATTTTGATATACATTTTTTCACTGCATATGTCACTGAGTGTTGGTTTACAGAGATCTGTTTCCCAAGTGAGCAAGACTCAATAGGAGAAGTTCCTCTGATTGACACCAGATTACAAAACACATAGCAGCAAGAGCATGAAACTAATGGATAAACAATGTGAATAACTAATACTGAAATGACGATGGAATGATGACGGAGGACAATTATAATATAAAATGATCATTTTATATTATTTCATTCTGTAATCTGACATAAACATTCAATTACTAATAGATAACCACCCCCATTTTCCTCTTGTCCCCTCAGATCTACGGCCGTCTGAGGCAGCGGAAGAACCTGATGGACAGAATGAGGGAGAACAAATATCGCAACAATGAGACCAAGCGCATCAATGCCATGCTTTTCTCCATCGTGGTGGCCTTCGCGGTCTGCTGGTTGCCCCTTAACGTCTTCAATGCCATCATTGACTGGAACCATGAAGTGGCCATGAACTGCACCCACAACCCCCTCTTCTCGCTCTGCCACCTGACTGCCATGTGCTCTGTGTGTGTCAACCCCGTCTTCTATGGCTTCCTAAACCGCAACTTCCAGAGGGACCTGCGAACCTTCCGCCTCTGCAAGAGCCTCTCAGTCCGGGAGGACGAATATGATACCATCGCCATGTCAACTGTCCACACTGACCTGTCCAAAACCTCGCTGAAACTTGGCAGTCCAGATATGTAATAGAATGACCCAGGCTATATCGTAAATAGCTGCTTTGGCCACTAGAGAGTGTACACTTAGAGGTCATCCACGTGGATAGTGCCAAGCTGTAGAAACTGCTAGCACTTTGTGGTTGTGTCCCAAATCACTTCCTTAACTCTCGAGGCCTGATGACTTCAGGTTTTCTGAGTGTGCCAATGCTAATGCTGGTGATCAGAAAGTGATTGGAAGTTGTCAGTCTTCAACGCTGATCTTGAATTTGCTAACATCTCCCATTTCAGTCCTGTTGAATATATTCTGACCTTTCTCTTGTAAAAGATCTTGACCAAGAGGGACTGACAGACTGCCGAACAGAAGCAGTGGAAATGCGTTAGTGGTTACTTTTCTAAACAGTTGTGTAATTGTAAGAAGTTACTGCAGTGATGCTACGTGGGGACCAGAGACAAGCACTATAGGGCCTTAATGAGGTGTATGCTGAGATAGACTTCAAGTAAGGTACTGGTTGGTACTGGACTTCTTTCAGGTATCTTACAATAGGATGTTGGCCTGAATGTCAATAGTGTAGAGATACTCCAGATACTGCAGCAGATGGATTTTACAGAACAAAATCTGTTGTCTTGCACAACCTGGCGAACTACACCACCAAGTGTCTAGATTTGTTGGCAGCTGGCTGGTTTTTGCAGTCCAGTTTAGAAGGACACTCATCAAATGGGAATGAACCTAAAATGGAAGGTCTATTATGGGTCCTCTTTCTTTTTTTTTAAACACAAGTTTTTTTTTTTTTAAACACAATTGAAACAAACTTAGCAGAGCCATTTCTGCCTTGGCATAAGCTTATGAATATGTTACTGTTGAGTTCCTGTGCATTAGTTCTAATCATCGATATATTACATTTTGAAAAAGATTAGATTTAGAGAGACAGAAGAATGTGCAAAAATACTGTTTAAATTGGTATTTGTCTGTTGTGAACATCTATGAATGTAAATGGTTTGGGTGTTGTGGTTAAAAAGTGGTAACTTAGAAGTCTGATTATCTTTGATTACTTGAATAATAATGTCATCAGAATATTTCCAGCAAAACGTTTCATACCAGAGAGTCATTTGTTGGTGAATAATGAGCTTAATTATTGTAAGTATTAATTTAGAAAAATTAGATACTTCATTCAAAACGTTTGCTGTGGGTATAGTCACATGATCTTGAAATGTGTTTAACATGCAGTACCAGTAAAACGTTTAGACATGCCTCCTCATAGAAGGGCTTTTTTATTTTTCTCCACAAATAACTTTTATTAGCATACAGTGCCTTTGCAAAAGTATTCATCTCATTCAATTTGTGTAACAAAAACACATACTCTTCAAATTTTATTTCCTTGGAACTAGGTTCTATCTGATATTTTTAAACAAAATTGAATTATACATATAATATATAATAATATATGTAATTTATATATTCTTGTTCTGTAACTACTTATTAACATCGTGTAACATTATGTATTTAGACTCTTTATCCAGAAAACAGAAAATCTCAATATATGTCAGTGTCACAATAAAGACTTAAAGGCTCAGTATCTCAAAACTGCTCAGAATGCAGGTAGAACCTTACAGTTAAAAGGGGCTGATTTTTATTTAACCGTTTCAAATTAGTATTTTGTACAACCTCTTTTTGCTGCAGTAACAACTAGAAGTCTGTTGGGGTCAGTTTCTGTCACACACTGTTTAGATGTGATATTTCTCATTGTTTTTTACAGCTTTCTCCGTGTTGTTCAGGTTGGATAGATGATGCTTGTAGACTGCAACCAGTCTAGATCATAGTATCACAATGTTTCTCAAATTGTTGATTTTTAATTAATGGTTTATATGCAAAGATTAGTGTCTATCAGTGTGTGATCACTAGTAGACATCAGTGTTGTACTGTCTATAGATCCCACTGTACTGATTGCATAAAAAGTCAATGTTAGTTTAAGTGGTCTTTTCAGCAAAAAAAAGAAAAAAAAATTCTCCCAATCAGACATCCTATACCATCTCTACTTTTTTTCAGTGTCTACAACATAGTCCCACCACCCTGTCTGCTCGCTTTTAACCCTGTCTTCTCTCATTCCTGGCTTCACCAGTCTGAGGGGTAATGGTTGCTTACTACAAAGCAGACTCCACCTGAACTCCAAACCAAAGTCATTTCTTGCCCCTCAATTTCCCTCATCCATCTGTCCACCCATCCATCCATCTTAAAAGCTGATGGCATGTCCCAAACTATCAAACTCATGGTGTATTTTATACTATGATCAAATTCCTAAAAATGTAATACAAATATATCATCTTACAAAATTATCAAAATATCACCTTAATAACAGTATTGTAATTTATATCTTAATATATCATGATACATACCATACTCCTTGGTTCTTGCCATTACACAGTCCTAAACAGTGCCACAGATCCTGTATTGGAACGAGATCTGGACTTTAACTTAGTTGTTGTAGAACATTCACCTTTATCTTCTACCACTTCTTTGATGTTTGGCGTTATTCTTGGAATCATTGTCCTGCTGAAAGGACTGAAACTAGGCTTAGTGTTTCAGCAGACTGAAAGAGGTTGCCTTACAGGTTTAAAATTGTATTTTAAATAATAAATATCTTGGATTGCAAAGTAAAGTAAGCAATATTAGCTTTTGAAACTTTTGAACCCTATTGGAAAAAAGTGACATTGCAATATAATTTTTTCTGCAATATTTATTGCAATAAAACAACATTTTTCACAAGACACATTTGCCTTGTGTGACACCCCACAATGTGATTATTGCGCATGTGTACATTGCAATGATGATCCTGAAACAATATAATGTGCAGCCCTAATTCCTGCCAATGAAAAACTTGGAACAGGGTTTGCTGGAGTAGAGAGAGAGTCCAACTGCATGCTCTCCAGCAGGTGTTCTCCAATGTACCTGTTTGACATGTCTTTCCATAGGGCTGTACAAATGTTAGCCACACCAGAAGAGTGTTCTTTGTTGGGATCCACATTCAGTCATTTACTTAAGGGACCTATGAGTGACACTGTGAGGTTCCTTTCATCGGGCAACACAATGGTGGCTTTTCCAGAGGTTTTTGAAGCCTCAGCATCACCGATGTGACAGACATCCAGATTCAATTTCACAGCCATTCTGGCATGTCCATGCTTAGTAGAATTGCTGCTCAAAGACAACATTCAAGCATTTCTAGTGAGCTAGCCATTCCATCTTCGTATAATGTCCACATTCAATGTATGCAGTAGAAATTCTAGCAGTTTCTATTTTGCTGTGAGCACAGTGGTGGCTGTGACACTTCAGTGAAGGAAGGTGGCTTGGCAAGTTACTTGACCCAGCAATCCACTGACAAGGGCTACACTTAAGCCCACTTGGAAAGCAAGAAGTGTGGATGAAATACAAGGTTGTGATTAGTTTTCTAAAACTCAAAAAAGCTGATTTGACCTCGTTTGTGACCCAGAATGTGACTTGAAAAGAGAATGAGTTTGGTGCATAAAACGCCATTTTCCACTCGTGATTACATGCCATTTGTTGTTCTAGCAATGCTGTCCACCTCCTTAAGAGGGTTCGCATTATGTCTGCTTTTGTCTTGTTGTACAAAGCTGGCGGTAGAGAGCAACTGAAGTGCGGTTACAGAATGCTACACTGAAGGCACCAGCATAATAACTAGAAGCTGAAATCCAGCATTATTGACAACTGAAAATAGCCTCCTATCTTTTGCAGTAAAAACACCAGCACACCTTGTTATTTCTTGGGCTTATAAAAGCTTTCTAACTGTCCTGAGCCTTTACTGTGGTTGACATGTAAATGTATGATGGTGTTAGTGGGGTTGTTTGACAAATGCTATAGAAATTTAAATAAAATAAGACATTTTTCAATTGGAGCTGTGATTGTGAATTTTAATTGGTGGAGTCTTTAAACATTGAAATAGAATCTTCACACAAATATAGACAAAAGAATTGGGACTCCTGCTCATTTATTGTTCCATTCAAAAACAAGGGTATTAAAAATACACAAATTATCCTGCTTTTATAATTGACTCTACTCTCCAGAGAAGGCTTTCTATAGATTTTGGAGCATTGCTGTGAAGATTTGGTTACATTCATTGAGGACCGTTAGTGAAGCCTTATTGTTAGATGATTACCACCTCACCATATCTCATCACCAGTTTTCCTTGCTTCTACACTCTGATACCTTAGAAGAATCACAAAGAACATGCTCTGTAAAAGATATCTGTATGAAGTACTTGTCTTTTACAAAAAATGGTTCTTTATGGAAGCAAATCTGGTTCTTCTAATACTCTTTAGTAGCACCTTGATTTTTAAGACTACAAGAGATGACATGAAAAAATGTACAATCATCACATATCATTACACCCTTAAGTTGAAGTTGGAGGCCAGTTGTAAGCCTCTAACACTTGGTGTAAACTTGGACCATCAGTGACATGGGATGAATACTTCTGCAAACTTATATTTTTAGAATAATATAAAAAATAATTTAAAAAAAATGTTTATAAAAACTTTATAAAAACTAAAGTTTCAATTTACTTTGGGTCATTTTTTTAAGGTATAACAGTAAAAAGCATTGTGTTTATAAACAAATCTGATTCTTTTAAGGGGTTGAATACTTAAGGAAGACATAAGGATTTGTTTTGTATTTTGTATTTTCTTGGATTCTTCAAACCATCCTCCTTTTGCCTTTATGAGCTTCACATGCTTGGCGTTCACTCAAGAAGAGAACTCAATTTCATTTATGAGCAATGGTCTTCAATTACTTAACATTTTCTTCCTAAAAAATTGTTGTTGAGAACAAAATGTACCACAAATTATTTTATAAAAGAGCAGAATTGTTCACAACTCAGCTCTAACTGTCCTCAAAAACTGAACAAACAGAGTAAGAACATATTGGTGAATGTCAGAGTCATGAAAAAACTAGAGTGAGTTTTAGGAATACATTTTGGTTGGTGAATGAGCCCCATTCTCAGGAGCTTTTTTCATCTTAATATTCTTTGTAAGCCTTGAAAGTGTTTTGTGAATCCAGGCCGAGCTTCGTGAAAAATACATCCCTCTTGAAACTCATAAGTCAGTCAGTATTTCATTGCGATTCAATCAGGTGTGTCTACACTTTTTTCTGGTACTGCAGATATTACAGTGTGTCCAGTGAGCAGGAGAGCTGCGATCTTCAGGTTCTTGTATGTGGGTTTTGTGATCGGGTCTACATACAGTACCTATGTATCTACCTATAAAGTCCACAGCAGTTTAGCACCGTCCAGTCATTCTGAAGTCATAAGCCCAGATTTGCTTTTTGAAAAATAGATCAGAATGGAGGTCATTTACACACATCACTCTCAATAAAACTAGACTTTATAAATGCAAACTGAATCCAGACAACTTTTAATTACATAAACTTATAAAAAACATTGAGTTGACAGTGTATATCATCGCTACCCAATGATAAACATGTGTCTCCAAAATGGCAAATGTACAGGAGATTTTACATGGAAGTGAATGTGAAATGTAAAACAAGAGCTTATTTTTTACAAGTTCTAGAGCATTTATATGGGTCTACTCATACAGAACTATTTACACAGTATACAGAGCAGCTACAGGGTTAAAGCCATGATAACTAAAAATGGATATTTTCACTGGACAGCAGTGTGTGTGTGTGCGTGCGTGCGTGTGTACGTGTGTGTGTGTATGTAAAATGAAATTAAATATATATATATATATATATATATATATATATATATATATATATATATATATATATATATATATAATATGAAGAGAGAGAGAGAGAGAATCTTCAGAGATGTTTTAAATTTGGCCCACTCAATTAAGCAGTTTAACCTTGCCACAAGAGCTCAGCGACACTGTGACAACAAAAGTTTCACAATCGTATTAGGCCGACCTCCTATGGTGGTTGTGAGGGTTACAATGTGTGTGCGCATGGGTTTTGTGGCTGTAAGCATCATGAATTTGACAGTAATGCTAAGTGCTTCTTCTCATGTCCACACGCGAGGGAGGGTGACGTGATGAGGCACTGCACACACTGCCTTTTTCATCATCTTTCAAAGGGGAGTGAAGCCGAATGGTCCAGTGGCTTGGTTCATTTTCGATAGTCTGTTTTCACTCCAGTGTAAATTTCCTGTGGACTCTGTATGGTGTTCTAGTTGTCATTTTAATGATATCTGTTGACTCTGTATCACTTCTGCCTATGATTTCTATCATAGTGTCACTTTCACAATATCAATAAAGAACAGCTTCGAACAATTCAGTTTAGCCCTTCTTGACTGATTGACATAATTAGAAACACCTACCTGGTGTTTGCTTAGCCGTGCTGTTACAGTTAGAGACTATAACCCTTTTCTTGATGCACATGGTTCCCAGACCTGGTCCTGGAGGTGATTCCTGCTCAAACACACCAACTTGTGTGAGACTGTGTGAGCATTGTGTCAACATTGCCATGCTAGCATGTGCAATAGTAGCATTACAGGATGTGCAATGTCAAATTATCAACCATGTCTTGCTACAACTTTTCTGTACAGTATAACTTATTGTACCCCAATCTTGAGGACTATGATGGCATGTTGGAGTGAAGGTTTCAAAGCTGTGTTGGGAGTGTTGGGAGCAAACTAAATGCTAAACTAATCAGAACAAGTTGTCATACAGTACCAGGTTTAGGAAACACTGCTCCAGATCTATGGTTCTCAAACCATGGTCTAGGGCCCCCAGGTGTTACATGTGTTGGGAGATGTTCAGGGCAGGAGATCTGCAATGACCACTGGTATCCACTGCTCTAGACCCATGGTTTTCAAAGGGGGATCAATGGTCACCCACATGTCAGGTGATTCTCCAGGACCATTACTGGGATCCATTGCTCTAGACCCATTGTTTTCAAAAAGGGGTCTATGGTTTCAAAAGTGTTAGGAGTATTGAGAGCAGATAGTCTGAGCAGGGATTCCTAGGAACTACTGTTCTAGATCCATGGTTCTCATAGCATTATCTAGGGTCACCCAGGTATAGGTGACTAGGTGAGTTTGTATGCCAATATACAAGCACCACTATGTGCAACGCTCCATATGACAGATCAAAATGTCTCTCAAGGGTTGTGCATTGGGACCATGCATTTGGTTCCAAAGAATGGTAAATGTGAACCAGCAAAACAACTGAAAAGGCAAAACTGTTCCCTTCCCTCAGCTCACCTGATCTCTGCTGGTTTTCAATATACCAGCAAATAACTGTACAGGACAGTGGTTCCCCAGGGCTGAAGTTGAAAAGCACTGCTCTACACCATTAGTGGTCAGTTTCTGACCCCAGAAAACCTTTTGGCTGGCTGTTTTTGGATGATCCTCCAGGCCACTCCCAACCTAGCAGTCACATTGATGAGTGTAAAAAGTCAATGTCAGCAATGTCAGTGTCCCTGCTGTGTTGGGAATTGTCCACCACCCGGTTGGCATCTGGACAACAGCAGCCCTGTGGTCAGAAAAAGAACAGTTACACATGGGTTAGTGGACAGCTGGTGAAGTGAGCGTAAGTCAATGGGTTACAGTCTGTCATTTTACATTCACATAGAGGTGCTTCACTGGAAAAAAAATATCTTCACAAGTTAAAACATCTGAGATGTACTGCCCTTTTCTAGGAAACCATGGTGGCACCTAAAGGATTGTTCAATTACTTTATACACTCAAGAGAGGGAACATAAGTAGACTTCATCAGCAGAACTGGCTCAATAATCATTGCAGCTTGAATCATCTCCCTTTTCCCTTAGCAGAGAGTGAGTCTAGTGCTTGCTTTTCCCTCCTCTCTTCTGCAGTTAAACCTAGCTGCAATGCATTTCAGGGAGGAGAGCCAAAGTTGGCGAGAATAAGAATATTATAATATTATTCAACTCCCAGCAAAAACTGTATGCATATTCACACAAACCCCAAACCAGTCGTGCAGGAAGTACGCCATATCTGACCCACACCACCATGACAGAATGTGGCCTACTGCCGATTAACTGCCAGCAATGCAAACCTAGCCAGCCCCACATAAGCTCAACAATATTTAACCTTTTATAACATGTGGTGTGTGCAAACGTTTGGGGACTCTAATTGTGTCACCAGCTGTTATTGGGAATTGTCATCTAAATCACATTCATCAAGCTTCATAAACACTCATCAAACACCAGCACCTCTAAACAACTGCCTAAGAACTGAAAATCGATGCCCACGACCAGGGCAAGGGTTTTGAAAATGGTTGTTGGGGAACTGTGGAGGTCAAACATGATCTCCATGGAACAAAATTCAACCTTTGAAGCATGCTGCAGACCATCTAGCCAAATGCCAGACAAGTAGATAGAAAGCTCTAACTGTAACTCAATCAGCAAAGGTACAAAGGTAACCCCTTGCCAACTGTGAAGTATGGTGGTGGATGTATTATGATTTGGGCTCAAATTTCTGCCAGACACATTGACAACAAAGCAAGGCTGTTGGCAGAGAATATTCCTTGAAATGCCTGCAAATCCTGGATTCAAATGTCAAACCATTTGTAACAAGGATGGAACTGACAAGAGGATATTGATTCAGAACATCAAAATCAACCATTTACTACCTGAGGAGGAACAAATTAGCTTCTAAAATTGCCACACATGTGAAATAAACATCACAGAAAAATGGACCTAAGATAGGCCTAACAATATCTTAAAATGAGAGACGTTCTGCAAAGAAGACAAAATCCAACTAAGAACTGAAAGACTTTTATCTGCTAAAAAAGCATTTTTCAAAGGGTCACATTGAGGATTTTGATTGTGATGATTATGTAATATTTTATTGTTTTTCAGGGAAAACCAACTCCATGCTGATTTTTTTATACTGTTTTATAAATGCCTAAAATGCACACGCACAGACACACAGACACACACACACACACACACACACACACACACACACACACACACACACACACACTAAAAGTGACCTGAAGTTCTCTTTATGCTTAGTGCTTTTCCATTCACAAAGACACCCTGCGACCTTTTGTTTCACAGCACATAACCTCGACCCAACATTTATTTTGATTAACCTCTCTGACCTCTCGTCTACGAACTTCATCCTTTCACCTTTAAATGCCAGAGGTAATCTAAGGTGCCTTTGAAAATGAAACACAAATCCTTATGCATAGGCTATGGCATGACTTAGGAGTGGCCTGACCGGGGCCAATATCAAGCCCGAAATATAGATACTGTATGGCAGTGCACTCTATGTGGCACTCAAGCCCCAATTAAAATGAAATGGGCCTTGCATTTTTTTTTTACATTTTATTGTTTTTGCCATTTATGGCTTTAAATACCAAAACAAGCCAGCAAGTGAACAGTCAGTACTTGAGTAAGAGTCAAATAGTGACATTTCACTGCTCTTCACTCTCTCTCTCTCTCTGTCTCTCTCTCTCTGTCTCTGTCTCTCTGTCTCTCTCTCTCTCTCTCTCTCTCTCTCTCTCTCTCTCTCTCTCTCTCTAAGCTCAGTCGTTTCCAGAAGTCCTGGTTTGTTTGGTCAGGATATATCCAGGAGGTGGATGTGTGGAGAAATAAGAATGCATTTTAGCAGATTAAATACCACTTCAGAAATTCACCATGCACAACACATGCACAGGCTCACACATTTCCGAAAGCCACAAAGAGCTAATCCCGTGTGCCATGAAGATGGAGTACATGTAATGCAGCATTATGAGAATTATGTAAGATTAATACTTTTGATCTTTGCCATGCAAAATGTCAATCTGCAACATCTGCTACCCTTCTCATAATCCACGGAGCAGCTCTGAAAAGTCAAGGAGGGGGTGTAGAGATAATAAACCCGGAGAGCACAAGAGAGAAAAGCCAAGTGAAAGAGACAGGGCGAGAAAGAAATGAGCTTGTATGTGTGATGTAATGTATGTAAGTAATGTGTTTTTATCTCTTGGTGAGGTCCTGGTAGTGATAGAAATGGGGGAACACTGTGCTAGTGTGTGTATTTAATTGGATGTCGGGACCAAAAGTTCACAGAAAATCATCTGTTTTTCTCCAAAAAAAATGAGAGGATTGATTAGAAATCTAAATCCAAAGTTATGCAAGTTAAAAGATTTAAAGGTGGGCTTTGTTTAAGTAAAGGTAGAGCAGCATTCAGCTATACAAGGCACTTCAGTCCCCACAACGACAAATGAGTATGACGAGTGTGTATCAGCAAAAAGAGAGAGACCAAAAGCAGACAGAATTAGAACAAGTGAATGGGAATAGGGAATAGGGAATAGGGAATAGAGCCACAGAAGACGAGAGAGAGAGAGAGAGAGAGAGAGAGAGAGAGAGAGAGAGAGTCAAAGAGAACAAATGACTGAAAAAGAGTAGGTGAGAGAATGAAAATGAGAGATGTTTTGTGCCAGAATCTCTCTCTCTCTCTCTCTCTCTCTCTCTCTCTCTCACTCTGTCTCACTCACTCACTCTGTAACTGTCTTTGAGACCCACACATTGAAATGTTTCTGACAGTTGCCGTCAGCAGTGCTAGTCACCACTGAGAATCATGAGGAATCAGCAGCGTTTCATTCACATCTACGTCACCCACAGAACCCAGTGTTTACACCTAACAAATTAAAGAAATTTCCCAACACTTCCCAACAAGTCCTGACCATCTGTCCACATCTAACCTTCTGACGTGTGTAAGGCGGAGACACTTACACTCTACACTCTTACGAATAAAGGTTCGTAAATGTTCTTTGAGCGATGCCTTAGAAGAACCACTTCTGGTTCCATAAATAGAGACGTGAACATGGGAAGAAACTTTACATCAAATGAAGAGAAATTAGGCCTTTGATCCTTTCACAAGTATGGTGCCACCAGAGGGATTTGTCAAGGATGGATTCATGTGGGACTGACTCATTTGGTGTAGAACATGCAGCTTCAACCATGCCACAGCAATCAGGTCTAATATATCTGCTTCCCTCAGCAAACCATGTTTCCAAGACACAGTAACACTAATCTGTGTAATTCAGCACAAAATTCCTGGTGATGTCGGCCACGTTCTGCTGCCCTCATTATTTAAATCTGCACTTTGCGGGCATTACATGCTGTATTCTAGGCTTAATAACTCAGGATCCGAGTAACCTACAGACATGACCAACATGTCATAACAAGCTAAAAGTGTGACCCAGCCCAGAAACCAGCTAAAATTCATTGAAATTAAATCCCAGTTTAAATGCTCAGGTTAAACTTCTAGTGCCTGCTTACTGGTTTATCCATGTGTACAGGCTCAACCTGCACACAGACTCGGACTGATCAGCAAGAGGGACGAGGCTAATGATGTCACTTGTCACTGACCCAGATATTGGGTTATAGAGTGTATATATAGGGACTGTATATAATTATATTCCACTATTTCTGCTGCATTGGCTCAGAAGATGACAAAGTTGGTGGTCCACTGGCGTGAGCGGAGGTACATTATAGGTGTTTCTAATAAAGTGGCCAGTAAATGTGTAACGGAGCCTTTTGGTAATAAGTACAAGCAACAGCATAGTACATTTAATCTGTAGGAACATAAGGCTGTTGAGCACATTTGATCTACATTCCACTGAGAAGACTCCACAGCTTGACGTGTCTTTATGGCTTTGAGGATTCTGTCTCGGGGGACTTCTCTGGTGAAGAAAAGGTTAAAAATGAGCTGGATCAAACAAAATCTTCTCTTGCACAGAAAAATGAAGGTCTTGCTAGCAGTATCTGTTGCTTAGCAACTAAGAGGTGGGTATTTCAAACAGGTCAAAGTGGTAGTTCTCGGCCAATTTTCTTTTGCTGAATTCAGTCTTGGAGGACCGGAATATAGTGGCTGACTGACTAAACTTTCTATTTTTTATTTCCATCTTTCTTTTAAAGTATAACGGATGTGTGTGAATACAAAAGGCAAAACAAATCATTCTGGGTTTTGCAGAAAAGCAATTTAACACAAAGATAATTCTGGGACTGTTAAGCAGAATCACACAGAGAACTTTATTAGTTAAGACATTTTCAAAACATGTTTTGGGGAAATTGGACCTTTTACAGATTTTGTGGGTTGACCATGATGATGGTGTGTGTTTGTGTGTCCAGACTTTTTGTTGTTGCTGTTAAAATATTGATAATAGCCTTGTTGTTTATCAATGCACACCCCTCTTTCCTGTCTAATGGAACACATGCAAGAGGTCTGTTAGACCAGTGTTTCTCAACTGTGGTCCTGGAGGCACCTACCCTACCCTACATATTTTAGATGTTCCGTTGCTCCCACCAGTGACCGAAAGATTTCCACATGAGCCACTCCCATTCTTTTTGAGTGGAGCCTCCTTAATATGCACAATATTAAAATATGGTCTTTTTTTATATTGTGATATATTATATTTAATATATTTGTGTCATTTATTTATGCATTGCTCAGCCCTAATCTTCACTACTGATATTTTGATTGTGTCACGTATCTGTCCTGTTCTTCTCCCCCGTCTTTCTGTCTTTGTTTTGTCTTTCCCCCATTTGCTTCTGATCACATGTGTTTTGTTAAGGTCCTGTCTCCGCCCTTGGTCTTGCTCCACCCTTTCCCTCGTGATTTACCCTGCTCCAGGTGTTTGTAATGTGTCCCTCTATTTAAGACCCTTTGTTTCAGTCCTTTTGTTTGTCTGTTAGTAGAGATCCTGATAGCTTGTTTGTAAGTCTCCTTTGTTTGTCTAGGTGTAGTGTTAGTGTTTGTCTGTCTGTATCCACGGTTTGTTTTCTTTACTTTAATAAGTCCTCAACCCCAGCACGTACATCCACCTCCCTTGTTTATCATCTTTGTCTGCTCAGCATGCAGTCGTTACAGATTGTTATTTCCATTTATGAAGTATCTTCAGTTATAGCTCACAGTGGAATGGTGTGTAAAAGTGTGGTGGGTATTTTAAACATAATTACCCAGCAATGAAAATATTAGCTGCATTCTGAATTCTGCCTTTTCAAAATGTACTTGAATACCCTAGAGCATCTCAAAATATTTGAATATTGTTACATTTTTGTTTTACTCTTGATCAGTTTGGCTTAAAGCTCATGAAAAACAGACATTAATTCTTTTATATTAAATGACCTTTTTTACAGGTATTCTAAATTTTTGAGACAGTATGCATTCTAAATATGCATTCCCAATACTTGTATTTAGGTACATCCCCACCCCTTCATCTCTGCCCTTATACCTGCATTAGCACAGGATCCGGAGCATTGCATTCACTACCACTTGAGAGACACTGCATGTGTTTGTGTTGGTGTTTACAGGCGGGCCATGAAATGCTATGTGAGGTTACAAATCCACAATGTGCCGACCTGTTGTGCTTATTTGCATGAATTAGTATAATAAGCTGAAGCACATTCACAGTCAGCAGTGGGAGCTTTCTGAACAGGTCTCATGCTGTGCCGTTCTTTAATTTTCATCTGATTATTGTATTTCTCTGTCTCATATGTAAAGATTCACCAGTCTGAAGGTGGCGTTGGGTGTTTGTTATGTGTGTGTGTTTCTCCTATAACTACTAGAAGAAATCAGGACAGGGGCAGGCTGAAAACTCATGACACAATGATGGGAATGATAAGATTTGCAATTTATATGCATATCATCTCTGTAGATTATCCTGATTCTGGGATATTAAGCTGAGAATTCCAGCATGTAACTACCCACAAAGTGTGGATCTCAAGATTCTATTATTAAGAAAGAAAACTTGAAAAATGTTGTGTATTTTAAGGCTATTATACGGAGGCCCTTTTCACAAGAATGGAAACATGCAGACACCGGATAAAGGAAATTCTCCTGTATCGTATTACAGAGACGTATCTTCAACATACACACTGACTCATCTCATCACTTTGGCTCACCATGGAAGGTTTTTCCACTTTGTCTTTGTGATCTATGCTTAAACTGGAATTGCTTGATGCATGCAGGATTGTTTGACAGCATTAAAGATTCCTAATATTTGTTGCAACTGTGGCAAGCTGGTAAACATGCGTACATGCCAGCAGGTGACATGCCACATAGCGTCCCTTCAAAGCCAACCGAGCCTCCAGTGAATAAGTTTCAGCTCCACACCAAACACTGTAGTGCTGCTGAGAGGAAGATCGAAACTGAAAGCGACACAGAAAAGCATTCACATAGTCGGCAGTCATAACCTCTGATTACCCACCGAGCTTCTCTCCCATTGGATGACAGTTGTGTTTAAAATGGTTCATTTTATTTGAAAATGGCAAATGATTTCCATCCTCCGTTCTAATTAAATGACAGCCCATCTCTGCTCATTGTCAGCTGCGAAAATATGACACTGGGAACAGGCTGTTTTTCACTGATGAGTACGTGAAATCAATGTATGGGAAAAGGAAAGCAACGTCAATGCTCACAAAAATGGACTTTTGTGTAACGCTCCCTTAGTCCTGAGTGCACTATAAAAAAATAAACTGAAAAATGATCTGTGGTGGGTAACAACTGCACACTAAACATCATGAACAGTGAAAACTAGCAAGAAATGGAGACCAGCATTATCATGTCTCACTTATCAATATCAGACAGTCTACATCAGATACAATTTTCCCCCTGATTTGGAAGTGCCAATTACACCACCCCATTAGGACTCTCCTGCATCACATATATACGATGTTCCCGACACTAGGAGGGTTAAGACGAGTACATGCTTCAAAGCACAACACACACTAAGACACCACCACCATGTCAGTGTCACTGCAGTGCTGAGAATGACCCACCACCCACATAATAGCTGCTCTGTGGTGGTCCTGTGGGGGTGCAAGTACATGATATCCTACAGAATTACAGATGAACTGAATGGTTGGATGGGTGAATGATCTACAGCCCTGCTGTCTTTGCTTTCAATAAGAATGTCCAGTAAAAAGTGAATTACTGTTAAGGTTTACACTCGCATCTTGAAAACTTGAGCAAACTTTAGATGTGTGTGTTTAAGCAACTGAGACAAACTGTAAAGTCTTTTACAGTTATATCTGTGTTCTGACAACCATTTCCTCCATTTGTTTAAGCTGCTGTATTGTCTTAACTATAAAGGTGATGTACATATAACTGCACAGTCACACACATAAGCACACACACACACACACACACACACACACACACACACACACACACACAGGTAATTGCAGAGAGAGGGTAATAAAGCGATGGTTGTGATAGCAGTGAGATAAAGCTCACCTCTGACTGCTCTCTTTCTTATCGCCTGCCACTCAGGCTTAGTCTGTGTGGCTCATGGCTTTTAACTAAATGCTTTGAGAAGTTTGCAGTGCGCTCAAGCTGAGATCGGGGTGTTCATCTAAGGCCAGTATTTTGACATGCAGACTTAAGTTTGACTGTTCCCCCCCGAAAAACTTCTTTTAATAAATAAATAAATAAATAAATAAATAAATAAATAAATAAATAAATAAATAAATCAGGGAAAGGAAACATGGACCCGGTCCTCAGGAACCATAGTGCCACACTATTATTCTTATCTGTGGCCTTGGCTGTTGTAAAATTTAAGACCAAGTCAGAGCAGCTCTAACATGATAAAACCAGATATACTCTCTCACGAAGCTGCCAGCTAATGTCAAGCTTGGCTTGATCCAATCTTTTTAAGACACATTGCCATGGCAACTTACAGTGCACTGGTAAGTTCATGGCTGCAGACCCAAAACTAGTTTCTATGACATTTCATACATCAACCATAACCACTCACTGTCCATTTTATCAGCTCCTCTGACCACACAGGAACACGTTACAGTTCTATAATTACAGACTGTAGTTCATCTGTTTCTCTGCAGACTTTATTCTCCTCCTTTCATCCTGATCTTCAGTGCTCAGGACCCCAGAGGGCCACCACAGAGCAGCTATTCTGTGGGTGACGGGTCACTCTCAGCACTGCAGTCACACTGACATGGTGGTGGTGTGTTAGTATGTGTTGTGCTGGTACATAGCAGTGCTGATGGAGTTTTTAAACACTGTGTCCACTCATTTTCAACTCTGTTGATCACTCCTACCTACAGTAGTAGCTCCACATCCTAGATGTAAAATCAGAAGGGTTTAGATACAGCCAAACACACACTTTCATTGGTTAGGACTTCTGGCCTGAAGGTCTCACTGAATCAGATGCACCATAGAACCAGTAAGTGATGTCGAAATCAGCCAGTCAATCACAGTCTACAGGAATTTATATACACATCACAGACCATGAATACAAGTGATGTTCTACCCAGGATTGAGATGGGACTCTTTATTGAATGAGTCACTGTAAACAGCTGCATATAAGATAAATGTATATTAATGTTGTCTGTTACAAACTTCAAGTAACACACCCAGGATGTTTTACAAGGTTTAAAAAAATCTGTCAGTGCAGTGGAGTTATCTTAGTGCAAACATAACACAAGCATAGTTAGGAGAACCAAGATAACAAGTGTAAATCTGTCCTCTGGACTGATAAGGTCGGCACCCCACTGACTCTTTGTCACTGCTGATCCATCCAGATAAATGTCATATGCATAAGATCTAACTAATATTTTATCTTTTATTTGACATAATACAGATATGATATGAAATGATAGGTGAAAATGTTGTTGCCAAAATTGCCAAAGTAAGAAATGATGGTAAAATAAGTAAATTGTACTGTCGGTGAAAAACAAGCAATGAAAAGTGACATTTCTTCGAATACTCTGCTTAACCACTGGCGGTGAGCCCAGAAAATGCTGAGTAAAATGCCAGTGGACCGGTGGACCAGTGGGCCAACAGTGGTCAGCTATCCGATTGCTATCAGGAAAATTTACATTCAATGCGTCTGTCCATCTTTTTTTTTTTTTACTGAGCTGGGAAATTCACAATCCAAACGATTAGGTCTAACAGTCCCGAAAGCTATCAAACTATAATATGTGTCTGTGTTTGAGTGAATGACTGTGACTAAGACAAAGTAAGACAGTCTGTGTCCAGAATGTCCATTGAACAGAAACCTTCATATGTCTTGAAAGGGAGTGACATTTACTGTCACGCATGTACAGAAAAGGAAGTGCCCCAGAGATGAACATGTCCCCTTTGGTTCTGGTGTGTGTGTGTGTGTGTGTGTGTGTGTGTAGAGGGGGAGTATGTGTCAGAATGTTTGACGGAGCAGCTTGCTCCTGGCACACAAAGTTGTGTCACTGTTGACCTACAGCTAGTATTGGAAAACACAGAGGAAGCAACCTTGAGCCCAACACTAATATACTGTTGCAGTGAACACACACGACTTTCCAACCTATTTTTATGCCCTACAATTAAACAGACCTTCATATACCGACATCCTGTTGTCATCGCCTAGGTGGGCTGAATCCCCCTATACGTGACACTGATTGGTTTGTAGAGGGGTGTGTGTCTGATGTTAGTGTGTGAATTTGATGAATGTGAAAGAACACTCATTTGGTTCCATTAAACTGCTAATATTACAGCCTTACTACCAACTGGCCCAGAACCTTGCAGCTCAATTGGCGTTCACAAGAAAACACCAGTTCACAGAGTTCACCATGAGCAAGTGACAGACATGTAAGTGTCTGGTGACCCTGTGGTGAATGCTATGCTGCTGGCAACATCATGGTTTGGTGGTTTGGTGATGGGTCAATGATGGTCTGAGTGATATCTTCAACCAAACCTCCATTGGGTCTAACAACCTACCCTGGATGTTAGATACAGAGATGAAATCCTCTGAGCCACTGTCAGACCTGAGCCCTGGGTTCCTCCTGGTCCAGGACAATGCCCGGCCTCATGTGACCAGAGTGTGAAGGCATTGATGCCATTGACTCCAGCAGCACTGCTGTGTCTGATCCTCTTGTTTGAGCACAACACACACTAACACACCACCACCAGTGTCAGTGTCACTGAAATGACCCACCACCCACATAATACCCGCTCAGTGGTGGTCCTGTGGGGTCCTGACCATTGAAGAACAGGGTGTAAGGAGGATAAAGTATATAGAGAAAAAGATGAACTATAGCTATATTCATAGAACTACAAAGTGTTGCTGTATGATAAGAGGAGTTGATCAATTGAGTGAGAGCAGAAACATGGAGGTGGTCTTAATGTTATGGTTGATCAGTGTAGATATAGGTGTGTGACTTTTTGTGACCCCTTTTTATTAAAAAGCAAGACTATTTGCTATTCTATCTGCAGTTTCAGCTGTCTGGCTTGTACTCAATTTAACTGTCTGTCTTGGACTGTCTGTACTGGCCTACGCTGTCAGCCGAGCACTGCTGTACATGTTCCAGATCCGTCCTTGTGGGATCACAGTAGATTTATAGTTGCTCTCTTGTAACAGGGATGTATTATGGAGTTTCCGTCACTGTGATGAAGTTGAGCTACAGCCTTAGTCACTCACAGCAAGATCCACGCCAACGACGCTGTAGCAGCATGGAGAATTTATGGACCTCTGACGCGAGAACAAATCCTCCTGCTGTGCCATTACTGTACAAACCATGGCACAAGTACAAATGTGAAACAATGCAAAAAAAAAAAAAAAAAAGAGAGGCAGATGGGAGAACAAAGATGCCTTGATGCTGAATTATACACTCCAGTAGATAACATTTTACATTTAAATACATATCATTCAGCACTCACCTTAAACTTACCTTTACCTTCATCAGTCCTACATCATAACCCTCTGAAACATCCTACTCAAGGCCAGCTTTTGCTCAAGGTCAAGGGGGTTCTGGTCATCCAGGTGAAAACATACAGTACACGTTAGCTAGCTGGATAACCGGCTCTTGACCAGAAAAGTGTATGTTGCATTGGATTTATCATACTGGTCATGCTGGTTTACAAACTTGGTTTTGGCTTGGAAAAGCTTATTGACCAGTTTGGTCATACTGGTCATGCTGGTTTTGACTAGTCATGCCTTATACTGGTCAAGAGCTTTTTTATATTTATACAATTTTGTCACAGAAATCATGAATCTCAAAATAATCCTCTTTTAATCTCAAAATAAGTTTTAAAGACATGTCTGGTTGGTGTGCTGAACAGACGAAGACTAGGGAAGCAAGCAAGGAGGTAAATGCTGGGGTTGAGGATTTAATGAAAAACAAAATTCCAAACTAAAGGACATCTTAAAAAACCAAGTACATGCATGACAACATCTACAATGACTGCAATCAAACCTCTTCAATATAGCAGGCTGAGACAAAGGGTCTAAAGTACAACACAACATTGGACACACCTGGACCAACTGATGAAGGGGCAGGGTTACAAATGAGACACAGATGGGAATGGGCGGAGCAAGGGAGGAGCCAAGACCAAAACAAAAACAAAGCATGTGCTAGGAGCACATGGGAAAACACAACAACTGAGAATAAAGGTGAACAGGACTAGAACATGACAGAGACATGACAAGAAAGACTTTTAATTTTATGTTTTGCACTTCAAAGCCTTATCTGAAAGACTTTTACCATAAATCTTAAATGTATAAATATTTACAAAATATCTCAAAAGATTTTTTTCATATATTTTCATATTTGATTTATATTTGTGTGTCACAGAATAGGATAGGATAGGATAGAACTTTATTGATCCCTTGGGAGGGTTCCCTCAGGGAAATTAAGGAATAGACTTAAAAGAAAGACTTCAATCATGATTACATATAAAATCCCCAAATAACTGTAAATGAAAGACATGTATCATAAATCATATAAAATGGTTTAAAAAAATAATCATAGTCACAAAGTAACTTTAAAATTCATTCATTTCATAAATCATACATCTTTAAACAATAAAAGTGGGGCATCTCATTAAAGTGGCCAGCAAGCAGGGGGATTTAGGCTGAGGCTTAAGAACAGTGAAAATCTTGCTCTGTCCTCAGGCTCTAAATGGGTCATTTTACAAGCAAGCTGTCATAGTTTTGGTCACAAAACTCACTATTTTTCAGGTTGAAGAAAGTCCCATTCACCAGTTTGCCTCCAACTCTGCTAGACAATTCCCATTCATGCTGAGCCATAACATTAAGCACTGACTTAAAAATAGCAAAACAGTTTGCAGTTGCCTTGAACTTTAAGGATCAATCAGCCTCTACAAGGAAAACAAGGCTGATGCTCTTCAGACCAGCTCAGGATGGTAAACAGGTCTAGGGATGGATGATATTTTGCAAGGGCACCAAGGTGATGTGGAGCTTCCGCGTCAGTGTTTGCCGCACTCCGTCTGGGAGTCTGCTCCGTGTTTAATGAGGCACTGTGAAGGAGGCCCAGGCAAGCAGAACACTCTTTAAAGAAGTGCTTTGAAGTGCTTCCCAAAAAACACGAGGTCGTGTTATTGATTTCATAAGCAGCCGCCGCTTCTTCTCCCGAGATCCACAGGAAAGTCATAACAAAAGCCTTCAGAGAGTACAAGTGGGATGCTAATGATGATAAGCTTGCGTTCAAAGCAAAGCTGGAAGGACTCTTTAGACAATCACATCCTCATAACTGCAAGTTTTATCATCACAGTGAAAGGAGATATAGTCACAGCAACAAGGTCATGACCTTTGGCTCTTGTATGAAAGGTAGATTTCCTTACTAATGTCTGAAAGGCTGGCTGTCTGTCTCTGTTTGACTTGAACATGCTTATTTATACCCCAGTACAGGATAATTTAAGAACTTTATTGTACAACAAATTAAATACATTGATCATCATTTGTCAGTTATCCTTCAGCAGGCAAGATTATTC
>CM067525.1:13374368-13459368 GCA_034509495.1 Acestrorhynchus altus | reverse complement strand
TTGCATGCACACAACTGCAGACATACACACAGTTATATATAATTCATGTGAGGTTGCCTGTGAAGCCAATGGAAGAACAAATTCTGGATGAACTCATGGGAAGCAGTCGATCAACTAAACACATAAGCATGTACATTATATGGATTCAAGAAAGGGAACATCTGCTCATTCATTGATTCTTCTGAAATAAGGGGTATTAAAAAGAGTTTATCCTGCTTTCATTTGAGAATCTATCTACTATCTACTGTGCAGGGATGACTTTCTAATTGATTTTGGATCATCGCTGTGACAATTTGATTGCCTTAGTTCAAAATCAACAACTCCAAATGTATTGGATATACTCTGCACCATCCCATGTCCATTACTCCACATTTCAAAACTGGGGGTCTTTATACCCGTCTGGCTCACATCAGACATGGAGAATTAAGCAATAGGTTCATGTTTATCTGCTCCAGACAGACCTATTCTATTGGCAGTACTTCTCTACAGGCATTAAACAAGCTGTGCATTTGCACATCTGTATCAGCAATGGAGAATTAAAGAACCTGGATTAATTCATTACAAGGTGTGTCCACAAACATTTGGACACATACATACATATAGGACATATGCCACCAGATCAATAAGTTGTATTTGACTCCCACATGGTGGTGATTTGGGGTATTGCACTGAAATCCCAGAACAGACTTAACACTGACTTGAAAACTGACTTGAGTTGAGACGTACGAGAGATGGAGGTGATATAACTAACACTTAAAACTGAACTAAACATCATTTTATGTAATAATTAGAAATGCTATATTTTGTGAGAAAAGTTAACACACCCCCACATTTATTACTACTTAAAATGCCTGGAATCAGGTGCAGCACATCAGCTGCATATGATTAGCCCTTTGCAAGATCTTCATTATTTTATGTCTGAATTATATATTGAGAGAGGGTAGACTTCAATCTTAATAGCATTTGTTTTGTGTGTGTGTGTGTGTGTGTGTGTGTGTGTGTGTGTGTGTGTGTGTGTGTGTGTGTTTGTGTGTGTGTCTGTGTGTTTTTCTTTCTTTTTTTTCTTTTTTTTTCTTTTTTTTTTTTTAGTAATCAATTAATCAACACTGGCCTGCCAAGAACAGCCTGATTTCTCTAGCCCTCTTTGATAAGGCTGGTTTCACATACTGCCCACCAAAATTAATCAAACCAATCAAGCCCTACAGCTTTTGCACAATACTGTGGCATTAAAATACATCTGTTGGTAATTTCATTACTGACAGGTAATATATCAGCTGATAATGTTTTCTATATCAGTGGGGAACACTCTTCCCCACTTTCTGGCAATTACCAAAAACATACAGCATAGTAAAGTAACATATAACATAAGTAACAGGAAGTAATGTAAGTAACAGTATAGTATAGTATAGTATAGTATAGTATAGTATAGTATAGCATAGTATAGGGTAGTATAGTATAGCATAGTATAATATATTATAGTATAATATAGTATGGTATAGTACATTACAGTATCGTATAGTATATTATAGTATAGTATATTATAGTATAGTATATTATAGTATATTATAGAATAATATAGTATAGTATAGTACATTATAGTATAGTATAGCATAGTATAGTATATTATAGTATAGTATAGCATAGTATAATATATTATACTATAGTATATTATAGTATAGTATAGTATAATATATTATAGTATAGTATAGTACATTATAGTATAGTATAGCATAGTATAGTATATTATAGTATAGTATAGCATAGTATAATATATTATAGTATATTATAGTATAGTATAGCCTATAGTATAATATATTATGCTATGGTATATTCATAGTATGGTATGGTATAATATATTTATAGTATGGTATATTATATTATAGTATATTGTAGTACATTACAGTATCATATAGTATATTATAGTATAGTATGTTATAGTATGTTATAGAGAATAATATAGTATAGTATAGTACACATTATAGTATAGTATAGCATAGTATAGTATGTATAGTATGAGTATAGTATAGTATAGTACATTATAGTATAGTATATTATTGTAGTACAGTATATTATAGTATATTATTGTAGTACAGTATAATATATTATAGTATAGTATAGTATAATATAGTATAGTATAGTACATTTATAGTATAGTATATATTTTCATTATAGCATAGTATAGTATATTATAGTATAGTATAGTACATTATAGTATAGTATATTATAGTATATTATTGTATAGTACAGTATAATATATTATAGTATAGTATAGTACATTATAGTATAGTATATTATAGTATATTATTGTATAGTACAGTATATTATAGTATATTATTGTATAGTACAGTATAATATATTATAGTATAGTATAGTATATTATAGTATAGTATAGTACATTGGATGTACTAAGGATGTTCTAAGTAAACAGCAAAGCACTTTTGTAAGTCGCTCTGGATAAGGGCGTCTGCTAAATGCTACAAATGTAATACATTATGGCATAGTATAGTATGAAGTATAGTATGTTATAGTATGAGTATAGTACATTATAGTATAGTATATTATAGTATATTATTGTATAGTATAGTATATTATAGTATATTGTTAGTATAGTACAATTATATTATATTATAGTATAGTATGGTATAGTATATTATAGTATAGTATAGTACATTGTAGCATAGTATAGTATGGTATGAGTATGTTATGGTATAGTATATTGTTATAGTATAGTATATTGTAGTATATTGTTGTATAGTACAGTATATTATAGTATATTATTGTATAGTACAGTATAATATATTATAGTATAGTATAGTATAGTATATTATAGTATAGTATAGTACATTATAGCATAGTATAGTATAGTATAGTATATTATAGTATAGTATAGTACATTATAGTATAGTATATTATAGTATATTATTGTACAGTACAGTATATTATAGTATATTATTGTATAGTACAGTATAATATATTATAGTATATTAAAGTATAGTATATTATATTATAGTATAGTATAGTATAGTATAGTATAGTATAGTATAGTATAGTATAGTAACATAGTATTGCTGAGTCAGGAGGGAACAAAATAATGTAATACATAGTATCAGTGTGCTGGTATAACCATCCCTCCATCTAATACAGGGGTAGGCACTCCAGCACCAGGAAGGCTTTTATGGCTAATCGAACATATACTTTCAAAAAACAGATGCACAAGTTGATTTGTACTTACATCACATGCACCACCTCTGAAAGATGGATAATGCAGTTGATAATGGCACTGAGAAATGCATACGCTTTTGTCTTCATGTCCTCATCTGCTCATTCTCCCACAGTCAACAAACGAAAGAAACACTGGCTTCTGAAAGACAGTGAGATTTGTTTATTCTCATGGGTGATTCATGAACTCTGCTGGTGATGACCACTAAATACACTGAATGGCCTTGTTAAACAAGGTAATCTGTTGTTATGATATGTATTATGTCCATACATGTCCAACTTCCACTTACAAACTATGCCTGATTTTGTGTGGCAACATGACCACCTGACACAGTTGTCCAAGTGATGCAGATCAGGTAGCCACTTTGAGCCAGTGGGATGTACTTGATCAGAAAAATCCACTTCTACAACCTCTCTGATCAAATCTTTCAACAGTTCAAAAACGATTGAGTTGCAAACTGGTATGTCTCTGTGTGCTATTGTTGGCATTGGTGGCAGCCATGGCCTGGTGGTTAGGGCCTTGTGACTGGAAGGTTGCCAGTCTGACTCCCTGAACTGAAAGGACATAAATGAAGTGCCCTTGAGCAAGGCACTTAACTCCCCAGCTACTTCCCGGGTGCCGTGGATAGGGCAGCCCACCGCTCCAGGCAGGTGTGCTCACTACCCCTAGTGTGTGAATTCACTAGAGTGCATGTGTGTGTTTCCCCTGTGTGCAAGCAAATTGGATTTATGTTTTGTTTTGTTTTGTTTTGTTTGTTTTATTTTTTTTCATTTGGCAAAAACCATGTATCATGAGAAAACCTAAGGGTTAGTAGTATACACATATAGATTCTAAAGGATATAGGTTCTAAAGAAATGATCTGTCCATGCACAAAGATCATTTTACTTGACTAGAAATATATTCAAGAGAATAAGTTAGCTGCAGTCCAGAAATAATAGATAATAATCTCTAAAAGGTATTCAAGGATTTGAAGTAAAATACTGGATTTTTAAGTCAATTACTTGCTTGAAATCCACTGAATATTAGCAAATAATTCTGAATTTTGTGTTTTGCATTTATAATTTTAGAACACTGAAAACAACTAAGCCCATGGAACAAGAAAAAAATCACTAAATGAAGTGGAAGTTAATACTAATAGATTATGATTAAGCTGTTATTTGTAAAAAGATGATTCATTTGAAATTAGAAGTCTAAACAGATTTAATTTCAAACTAGTTCCTTCATTTCAACCAAGTGAAAGTTCCCTCAAAAATTTCTGAAATTTAGTGGCAAATTTAGTGGGCTTTTTGGTCATTCTTTTTTTTATTAAAAGGAGAGAATTTATATTTATTTTTTTTCTTCAAAAATAAAATCACAAAGGAAGTTTTATCATTCATTTACTGAAACTGGTAGATTAATGCTGTTGTCAGGTCAACTTGCTTGCTCTTATGTTTCCAGAGTTCATAATAGAGTTTAGCAGAGTAGTTACCATGCAGTGGATTTGGAAGTTCTCCCTGAATGGTGAGACCCATAAGGAGTCGTTCACTCTTTTTACAGCATAGATCAGGCAAACCAAAAACTTCTTAAGGTAGTAATTAGTTGGATCAGGTGGGGTGGAAGGTATCTTTTTTGGAGCAGGGTTGGTGACCCTTCCATAGTTCTATCTTAAAGCGTCAGTAATCCAGATTTTTTTTTTTAACATTGAAAATAATAGTAGTCCTGAGTGGGGAGGGAACAAAATAACACCCAATATATTACGTCTAAAAATGCTATCGTGTCATTACGTAATTATGTCACATGCCTCTGAAGGAGGATCCAACAATCTTCTGCAGCACTGCTAGCTAATGGCACTCAGAACTACGCAAACTACAAACAGGGAGATTTCAGAACAGCAAACCCACTCACTCTGTCAAACCAATCAAAACACAGAATTAAAAATGAAGTGCTGAATGAGCTGGCAAGCCATAGGAGAGTGACAAAGTCCATCCTAAAACCAGGATAAACACTGGCATGGCTTCTTAACGAGAGCGAGAGCTCTGTGATAAGAAAATGATTTCTGAGTAAATGACAGATTTGTTTCTTTTAATGGACACATCATGAACTCTGATGGTAAATAATGAATACACTGTGGACGAGACCTAAACCAGATGGGCTGCTTAAGGATCGAAACTGCTTTTGGGATTTAGCCATTTTCCCCCAAGTTGGATTCCTTGCTGATAGTTGATTAAATGTTGATGCCATATCATGTGAGTTGAGCATCCTGACAGACTGGTCTGTGGAGAGGGTGGACAGAAGCACCAGCCACACGAAAGGCTTTTCAAGTGAGGCAGGTGTTGTGAATGTCCTGGACGGAAGGGAGAGAGGTGCCACTGTCAAGATGCTGTGCAGGCACCCTACCACATTGGTCAGGATGCCCTGAATGGCACCACTGTACAAGGTGCACATTATGGAAATTGGGGCTCCAGCTCTCAGTTTGTGAAGGAAGTAGCTTTTCTGGCCAGTGATGCTGTGTTGTTGTACCCATGGGACATTAGCTTATTCTGGCAGATGACTGATATAGTCATCAACAATGCAAGGATACTGTATTGCTGAGATGCATAAACCCTGGGGATGAAGATATTCTGGTTGCTTCATGGTGGTAAGAAGAGAGGAAGGCCCTCAAAGTGAATGGAGGATCATTCTGAAACCAAGAACCCCAAAACCTCTGGATGATGTCTGCTTTGATCAGGTTGACCACTTTCCGGTGTAGCACTGGTTGTGCTTAGATGCGGTGTTCATCTCTGCATTGTCACTGGAAAAAGCTGTTTTTGTGGCTTAAATTCCTGCAGCATGTGCGTTTCTTTATATGCATTTGAACTCTGTTTATTGAGTGAATTGAAATGTCATTGCATTTTCTCTTGTTTGTAATTCTTGGTTTTAATTAATTAATTTATTTTACTTATTTGGGCGACTGATACATAGTTGCTGTTCACTTATCTGTTATGAGTTAACCTTTTTGTATATATATATATATATATATATATATATAAAACCAGAATAAAAAGAACATTTTATATAAAAAGTGGACATCTTTAAAATGTACACTCATTGATAAGTAAAACTATAATTTTGTAATTTTTTCATACCCTATTATTTGTATTATCCTGGGAGATACATATATAAATAGATTCATATATAAAAAGGTATTTAGATAGATAGATAGATAGATAGATAGATAGATAGATAGATAGATAGATAGATAGATAGATAGATAGATATTTAAAAAAGGGACAGTAGATGATTTATATTTGTTTTCCAGTCCTGCCTATTTAAGGGTTAAAGGCGTTGTGGGTGTCGTTTCAACCACTGGCCACCAGGGCGGCGACAGATCCCGCTTCTCCAGCCTAATCTGTCCGCCGCCCCTCTGCTCATGAGTCAGACCGCAGACACGGTCCAGTCTCGCTTAGTATAGCCCGGCTGTGAGCCCGCCGTTCACTGTGTGTCCACTGCGCGGCTGTTCGGGAGGAAAACGGAGGACGTTCTGTGCGGTTGAGCGTTATGAGCGGGGGGCGGTAAGTCCGGCCGCTGCAGGCGGGGAAGCCCTCACAGCTCTCCGGCAGCGAGAGGAATTCGAGCCCGCGGCTTCGAGCGCGGCCTCCGCGCGGACAGACTCGTGTCCGGTTTGAGGCGCTGGGAGAGATTAGTGTGTGGTCGGACTGGGAGGGGGATGCTGGGGTTGTGAGGAGGCCTCGTGCGCTGTGTCTGTGTGGGGTTCTAACAGAATGGCGTCTTATGTGGACAGCAGCTTTCGGCAGGCGGTGATGAAGAGCCCGGCGGAGAGGACGCAACAGGTACGACTTTTCTGCTTTACTGCCTCTGCTCCTTCAAACTGCCCCCTTCCCCGTGTTCTCCGGCCCCATCCCCTTGTTCTCCAGACCCTTTCCCGTGTTCTCCAACCCCTTCCCCGAGCTCTCCAGCCGCCTGGCTCCTTCCCCAGGACCGTTACTCCGAGAAACCGTTAGTGATGACCTCACTGAGCTCAAACCTCGTTTCTCCTCAACACCTCCGTCCTGAGGGAGGGGTGGGGTGCCCTGATTCTCACCCCCTAATTACACCAGAGCCAGTCGGTCTGAGGACTTCTGTAACGCTGGGACACCACTTCTGCTCCCTTCCTGGCCACAGATTGGCCTTGGAGCTTCTGGAAGTGCCCTCAGGAATGTGAGGAACCCACTGAACCTCAGCCCAGGCCTCTCCTGTGGGGTGTTTTCGTAGCTTGATGTGCTTCTACTCACCAAACAACATCAACAATTATACAGAATGGAGAGTTTGGTGGGATTTTGATCATGTTTTGCTCAAAACAATCCCAGAAATCCCAGATAAAGAAGGGATTTGCTGTTGTTTTTTTTTGGACAGGATAGATGGACATGTCTGAGATAAGTTCTTCCGAGTACTTGGAACTTCGGAGAGGTCCAAATAGTCCAGTTATTTTTATTGTTTGTGAAGGTGTCAGTACTAGACGTTCTCAGGACTTTTATTCTGAAATTTATTTCTTTCCATTTGTGTGGAAACAAAGCAAGCAAACAGCCCCTCCTTTCTCATTTTCTTCTATAACCAAATATTGCTGATCAGTCAGATTCTGTAGGCAGGTTGAGCATGTACACATAGACAATGATGAGACAATCATTAGACATGGTAGTTTGTGTGTATCATGTCTGTAGGTTACTCTGATTCTGAGATATGAAGCTTAAAATGGCAATATGAAATGGCGATATGAAGCTTAAACTGCCCTCAAAGTGCAGATCTTTGGTTCTGCAAGTTAAAAGGAATGCAGCGTGGTGTTTTCTGACAAGAATAAACATCTGGACATGTGGTGGGTTCCCTTGTGGTTGTTCATGGAGTGCTTAAGTAAAACAAATTCTGTTAAAACACTCAGTAACACCAACGAATGGCACCTACATAACTGGTATTACCTAGTTTTAGACAAGCACTATTGAGAGGTGTTGATATTTGTTCGTGGATGTTTATTATTGATGAAGTAGGTTCTGACATTTTTTGGGAATTCCAACCCCTGCTTAAATGTTTCGTAAGTGTTTAATCCTGATTTACGCTCATACTGGACTTCCAGCATACCTTATCTTCTCATTTCTAACATCCTGTTTATGTCTAACACGTCCAGTACTGTTCAGTAGTTTTCTAACATTACTCATTGACATATCTCATGGATCTCTTGCTCTGGATGATGCCAGTGCCTTTATTTAGTCTTCACTGTAAGCTTGTACTGCTTATGTCTTCAGCTCAGAGGAGGGTAGTTTTGAGGTTTTTGAGTTTTGCAGTCCTGCAGTTGCTGCTTTTTGGGTCTTGGTTCTGAATTATTCCTCAGCTTGCTCATTAGGATTTCTAACTTTCGAACTGAAGTAATAGAGGTGTCAAAACGCATCATTTATTAAATTGTAGCATATAGAGTTGTTCTTGCATCATGATTATCAAATGTCTTTTATGGTAGACAATGAAAATGGTAAAATGTGGCGTTTTAATGTAAATCACATTTTCATTTTACTACTCATTTTTTGCTGTTTAAAACTTGAATGAGGACACCTCTCATACACATTACTGAAACAACGGTGGCTTTCCAAGCTGTGAGAATGGCCTTCATTTGTTTTGATGCTTGCAGTGGATGTGTAGTCGGTGCACTTAACACACACAAGAGAAATTCCTGTGATTCATTGGGGCATTTGTTAATTGGCACTGATGGATTTGAGGGCTTTGTATAGTCTATATTGTATACACAGGATTTTGCATTTGAGTTCAAAACACAATTTCAAAATCACTGCAAACATTGTACATGTAAATATTGTAAATATCTTCAAATACTAGTTATGGTGAAAGAGGGCCTGTGCACCACCTTCAACAGTTGTGTTGGTCCAGCAGCAACCTAAAAAATCCACACTCAATCAATGATGACCTTCGAAACAGAGATGTCCTGATACTGCTTATTGACCCCAATTCTAGCTTGAGTTCTTTATTATTGAATATATGCCAATAAACATTTTTACCCGCATACTGTACAGGTACTATTAAAGGTAATAAAACCAGTTTAAGTTTGTGTACAATATTCTTTTCAATTACATTTCACTGTTTCATAAATCACGGTCATGTATGTCATTCTGAACTTCTGTTTTGTTTCTCTTTTAAGGGTTGGTGATCTGGCAGTAATGTATCAGTCAGGTTTTAAAAATATACATTTGGTTTTTGGTTATTGTTTTGTCTTATATCTTATACAATATTTATCTCGATATATTGATATTTTTGACATTGCCCAGCCCTAGGACCAGGCTTATAAAGAAATTGAACTTGCATGGTCATCAATTTAAGATTATTATTATTTAGACACATTGTCATTGACTATCTGAAGTCTAAAAACAATGGAATCACCAAATGCTGAGTTTCTTCCCTTGAAATGCTGTGCAAGGCCTTTACTGCAGCCACCTTTTAGTTGGATGGTAATGATGTTTTTTTCTGCTCTTCAATAATTGAATGTATTTTTTGGTCATTATCCAAATGTACAGTGAAGCACCATCCTGTCAGTTTCGAATCAAGCTCTGTACTTCAGAAATCATGCTGCTGTCAGCAGTTGCATCGTCAATGAATACCCATGACCCAGTTTCAACGGCAGCTATACATGCCTCTGTCATAAGTGTTACCAATGGTTTATGTCTTTAATGAAGCTCTGTGTTTATATGAATAATCTCTTAATTATACACTTTATGACTACTATATTCACGAAATTAGTTTTACCTGGAAATTTAGGACTGGTTTACATGGGACTAGGAATCTTGACATAAGTTACTGAGAACGGAATGGCTGCTTAATTAAACTGCTGATGATGTATTGGGGGATGATAACTAATCTTATAACCAATGAATAATAATGACATTTTGTGTGAAAGGTTCAATGGTATGGCACACACGCTGTGCTGCAACCGCATCCACACAAGGGATGAACCAGCCAGTACAAACCCTTAAGAGTTAGCCTTTGAAACTGACCTTTATACACGGACATTTCAGCCACAGTTTTGACTAGAATAGGTATGAATACGGACTTGAATGACATGAGTGTCTGTGTCATGCACACACATCAATTGGCACGGGACTAATATAAGCATAGGTAATTTTGTTTTATGGTTTTTTGGTCCAGGTCTTTTCGTGTTGTTCATCAGGGCATTCCTTCTTTTCAAAAATTCCAAATTCCAAATTGTTAATTTGCCCCATCCCAAAGTTTCTATCTGTATGTTTTGTTGTATTTTGAGCCTAGTGATGGCCTTGTTTACTTGCATTGACACCTCTTTGGCCTCCTTAAAGTTCCCATGAATGGCTACCAAATGCAAATACAACACTCAGCATGCCAGACCTTTTATCTTCTTAATTTAATAATTAAGGGATTAAACACACCTTGCTGTGAAGCTGCTCATCAGACACTTGTCCAATTACTTTTGAGTCTGTGAAAATGGTGGGAGCATGTAAAACAATAGATATTCCTAATTTCTAAACTGCTAATGCATGTTAAGCTCTTTTAATGACAGCTGAAGATCTAATGCCAGTTTTACACCATAAGCAATGTTGGTACAACCAGTAAAACACTCTCAGTTCCTCAGTTTCCTCAGTGCCTTTGTTTTCATTGCACTTGCAAGAAAGTGATTCAAATAGCAGTATCCCTGGTGGGAACTGAAGAGGAAATCTCAACAATGGATGACGTTCCTGAGATTGGCATTGATAGTGCTATGTTGCATTATAATAGCAGCTCTGGTTGGAATGATTTGAATGGGGGAAAACCAGCTGCTGTTGGCTTTAATGTGTTTTCTTGATGAAGTGTATTTACTCTTCTCCTGACAAGGCAAGAGTTTGTGTTACCAAGCTCTTGACTCAGCCGTTGACGCCCGTAAGCACAAACATTTCACTTTATGAACAATGCCAGATTGAATCTGCGAATGTAAAGGCCTGCAAGATTCAGGATGTTTTTGTTCCATGCCTAGAACAACATATGAGAGCAGTGTAAGGGTCGAACACCTTTAAAAAAAAAAAAAAACACTCTGAAATTGCTGCATGTTTTATGTAACATCATTTATGTATCCTCAATGAACTGAATTCAGTGTGGTAGTCTTAAAATGAGGCAATGATTGAATTTTTTTATTGAATAATTAGTTGCAGTAGTGTTGGGTGCCAGAAGAATTACGTCAGTACACTCAAATTACAATTTCACATCAAATCAATGGGTGCAAAAGTTAATTACAAACAAAACACAAATTTCACATTTCACCATATTTGACTCCCTGAAAGCCATGTTCCCCACAATAGCTGCTGATTACATGACCAGCATGCCTTGCAGCCACTTCCTGTGAATTACATGTGAACCGGGGATTAACTGCCAACGTTAATACAGTTCTATCTCTACTATTGTCTTCCACACCAGCTATTCAGTCGATACACTAACATTTGTAGCTTGTATTCCAATGTAATACAAACCGAAACCATGTTTGCCTTGCAGTGCATGTGTTTTGCATCCATTGTGAAATAAGTATTGTGGAAAGATTCTGACCTTGTTTGTTGCTGCAGAACCGTGGTCTTTGAGTGTTCTTGAGTGTTCTAATAGAAAAATATCTGGTGTTTACTGAACCTTATTCAAACTCCAGAACTGCTGTAAAATTTGTAAAGGAACAAACATCTTGAGGAGCAGAGTAAACACTTATACACACTGAGAGAACATCACTCAACCCAGTATAGTGAGTATCAGAACACAGCAGAAATATTAAAGACCACCAGCAGCACAAAAGGTGATATCTCTCATATTGCTCATATCTCTGATTATATGCCAATGGTAATGCGACAAGAATGACTGGATATGAGAGCTCATTCTTGTGTAAAATGTTCTAAATAACAAAATGTTGAAATTGAGAAGGTACATATGTAGTTATTACAGCGAGAATAAAGTACAGAGAAAAATTTCCATTGGGTACTTGGTACCAGTATTGGTTAAAATGTGAATGGGATCCAAGTCTAGGATTGAGTCGTTACTACTTAACGAATAAAGAGGAAATGTGTACTGTATTGTCACGATTGTTATCTGCATCATTTTTATGCATTTACTTATTACATACTAATACTCATAACAATTCACTTCTGTAATTTTAGCTTTAGCCTTAATTTTAATTTTATGTTATTTTATTTAATATATCTCCTATTTATTATTTTTCTTATTTAGTTGAGTACTGTGCTGTTTCTGGTCTTGTGTTCACTGCGCTGCTGTTATAGGTGACTTTCCCTTCTGGGATTAATAAAGTCTCCTGGCCATCCCTCTGTCTGATGTTTTTCTGTTGACCACAATCAATGATGGCCAATTTAGCTAACAAGATAGTGTTATGCTGTTTGGGTAGTGTCTTTCTGTGAAATGACCTGCTTGACACCCAGCAGCCACTCCTTCAGAGCCCCAAAGACTCTGAGAGACTCAAAGAGAAAAGAGGAGTTCCTGAAATTGCCTTTTAAAATCAAAACCCAGAAATAAGATTAAAGAATTAAATAATTCAATCTGAAACAATTTGTGGGACTGTTTAAAATGTTCGATTCAAATGTGAAATAATTAATTTGAGAATGTGAAACAGTTTAGTTGTACTACATTGGTGGAGTTCCATGGAAAGGTCTTTTTTGTCAGTAGTTGAGTACATTTCCATTGGAATACAAAGAAAGTACTGAAAACCCCAAAGCTGCTCACGTGAGAGAAAAAAACCCTGTGCAAGAAGTACAGTACTTATAACAACTGTGTCATTGTTTTAGTTTGTGTGTGTGTGTGTACCCTGCATAGTTGTTGGTTACCTCAATACACAGGCTAGTTCCAAAGAGTGTGTATGTGTTTTGTCTGAGAAACTAATCTGATAAGCTAGATTAAGAAGTCTCGGTGGTCCTCGAGCCCGCTCCACACCCCAACCCCCACCCCTGAAACAGTGCTGAGGGAGACTTCACATGCGCACACTAACACTGGTGCAACTTTCTCTCTCTGATGCTCAGTACATTCAGCACTCAACCCCATTCACATCAGCCCTTCATCACAGTCCGCTGTCTGTATGATGTATGTCCTCAACACAAGGCTGAACGTTAACACAAGAAAGCAATGAACACCCGTCACTCGCTTTGCCCATTTAAATGGGACTAAATGAGTCAGGTCTTTGTAAGGTGGTATTTGAAAATGAAGGAAACTGTGAGTGCAGCCATACTGCAGATGTTTCTCGCTACATGCTGAAGAACGCTGAAGTTGCAAGAAGTTGCAATGTGTTTCTTGCCCATGCTCTCTTTCACACTTCGTCTAGCTGCTGAGTGTGGTGAGGCTGCTCAGCTAGATCTAACTATGGAAGTGAGAACAAAAGCCACAATTGGCATTTTCTCCTGCTCTACACAAGTGTGTGTGTGTGTGTGTGTGTGTGTGTGTGTGTGTGTGGTGAGCACTAAATTAAATCAGTAGATGATTGTAGCTGAAGTTTGCAAAAGTCTACTTCACAGTAGACTGACATGACAACAGATAAACAACGACCTTTTTTCCCCCATACAAACGGTGTTGTACATAACTGTGTTTAAAAGGTAGTGGCTAAAAACCAGTGTGTTTTCCATGCCCTCTTAGCACATTTTAACATTTATCTTGTTTAGTCTGGACTTTCAAACCTTTCAGTTTGGTCCAAACCTGAACTGTAGGTGTGGATTCGGTCTGATTGGTCTGATTTAATGAGGTTATCTCATGCAAACGGATCACACAGCAGTATTAGCCCTATGACTGTGATTTCTCTATTTACTATGATTGTAGATTAATGCTTACACATACACACAAACTAAAGAAATCCGAGGGTAATCTGCCACGCTCGCTCCCCCACACATGCATCTAAACGTAGCCGGATTCTGACCAGGAGGCAGCATTTGTCACTGCTGGACTGAGAATAGTCCACCGACCAGAAATAACCAGCCAACAGCGTCCTGTGGGCAGCGTCCTGTGAGCACTGATGAAGGACTAAAGGATGACCAACACAAACTATTCAGACACAGATCAACTTCCTTCTCTCATTTTACATCTACAAGGTGGAGTAACTAGGTAGGAGTATCTGTTAGAGGATACTGTTTAAACACTCCAGCAGCACTGCTGTGTCTGATCTTCTCGTACCAGCTCAACACACACTAACACACCACCACGTCAGTGTGACTGCAGGGGTGAGACTGACCCACCACCCACATAATAGCTGCTCTGTGGTGGTCCTGTGGGGTCCTGACCAGTGAAGATCATGGTGAAAGGAGGAGAATAAAGTATACAGAGAACAGGTGGACTACAGGCTGTAATTATGGAACTATAAAGTGTCCCCATATGGTCAAGGGAGCTGATGCGATGGACAGTGATGTGGTCATAATGATATCATTAAATCAGTGTATAACCTGATGAGCTCTAGAATGCAGCATTGAACTGCACACTGTTCAAGGCTCATACAGAAAAGACCAGCCATAAACGACACGACCTGTTTTACAGAATATGGAAGTTGTTTGCACATAACTGTGGTCATTACTGGAGTAGTACAAGCAGCATGTTACAGCTACAGCTTAGCTGAAATGCACTGAATTTATAGTTGAAGATTCACTCTGCTAAGACATGGTTATTGCAGTGATTTGGATTGCTGTTTATCCACAAGGGAGGGGTGTGTGTGTGTATGTGTGTATGTGTGTGTGTGTGTGCGCACTGTTATCCAGAAGAACGTACTGTAGTTTTTCATTTGTAGTGTTTCATGCTGTGATATTACCCACCATGTTGCCAGTTACATTTTCCTCTATCATTGATTAGACTGTTGTGTTGTCCTGCATTCTGGCAGTGTAAGTGCTAATGTGGTCTTTTCTTGACAGTAACGTAGTTGCTATTGCACGTTCTTTACATTGTACCTTGTATCTCTTATTGTAGAACCACACATTTCCATAATTACTATTTAAAGCCAGATAACTAAATCTGAATTCACTCCTCAAATAACACCATACACCAATAACATCTGACAGTCCTGACCAGTTGTCTGCAGTGTTTTGCAGACACTTGAACCCTAGTTCCCTGAAATCATTGTGTCAAATGGTTCCAGAACCATCCTATAATAGTGAATGAAGAAATGTAAACACTATTTCTGTCACCCCAGTCCAAACAGTACATATGAGAGGGTGGGGCTAAATTCAGTGTTCATGTCACAAAAAATACATTTACATATACCTGCCCATACAGTCTGTCCAGTCCTAGCCCAGCCGCCCATACTGCAGAGGGTTCTCGAGTGTTTCAGCTGACTGCTTTTACGAGTCACAACACATGGCAGCCAATCACAACAGAGCTCCATTATCTTATCCGTCTTAAAGAACGCTGTAACTGAAACAGACTGTTTGATTCTGAGGGCCATAGATCACAAGTAGCACCTTACTACCATCTGTTTAACAGCACTAAAGCAGCTCACCAAACACGCAAACTGCTGCATTAATACAGCAAGTAGAGTGGCCTAAATCCAAAATTGACACACAAACAATAATAAAAATATATCAAAAGTTCTGGGCTGAGGTGATATCAATGATATCAAATTTTGAAGTTTTAAGTAAGTCCTGTTTCAATCTTAAGGAAAACCTTTTTTTCCTGCTTCCTCAAATTCCTCTGCTCTCTGCTCATCTTCTACTCTGCTTGCATTTGCCCCGATTTGCCCTCTCAGGACACACTGAGGCTTAGTGTGTATAAACAAGAAATGATCAAATTTTAATATGTTTAAGTGAAAAGATGGAAGGATTTCACAGGTGTCCTAATTTTGTCACATTGTTTGTCACATTGTTTATCATGCTGCCAAAAGTCTATGTCAGGAAAAAAATGACATGACGGGGGCAAATTCTTAGAAAACGCTGTTCAGATACTCTCCCAAACTGAGTTCAGTGATTTTCTACAAATGTGCTGCACTTTATCTGATTAAACAGTGCAAAATAACTGTCTCTGTCCTGAAATGTGCAGTTGGTCAGTGTTTTTTGAGCAAATACAATGTCTTCAATATCCAATTTCATCAACAATTTTTCACAGTTTTGATAAAATATTGTCATATTGCCCACTCCTGTCCGACTGGATCAGACCCAGCAGTTCAGCAATACTGTCGTAGGGTATTTGACCGGGTGTTCCAATTGGATACGTAGTTAATCATCAATCGTTTGAGCATGGCCACACATTTGAAGTTTGACTCACCCTTTACTCTTGGACCAAAATATTCTGTAGTACAGAGACAACTCCAGCTTTCAAATTTCAAATAATTTTTTAAATAAAAAAAGTTTAATTGAATAATTTAATGTATAATAATAATCATTTTTTACTTTTGTCGACATTTAGATAGAAAGAAAGAAAGAAAGAAAAACTTTATTGATCCCTTTGAAACAAAACGTCATTTAAAAATCTGTTTAAATGATGTTGCCTCGACTCATGCGACGGCTTTGTTTATGTCCCAATGTAAATATAAATTTCAGAGTATCGCCCAGCCCTACCTAAAAGTAGACAGCCGTTTGGGTATACTTGTGCTTTCTTGGTCATGTCCGGGATGTTGGCCATTGCAATTAAAGAATGAATGTTGTGTTTGTGAGGGTGTGCATGTACACAGCAGTGCATGTGTGTACGTGAATAGAGGTGTGGAGTACGGTGGCATTTCCTGTGGAATGACTAACACTGACGAGCCGTCAGCAACGGAAACGAGAGGAGGGGGAGTCTGGGACAAGCTGTACTGAAAACTGCAGGGGGGGGGATAAAGATAAAGGGATAAAGAAGGGATAAAGTAAGTTGAAGAACAATTGGTCAAAAAGTTCTCAGGCTGTGTTTTGTTAAGCCTTGGGTGTTCAGGACCCTGTCGCTGGGTCCCTTGCTGTCCCTTTCAGCATTTTTGGTAGGAACTGACCAATGCTTACCAGATTATCTTGAAGAGCTGCTCGGACTCGGCCATCACACTTTGGCTCTTGTCAAAGACTACATTCACGCAGCAGGTGAAAGTGTCTCATGTCTGATCTTTTTGTTGTCATACGTGACTCAGATGTGCCATTGGCATGGCAGTGTGAACAGCAAAACCACCCTGAATCTGACATTTTCAATTCCAATTTGAGCCCCTTTCCTTCATGGTATTGAAATTCAATCCATATCCGATTCACAGCAGGACATCCCTGTGTGAAGAAACCATTAAAACAGAGCACAGGAGTGGCCAAATAACATGCAGATTATCTTAGTCACTGCAGTTCTGTGGAAATGCAAAAAATGAAGGTAAACCTCTGGGAGCACATCAGCTTTAAGAACAGACGTTAACGTGGTGCCTGGTATATTCACTGCTTAACGGGTTTCAATGGAACCAGATAATTAGTGTCACACACGTCATCTGGCAGTGGTAATAATGTTACAGTTTGAACAGGAATAGATGGAAATCAAACCAGTGGTTGCTGACATTATGGGCTGACGTGAGCTCTCTGTTAATGGTGGTGGTTGTTTACGGCTCTGTAACTGGCTTCAAGTTATTCGGAGTTGTAGAAGTATTGCTAATAGCTAACAGAGAATTTATCCCAATAATAGCGTATTGTCATATCACCCACCCCAAGTGGCAGCACTAATCTGCAATAAAGCCCCCTCTGTCTGTATAACTGAACTCATTTCTGATGTAAGATGTAATTGTTGTGGGAGGTTGCAACCTCAGAATCGTAAGGATTGGCTGAGGGTGGAATGGATAATATAGCAAGCCAAAACTACTCTGAGAACACTGAGCCTTTCAACGCAACAACTTAATGCTCTGTTCACGAGTAGTTGAAAGTACCATACAGTGAGTAAACTAATGGAGAGCATGGTGAAAACGGGCTCGTCATACATTGAACAGCAGTGTTTTCACTGGTCACTTGAGGCCATTTAAGCACCTAACCAGCTTACTGGGCTTTAAATCTCCTTGTGTTTGACATGACAAATTTCGTGAGAAGAACCACAGGAGTGTTTGCAACCAAGAGATTTGACAACTCTCAAAAAGAGCCATCTGTAGTCCTCCAGCTGGGTCCATTATGAATGTTTAAGCCTGTGTGTTTACTTAAGCTGACTTTACAAATGAGAGCTTTCGCTAAACAGTGCCCCATGACTGTTACACAAAGCAATTAAAAAGCAATCAAATCACATTCAGTGCATTTGTTCATTTTGCTGGTTTTCTGTGGAGACATTAAGCCCATGGAGCCATGTTGAGCCTTTCAGAGGACGAATCTCCATTGAGAATGCTGTGTAGTCCAGGACTAGGACAGTTCCCAGTCCAGGGAACCAACCCCAGCACTGTCTATCTTAGATCTTAAAGTGGAATACTTATGGTAACTAACACTATAGTTGGTACTTTTCTTGTATATGAGATCACTCTGGATAGACACGGTTATCTGTCAGTTAACAGTTTGTGTTCCTCACAAACCCCCACGCTTTGGAAATTGTGGCTCAACAGTGGAGAGTACTTTGATGTAAAGTGCAGGTTCCACCCAGAAACCACGCCATGCTCAGCTCAGGCTGATTGGAATCTGACTATGACAAGGGAAAATGACACAGGCGTTAACATGGTGGAAAACAAGCAACCATTGATATACGTTAGGAAACATTAGCAACACTATTTCAAGCAGTCGGTAAAGTATTCACACAGCTCGCCTGAGAACTTTAGAGCATCACTATCACTGTTACTATTATGTCCACTGTCAAACTAACACTACTTCAGTACACCTAAGTATCACAGCACACGTGGAAGTCCAGTGTCCCCTAACTACGTATACTGTAAGTAGTTTGACCAGAGGAGGGAGGTTCCCCCCTTGTGAGCTGGTTCCTCCCAAGGTTTCTTCCTCCAGCTCTGAGGGAGTTTTTCTCACCACGGTCACCCTTTGGCGTTTGTCTTTATTTTTTGTCCCCCTTTTATTTTTGATTGTAAACATATAGAAATAAATTTAGATTTGATTTGCTATGAAACCCAAGAGCTTGAAAAGACCAAAGAACCATATAGTTCAGAAAGTTTGGTGGATGTTATCACAGCTGTTGCCCCCAAATGTCTGTTGTTAAATGTTTCCAGTCAAGAGTGTCACTCTACTCATACCTAGTAGTGAAATGATTCCTCAAGTAATTGAAGTACTTCAATTGCAAAAAACGATAGAAGAATTTTCTTTGCCTCAAGGGATCTTAAAGCTCAAAGCATGGTATTTGGCATTGACTACTTTTAATGTGGCGCAACACGCTTACATCTCCCACGCAAAGAATGAAGAAGGCGGCAGAAGCGAACATGTTTGGTTTAAGATATAATTAATGTGGCACAAATCAGTGAGATTAACGTTATTGTACATTACTGACACAATGTTAGCCCTGTGGACGGCTGGGTTCTGCAGATGGGTGGCTAGAAAATTACGATGACAATTATGCCCTTAAGGTTATCTTGACTTCATACAAGCTTTATTTGTAAAAATACAGCACTGTGATGTTAAAAAGATGAACAATAAAAGCTGTTGTCAAATCTCACTAATCAGCAGCTGGTCACTTCTGTGACCACACATATGGTTTAAAGCACTCAGCAGAAATGTGTGAAACATTCATGCATGGACTCAAAAGTTCCTGTTCAGATTTTCTTGTCCAGCGGTCGAAGTAATGCTATAATGATGTAACAATATGGATGTTTTATACAATATATATATTTTTAATGGCTTGGTGATGTAATCGATCTTAAAGACTATGTAGCAGAATGATCAGCAGTGGCAGAAATGAGGTAGAACCTTCTTTCACCAAAAACAGGACTTCACCTGCCGACCCAGCTGCGGTTTCTCTTCTCTTTTCCCAGAAGGGCAGAGTTTTGCTTTGAAAGAGCGTCGTGTGAAAACCTGAATGAAGTATTTTGGGAATAAAGATTGTTACACAAAGAGAACCAAGGAGTGAATTTAAGACTGTATGTGCCTGAGAGTGTGTATATGGTGTCTGTATTTATGACATTACATGCCTTTCTGTTCCTCTCTCCCACTTTAGAAATGTTGTGTCAGTGCTGAGCTATGCGCACACACACACACGCACGCACACACACACACAAATGCACTCTTTGCTGTTACAATCTTGCACTCACATCAACTTTGCTTTCATTGATGAATCATTGCTGACGGACTCTGTCTAATCTTGGGTGGTATAGTGGTAATACCTCATAACTTTGGTACTGAAATGAATCTGTGTTCTATTTCACATCTAAAAAACACGGAAAAAGAGCATTAGACTCGCCCCAAAACCAAAATCCCACTGAGGACTGCTGTTCTGAACATAAATGACTTTTTTTATGTATCGGAAACATGCACTTCAGCAGTAAAATACATTCGAAGCCCAAAGTCGAGGGACTAAAACATTCTTTTCATACAGTACCTGCACCAGTGACTGTAGGATTACTCTTAAATTCTTACCAAGTAAAAGACTGACTTTAACATGAAGAGATGGAAAAGGAGTGTCGTGCTGTAGGTGGTGAAATAATATAAATCCAAAAATATTATAAATCAGCATGAAGACATTCTGTGTGGATTTTAACCTTTATCTATTTATTTATTAGGGTCAGTGTGTGTTTTCTCTGTGTAACAGAAAAATGTCATACAGAACCGTTTATGGGCATGTAACTGTATTGTGAAATCGTGTGTGTGTGTGTCCGCGCACGCGCACAGCTAAAGGTTTTAAATCCTTCAAAGATACAATGAGAACTTGGAACTGTTGAGAATAGCACAAAGTGGCCTTGTCAGGATCGGGGAAGTATAACCTGTTCTCGATATTGACACTCTGTTCCAAAGTGTTATCTGTGGACCGCAGGCAGGATGCAGTCAGGAAGGAGTGACATCTTGGACTAACACACACACTAGGACATAGTACATCAACCTATTGGCTATTACCTCATGCTAGGTGTGGGCTAGAGGGATATAAAGCCCCCCAGCGTTGAGCTGTAGAGCAGTGGATCTGTGTTCTCTGGAATAATGGTTCTCCAGACAATACTTTTGGGATGAAATGGGTTGGTGCTCATGCTCCAGAATCTAGTAAAAAGCTTTGACTGGATGGTAGAGACAGTAACTCCAACAAAAGCAGGATGAACAAGATGAATGAGGTGTCTCAGTACTTTTGTCCATAAAGTGTATCCTGTATGTCCAGTTTAGTTTAATATATGGTGAATCTTGAAAAAGAATGTGAACAAACATTTATAAATGCTCCAAAATAGCATCTTTCACATTGACTTCCATTGAAACTTCTCCTGTGAAGCTGCCATTTTTAGAAGATGATGTGCTGCTAATGATCTGAGATCATGGCTACACTTTATTTATAAAAGCTTCTTACCTTGGTCTGTTTCTATCACAGCATATATGGTCATGTGTGTGAGCACGCGCACACACACACACACACACACACACACACACACACACACACACACACATATACACAGGTAAATTCTCCCAGATTAGCCCATGGTATGTCCTTTTCATGGACTCTTTGGAATGTGTGTAATTTAGGGTCAGAGTTCCAGTTCAGAATTTACCCTCTTCTAGAGCAGCTGCTGCCCTCATTCAAACATCAAGACCATACGGTCAGAATGCTGTAGATATTTCAGCAGTCACAATAAATATCCACAGTCCCAAGTGCCATTCAAACAATGCAGTGCTGCTGTGACGTCCTACACTTCATTGTGCACTTTATTTTGATAGATTATTCTTACACATGCTTAGAGTTCACTTCATCCAGCTGGTTCTGGCCTTGTTCCCCACCTGCTATCTGGGACTGCTCAGGCACTCAAAGTAAATCCACTCTCTATATATCCACATTCATCTCCGTACATCTCAGAGATCTTTAGATGCCCCAAAAACAGTTTCCCTACCACCGTTCCAGCATGAGCTTCTCACATTTGCTGTCATTTCTCATCAATGAGTGTAGAGTCTAGAAATGAGTAGGACTAGTTGTGAACTGGGCTGAAGGGGAAATAAAGCAAAGTTTGGTTTCCCGTTTTGGATGAGAGGGTAAGTATAGGCAGTGAACACAGTAGCTAGTGCTTTTTTCCAGACCAGAAAGGCATGAACATATACCACAGGTTGTTATCTGAGGTCAGTAAAGCAGAAATCACAAAGGCATGAGTAATAAACAGCACATACCAATATGCCTTACATTAATTGAACTTGCATTAAAGTAGAGCAAAAGTTCAGTTGTGTCTTTCATTTTTCTTTCGGAAACCACATTTTTCCACAGCACTGGAAAAGAAAGAAAGGCTCTTAGTGAATTATCATGTCTTTAATCTCCAGAAGCAAAATATTCTGCATACTCAGATGCTGCTAAATATGAAAAACTGAGTTTTGTTAATCCACATTCTGAAAATGTAGTAATTTTGGTATAATAATTGTGCTCAAGGGTATAGTAGCCTCCAAATCATTTTGCTACACCATAGTCTGAGAAGGCATGTTATGTAGTTAGAAATATGTGGAGTAAACTGTTGATATTAGCTTTTATAAACCTCCATTAATCTTTTGGTGCTTTTCCACAGCATAGAGTCTGCTCAACTCTTATCAGTACTACTCTGATTTTATGCTTTTCCATTTGGCAAATTTGGTACCTGGTACCTGGGAACTGGTGCTTTTTTGTACCTCCTTGCTCGTGGTTCTAAGAAAGTAGGGTTTCAAACGTGACGTAAACCTCTCAGAGTGCTCATTGGCCAGAGAGAATCATCACTCCACTCCTATTGCAGACACCCGTCTTTGGGTTGCTATGCTGTTACGCATGTTGTTTCGGGTGCTGTGTCGTTTTGTGAAGCTGTTAAGTGAACATTGCTATTTGTTCCAAACAGACTCACACTAACTTTAACATTTAACAAAACTTTGTCATGGCACCCAATATTGATTTATTTCATGATTTCATGACTAGGGCTGGGCAGTATATCAAAATATATATCTATATTGGGATATAAACAGAGCAAGTTATGGACTAAGTGTATACTTCCTCTACTCTGCTGCCCTCTGCCCCCACTCACATTGTGGGGAGGTGTTGGTGGGGGTATTAGCTGTGTGTGATAACCATTTCAAGTTTACATAGCTCTCCCCACCACATCGTGCTGCCAAAACATTTGGAATTGAAAAATAAAAAGGAAATCAAAGTTTTGTTGGACCTTTGCTTCATCTAGAACTTTATTAAGACAGTGGTTTGGGTACTAAAACTTGCTCATCCTATAATAAATTGCTCTCTCAGTGTGTGACGTGTCCAGTTTATCATGGATGTCCCTTTGATAAACTAATCCAATGTGAGAAGGTCATAAACTGATGTACAACAAATGGTCTAGTCCTTTGTTCATCTCTTATAAAAGTGTTCAGTCCAGTTTCTTACACTAAGAATGTTGTTGGGCTGTTATGAGCACGTGAACGTAGCTGTTCTGGTCCAATGAGCACAGATTCTGGCCACTGAATTCAGAAAATGTAGTAAATGAGGTAGAATTGGTGGACAGCTTCAGTATTATACATTATTTTGAGTTCTAGTCTGTTTTTTAAATTTAGGACATCAGGTTTTTGCCAACATTTCTGCTTTTAGACTACAAACACGAGTCCTTGTTCTATATGTTTAGACATCATGCCAAACATGTGACTGCACTTGTTACATAACCATTGTCAGCAATGTTTTGTCATCAGTGTTAATGACGTGTAGCTGTAAATCTAGATGGATCTCTTGCCTGGCAGTGTGAACACCACACCAGTAACGGTAATAAGATTTCTCGACGTGTGTAACTTTCACAGCTACCTTGTTTGGTTTGGACTTTTCATTCGGGTTTGAAACAAAAAAGCCAGTGTGAAAGTGCGTCAGACCACAACGCTTTGGTCCGACCAGTGATTGGTCTGTTTGTTTGCAGTATGAAAACATGTTTTGGATGGTTCAGATTTTCAAACCTATTACGGGAAGCTGAGGCTGTGATCTCCAACGATAAAAAAGGGGAAAAGATGGAAAAAGGAAAAATATTTGTCATGCACCTGGGGACAATTACATCTGTTGGTGATTATATAATTGTTGAATGACCAGCACAATCATTTAGTGAATTTGAACTATTTTTGAGCTTTCTGTAAGTTGGTGCTGCTGGTAGTAAAGCTATAATATCTGTAGTTTGTTCATTTTATTCCCGGAAAGGCGAGCTATCAGATTGCCCACATGCTGAGGTCATACACATGCCCCTCTTCAAGCCAGTTAATGTGAAGTATGAGGAAATGCAGCCACAAAGGTGATACCAAGATGCAGTTATGTCATGCAGGGGGTTTTTAATGCACCCACTCAACTGCAATGGGATCAAATGTACACACTGTAACTAAACCCCTGCATGAGAACGTCAGCTAAAATGCCTTTAATGTAAAGTTTTTGTCAGATACTGTTTCTGCATTAAAAACAACCTGATCACTTGAAAAACCCTTGATATCAGACACACCTATTTCCCATTGCCTGGCGAGTAAACACACAAGCAGTGTGTGTTACTTGATCATAGTTTAATTGTCAGTGACTCAACGCAAAGCTCACATTCGCCCTCCTAACTCTGTTTACTGAGCAGGATGTTTGGGTTCAGGCTTGCGTGTGCCGTCATTCCATTTAGCAGTACGAGTGAGATTTGTGTTTGTTTACTGTTGAGGTGGATCTTTACAAAACAGTGTTTGAAGAGAGAAATAATACAGTGAGGCTGTGTCTTGTGGCGCTGTATTCCAGTACAGATAAATATTCATAGTTGGGAGGGAGGGTGGGAAGGACTGCATAATATGTTTCTGCTGTTGTCATCAAAATACTTTGTGCTTTGTGACATTTAACCAACTGTTCATATTTTATAATGAGTGAACTCGTAGAAATTGTCAGAATTCTCTGAATTGTCACAATAAGGTTTATTATTTTGCTTTTAATCATAATGAAAAGATTGCAGTTGTGCATCTCTGGTTTGGATAAATGTAAAGTTGTGTTTTGCTTTTCCTGTAAAACTTCCTTTTTCAGACCTATGTCAGCATTACGACAGTGACAATTTGGTAATTATAGTTGCAATACTTGCCTGTTCAGTGATGAAACCTGCAACACGCAAAAGAACCGTCCAACCAGTCACGGAATACATTCTTATTCAGTGTTCTTAGTGTCCTGAACAATCACAGTTCCATGTGAGTGTGATGGCTGTTCTCGTATTTAATGAGTTGTTCAAAACTGAAATCCTGTGCACTTGCTTGTTACATCATATAGTGATGTGCAATAGTTTGTTACTATGAATAGTGAGGAACTGAGCATCATTCAAATACCTGAAAACCCCCAGAGATTTGAGCCCTTTTAGCTTTAACTAAAGTCTCAGACCTCATCCCAACCATCAGCAGACATGAGCAGCAACTGTCAGGTAGTTGTTCCCTAAGTAAATGCAATGCAAATAAGGTGGGGACTAAGTTGGGGACTGAACGACCAAGAAAACTTTGAGGGAAATGTTTGTATGATTACTTGAAATGCAAATCAAAACCCCTGTTGCAAAAGACCTTCAGGGAGATTTAGCAGACTCTTATGTGATGGTGCATTGTTGTACTGCGCAACAGCCCTGGCAAAAATATGACCTTAATCCTTTACAAAAAATGCAGCGTCATTGCTACTTTAAACTAACATACAGAATTTCATCGAAAGCACACCTCTCCAACTGTTATCCATATGTTGCAGCCAGTGGCAGTGGGAACATTTCACTGGTAGTGATTAAATTTAACATTCTTTAGTCATATCTTTTATCTTCTTTAGTGTGAGAAAAAATATTACTTCAATTATCATGATGCCCAGTATTTATCACAATATTATTGCAAGATTTTTAAAAGCTGCTCTGAACTCAGTTTCCTTTCACAGTTATTTTATTCAAAATCTGCTGCTCTTCATCCAATGAAACAGGCCTAAATTACACTCTGTTATGAAGTGTGCAGTTGGTCAGTGTGCTTTAAGGACTGGTGATCACGATATGCTCAGACAAATATCTTCTGTATCACAATAACAAAACTTATCACCATGTATGTCATATTGCAGAGCCCCTTTTCTAACGAGTAATTTTTCTATTATTATGTAAAATAGTCTTTTTTTATTATTTAAAAATGAATTCACTATTTTTCAGACATACTTTGAGGCTCATTTATATGTTTTGTAAATCCCGGGTTCATTACAGAGTGCAGTCGAGTGAGCGGTAAATTCCATGTAGTTTCACATCTCATTTTATGCAACAGTGAAATAGGATGAGAAACTGATACTGCAAGTGTAATCTTACAGACCTTGGGCTAGTCACTGATTCACTGAGTCACTGTGTCAACAAGTAAATGCTAAATATTATCAGATTGGCCCTGTAACTCAGACACTGTAACTAATTGGTTGAATTGACCTTCCCAGATTTAGTTGATTAACAGCTCACTTGTTTATTTGGAATAATGTGAACACTGAAACTGGCTTTTAGAACAGTTTCAAAGCTTTAGTTAATTAGTACTCTGCTCAGGTTGTTGTGTAAAACACTCTGTTTACCTGGGCAGCCGTACCCTGGTTGCTGGAAGGTTGACAGTTCAGTTCTCAGGACTGGCAGAGCTGGCAGAGCTGGCAGAGCTGAAGCTGCTCCCCGGGAGCCCTTGGGTAAGGCTTCCTACCGCTCCGGGCACGTGTGCTCACTGCCCTCTAATGTGTGTTTCACTGCATGGATTGTAAAATGTGGAGGAAAAATTCCTTTATGAACCACTGCATTAGTTAAATTTGCCTCCTTATTCTGGAATAGTGAACTACTGGGATTCCCAGTAGGTCCATTCATCATTTCCTGATAAACCTCAGATTTGTTCACTGCATAGGATTTCACAGGTGGACAGTGTACTGGTATATTTACATTGTCCCTCCAGTGATGGTTGGATACGTTTAGGTATTTTTAAAATCACTTCTGAATTGTTTTCACAACCAGTGAGACATAATCGCTGTCCACCAACGGTCCAAAACCTTCTCCTGTGCTGGGGATCTGAAATGTCCGCACACAGCTGATTTTTAAAGAATCATGCAGGTTTTCTTGCTGCTATAACTCACTTGCACTTGCCATAGTCAACTGCTAATCAGTAACTGTCCAATATTGCTTTTGGGTGTGAGTGAATGTGTATGGAAGCCTGTGATGGAGTGGTGCTCTATCTATTTACAAAGGAACAACTGAATGATTCCTCGATTCACTTTTAGAAGAACTGTATTTCAGTTAGAGGTCAGAGGTCTACACGCTACAGTGCTACAGTGAAATGTTCTTAATTTGCCGTTCCTTTAATGTGCGAGCGTTCTCACTTTAATTGACTAATTGTTTGTTTATTTTTGGTCTCTTTTGAACTCCAGCCCTTAAGGCGTCTATCCATCACAGCCACTTTCCGTTTGACTGTAGAGGTGGGTAGCCGAGTGGCCGAATCCGTAGCGGTCCCCAGGGCGGAAATGCCATGTTCCCAAAATAAATGTCCATAAGGTTCAAACCCACCAATCACACGCTGTCTCACACTGCCTCTGAGCTGTTGTGGTTGGCTGATTTGAATTAATTACGGTGGTCTGTGGCTGTTTTGCTGATAATGGTGCGTACACAAACACTGCGCTCAAGTACAAGTACAGACATAGCAGACATAGAGGAGCAGGAGTCTGTGTAACAGTTACTCTGTAAATGAATTCAACAATTAAAGTAAAAGTAAAACCATACAGGAACATGCTGCTTATATTGCACTTCTTTAGATTCCAGTTGTGATTTAAGGTTGGAAAGAAGAAGATTGTGAAATTTTGTAAATGACATTTTTGTGGTTTGGAGGGAAGGGGGTGGGAATCGCATGCTTGTAATAATACACGTGCTTGAGGGTTCTTCACCAAAGGCAGAAGCGTGACTAGAGAACTTTATTTTAGGAGACGTGTGAAGTCTTTTTTCCACTACATAGCAATTTTCCCCTTGAAGAGAAAAAGAAAGGTCTGTGGCATCTCCAAAATGGCACCAGTTTCTGTTCCACGATTTAGTTATGTTTTCATATGAAACATGTTTAAGTCCACAGTACTTTTAGTTTCTTTTATAAGCCCTATTGAGAGTTTGCCATGATTACACTGGTTTTTATATTGTTCTCCTCATAATGCCATCCCAGGTGGAATATGATTGCTGACGTTTCCCCACCTAAACCAAATAAATGGTTGAGTAACTCTTCCAGTTCAGAGTTGGGGAAGTATTAACGCTCAGAGTATTCTAAAATACTGAAGTGGCATTTTTTGGGTGGGAAAATAGCGCCTGTACAGAATTCCAGATGGGAATAAAATCAGTTACTCCAGGACTCCATGTAAACATAATAGGACTTTAGAAACTAAATGATCCAAAAGAAAAAGGTTCCTTATTATTTTTCCGCATAATGAATGCATTTCTCTGCCAGCAATAAAAAAAAGGAAACACAGCACTTTCAAAAGGGGGGAAGACCAGAAAATGGACAGAGGAGAGGACAGAAATGAACAATGGGAGAACAGTGTGTGTATGTGTGTGTATGTGTGTGTATGTGTGTGTATGTGTGTATGTGTGTGTATGTGTGTGTGTGTGTGTTTAAGTACGGTGTGAATGAGAGAGAAAGGACAGTTTGTATTGTTTTAAAATTAAAACACTGCCACTTGCTGGTGGTTAGGTGCAACTGTTAGTTGGCATTTCTAATGAGCATCATATATCCAAATTGTGATTGAAGGTACATGTCTGTATGACTAACTTTTACTTTATATATACAAATACTTTTTTATGCTTCTTAAAATATAAGTATTAATACTTTTCGTCTTGAAGGAGGATAGTTGGGGTTGTTTAAAGTAGTTAAAATGGAAGTTTTATACATTAAAGGAAACCAAGAGCTGCAAAAATCATCATTGCAATGTGAACATGTGCAATAGTCACAATAATGCAAATATATATTTTTTGCTGTTTCACGCAAAAGGAAATTCACACTTCTCACTTTACATCAGATCTTGTCTAGAGGCAGATTTTCTGTCCAGTATTCATTATGTTTCCAACACTGTATATACAGGGTTATTTAGATTATTAATACAATGGCAAGTTGGACCATTTATGTAGGGATGTGACAGAGCTGAAGGAAATCTGCATCCGTCGGATTCAAATTTTTTCACTACAAATCCGTCGAATGTGAATGCGGTTTTGGTAAACACAGGGCCAAGAACGCCTGATAAACCCTGATATGCCCATTTGTGCATGTAGTTTTGTATTTTTTCAACATGAATACATGATGGTTAAACAGGCCATCAGCCACAGGTAGTCATAGACTCACAGTGTACTATAAACAATTCATTATGCTGTTTAAATGACACTGAATCCTAAAATGATCATTTATTTTCATGTAATTAACTAATTATGTATTCTTACACAAAAGACATCTCAACTAATAGTGTAGAACTGTTTGTGTTTGCTACTGTTTTGTGTTTTACACTTGTTTTCTTCACATTCGGTCATTTTCATTATTTATTTATGTAAAGCAGAAGCATAAAGTAAACAACATTTACCATTAAATTCAGATGAACATTGGTGGTCTCTTAACGATGACCTGCAAGGTGGAAATCAACGTGTATGTGTGATGCGCCTCTCAGTCTCTCCGGACTCCAATTCCCAGAATCCTCCAGTTTGTCACCTGACTGATCATGTGACTCACTCACCTTCCCAATCACCGGAGTTCTGATTGTATTCTCCTGGTCTGGAGAGTGTTAATCCAGCCTTTCAACCTGTTCAGTGTCTGACTTTGCATCGCAACCTTTAACGTGCCACCCATGTTTATCGTTGTCAGTCTGTCTGTGTTTATCGTTATCAGTCTGTCCGTGTTTGAGCCGTTTCCATTTCCTGACTCCTGCCTTTCGTCTCGTCCTGTGTTTATTCTACCGGTTATTGATCTTCACCTGTTTTTAGACTCCATCCCTGGTTTGTCCATTCTGGTATTGTCTCTCCTGTCTGTTACTGACCTGGACTGTTTGACTCTGTTTTTTTGCATTTGTCTGATTAAACTACTGTATTTATATCTGTCTGCATCACTCTTTCCGGACCTGACCGTATGAGTTGTTCTGGTTTATATACCAGCGGCGAGTTCAAATCCGCATTTGAGGAAAATTGGCCCTAAAACATCAGTCGAATTCAAATCTGCTAAAAGTCGTTGAATTCGAACTTCATTACATCCCTAATTTAAGTCTTGTTTTAATGTAGTTTAAATTTTGCTGTACACAAATATACTACAATGTACACTTTTTCCAGTATCATGCAGCCTTTATAAGTAGAGTGCATCTTTTTCATTTTTAGACACAGTTTTGAAAAAACACTATTGATGGTCTTTTATCATAACAGATGTTTAAAATGACTCGGATTACAAAGTTTTTCCTCTGACTTCCATTCAAAACAAAAAAAAATCCTAAATGGATGAGGCCAGGAATCTTTACACTGATTTGGAACCATCAGTAGAACAAGTTACAGTGTGTTACAGCCCCTCCTGGGGTAGTCAGTACAGCCTGAAGTGTATCATGCACTATAAACAGTGAACATGCACTACGACAGCCATATTTTTATGTATATAAAGGCAGTTCTGACCTGACTGTCTACAAAACTGAAAAGCGCCTCTCTTGATTTAATAGTACAGAATTAATGGAGTAATACATCTTGTGCAGTAGTGGGAGGGTTTAAATTATGTCCACTTAGGCTTTATTTAAAATCTAAATTTAAGCTCAACTCTCCCAAGGAAAAGACAGGAGGTTGGTATTAACAGGCAGGTCTTCTAGTTTTGTGTGTCATTTGCATTGGCAGGAGTCAGAAACCAATCAGCTCAAGCTTAGTATGGCATGTTGCACTTGATAATTGCTTTTCGGAATGGGACTGTTCTTCAGTCTTTGCACGAAGGTTACTGTGTATTTTTCATACAACTGCCTGCATCAGACTGTAGTGTCTATCAGATTATTTATTACATAATTTAATTACTAGTATATCATTTAAAATGCCTCTCTAATGTGTGTGTGTGTGTGTGTTGTTTTGCAGGACCTACAGATTGTGTACTCCTATCTGCATGGGATGGAAGCACTCTCCAACCTGAGAGAACACCAGCTCAGGTGTGTGTGTCTGTGTGTTTATGGACAATATATAATTTACAGTGTAAATTTCAAGCTGCTAACATTTAATTAGTTTCAATAATCAAACTTGTTTAAGTGTATCTTTAAGTTCTAACTTAAAACGTACACCCACCTAACAGTAGCTCTAACCTCCACCAATTGCACAAAATATAAAGAGGTGTTTTTTGAATTGGGAAACTCACACGAACAACAAATTATGCCTGTATGTGTTTCTCCAGGGTTAAACTCTCTTGATCAGTTCAAAAACTTTAGTTTCTATTCAGTTTTCCGTTTTTACTGGTTGAGGATAAAAAAGATCACAAGCCCCAGATTTACATGGAACTCTTACAAGCCTGTCTCTGCATGTTTATCTGACACATATTTCACTACAGACTCATAAACCTAGTGCGAGACTCTTCAAGTACACAAGCTGTGTGCAAGTAAAGATGTTTTCTTTCATTGGTTTCAATTTCCAGAAATGCACAAATTATAATGCTGCGTGTAAACGGACGGGGACGAACTAGGAAGTAGATAGAGATTATTAGCATATCACAATATCATCAATATATTTTTAAATATTAATAATGTAACATTACTTTTCCATTGTCCAGGGAATTACCATGACCGTTAAATCAACAACCCATAATATGACAGTGAAACATAAACATCCAAGGGGTTCAGCTTAAGGGAATACAGTTTTAGACCATAATATGCTGTTGAAACAGGGCTAATACAGCAGACATACTTTAAATCAATTTGTTGTTCAAAGTTGGCCAAGTATAAATCCTTCTGTTTAAATTTGATAACATTCCTGATTGGCTGCAGAGCGTGAAAAATCTTGGACTATGCAACAGTGTTTTGATTTGCACATTTAAGATTCAACTTAAGTGTTTCTGCTCACTCCTAGTTCCAAGTTCAATGTAACAAAGCACACCAGCCCACATGAAAACCAAGCTCAAATGCTTTTTTCTGTGGAACAGTGTCACCATTGAAAACTTCTTATTAAGCACTGATTAACTATGCTAATGACTACAGTTAATACTGGAGGAGATGCACATCAAAATGTATATAGCAAAAAAAATAACAACAAAGAATAAACTAATGCATTTTTTTATTTGTATTTATACCCGTATTAAATCTTACAGCCCATAAGACAGCGGCACCATCTGAACAGAGTGTGATTATAGTATTTCTCAACCTGTGGGCTGGGGACCATATCTGGTTATAATGTTTAGAGTTAGAACACGATTGATCTCAGTTTTTACTTCTCCAGTTCTTTCAAGTGGACCTTTATGATTAAGTGCCATTACTGACCCACTAAGGACTACTGTCCTGGGCCTGTGGACCATAAGAGAGTTTCACAGCTGACTGGTGGTCCCCAACCCACAGGTTGAGAAATACTGTGCATCCTATCCTACAATCAAACTCTGTTCAGATGGTGCCACTGTCCTATGGGCTGTAAGAGTTAATATTGGAATAAATACAAATAAAACAAATGCATTAGTTTTTGTTGCTGTTGTTGTTGTTTTAGTTATACAGATTGATGTGCATTTCCTTGCGTAGTATTAACTATAGTTAACACCGGTTCAATCTTTGCTTAATAAGATAAATCAGGCACCAAAACAATGCTATATCTGGAGATTTTGGAACCAACCCTGAGTTTGAATCAAAACATAATCTACAGCTTTATTTTAAGTGTCCAACACTTTTGAGCAGTGCTGCAGGTTCATGTAAAATGCTCTTTTGTAAATGTTTCTCTTTTTTATTTTTTAGGTTGATGTGCGAAACGGTCCGCTATGAGCAGCATGAAGCCAATGAGGTTTTGTACTAGTGAGTATAAACCAACCAGCAGACACAACATGCAGATATGTATTCTAATGTAGGTCAGTTTAACAGAGGTTTATATCAAAGTCAGGCAAATGATTTGCACCAACACACACTCACATCTGTTCTCTCTATCTCCTACACACAGACACATACAGACACAGCTGTCTTGGGCTTGGGACATGTAAATCTGTGCCCCCCATCTGCAGACAGAGATTAAGCCATTAAAAGCTCTTTGTGTTTCTAAAGGAAGCAGTACACACATACATGCAGAAGGAGTGGGCAGCAGAGCCGTGTGTTACAATATTATGTCAAGACATTCAGGATCTGAAGATGTGTTGTCTCCACTTTTAAAATCTGAGTGACTGTGTAATTAACCCCCCAGATTTACAGCAGTTAGTCTGTAAACAACATCCTGTGTAGAGTAGCTGCATAAGCTGCATAGTAACAAGGAGCTGATTGGATATTTGCCCATTATGTCATCATCTTACTTTCCTGATAGTTGTACTTGATTTATTCCAGCCTGTTTCTTATTAAATCACTTAAATGTTAAATGTTGAAACATCCGTTAATGAAGGCAACAATAAATGCCCTGGATTCAGCTTTCCATGTTTATCTGTAATACAGGATCTCCCTTTTCTCAGCACAGTCTCAACACTTGCTGTACATCTCCTCTACTACCACCCAAAGGTGTTGCGTAGCATTCAGATCCAGTGACTGGATAGACTCCTGAAGAACACTGAATTCACGTTCCTAAAACCAGTTTGCATCGACTTTTGCTTTGTGACCTGGTGCGTCATCATGCTTGAAGCAGCTGTTAGAAGATTAGTACATTCGTGGTTATAGATGGATACACATGGTCAGTACTGATACCACTGATAACCTGTGGTATTCATTGAGTGAGTGGTATTTGTTGAGCCCTAAGTGTGCCAAGACAATTTTACCCACACCATCTCCACCAGCCTGGACTGGTGTCCCAGTGAAAGTCGGGTCCATGGATTTATGCTGATCAGCCATCCGTGTTCCTTAGTACAAACCCTCATTTATCACACCAGGCGAAATTTCTCCATTCTTCAGCTGTCCAGTGTTGGTGACCTGGTGTCCTCTGCAGCTTCAGCTTTCTGTTCTTGGCTGATGGAACCTGGCATTTTCTTCTGCTCTAATGGCCCATCCACCTCATGGTTGGAGGTCTTGTGCCTTCTGAGGTGCTTTTCTATTCAGTACTGTTCATTGTTAATAATCTAATCAAATCAAAATTTATTTATATAGAGCTTTTCACAGAGCAGCTTCACAGAAATCAAGAAATAAAAAGGTCAACAACACAGGATAAGAAACAGGATCCCCTAGTGAGCAAGCCAAAGGGTCACAGTGGGAAGGATTAACTCCCTCAGAGCGGGTGAAGAAACCAGGCTCACAAGGGGAGGAACCATCCTCCTCTGGTCAAACTGCTTATACACAGTTAGGGGACACTGGACCCCTACATCTCTGTTCTATTACTCAGGTACTGAAGTAATGTTAGTTCTCTGGTGGACATAATAGTAACAGTAGATTTCTACATAGTTGGTGATGGTGGGTGAGCAGCTAGTTTATGGCAGGATGGGAAACTAGTCCAGGTCAAGTAGCCGGAAGGTGGAAATCCAATGTCAAGTTGTATCAGGGGAGCTTGGGGTGCTTCTCAGATCAGGCCAGTGGGTCATCATTAACTTGGGAAACGTACAGAGATTAATTAGTTTGATGATGATCATTGTAGTAGCCTTTTTTCACAGCAGGTTCAATGCATCTGGAAAATATAATTTTTTCTTTTCTAATAAATTTGAAAAGATTTCAAACTTTTCTACTTTCCAGATGCTGTAAAAGCAAAGAAACTGAACTCGCCTTCTATAATTAAATCAAGAACCGATATTCACAATTTTTCACTGTTTCTGTTAACTTTGTACATCATGGTTCAATCAATCAACTGATTTTGTCACTCTGTGAAAGGACTCATTGTGTTGGAGGACAACTGTGTTCTGTGTAGTTTGGCATGCCATGTGGGTCAGTTAGAAAGCGTGATCTCTTCAGACTGAAATCAGATATAGGCCACATTTACATCAATAATGAGAACAATCAAACCAAATTGTTAGAATTTGGTAGTAACTCCTATTTGGGCCACTTTTCTTTGAAGTCTAAACAAAGCCCTAGTTTGTTACTGCCTTTCAAAAATGTTGCACTACTGTTATTTTTTTTTTCTTGTCTCATCTCTGCTGATGTGCTGTCACGACTTATTGATTATTGCAATGTCATATTTCGGCCGTATCGCCCACTCTTAACAACACAGCTGCCCACAAGCTTCAGCTGTGACTATTTTTAGCTACATTTACTTCTGTTCACTGCTCCAATAAAACCTCCTCGCGTTTGAGCCTGAGTCAGGTCTGAAAAGCAGAAGTTCAACACGATTTATAATGTACACATGAGTTCAGTTGCTCTGAAACTGCTGCATGGATCAGAAAAGAGAGTGAATCAGCCTCGCTCAGTCATCCTGAAAGCCCTGAGCTTTCACTTTGAGTTTCACTTGCTTTGGTCCAGCATCAGCAGCACAGCAGGCAGCTTCCTCTGTCCACTTTTAACACTGATTGGTGTCTGTTGATGAGCAAGACAAACTGTTGAACTGCAAAAACAAAAAATAACAATGACAGCTCATCAGCTCGTATAAAAAAAAGTTCACAAGCAACAGGGATAGTCGTAGCCTTGAACGGATTGTCAAGAAAAGGTGATCCAGGACATGGGATACAACTGTCGCATTGATTGTGTCACTCATGACCCAGAAACAATGTTAGAAGCATCTTACGTGGGCCAAAGAGGAATAGACTGTTGCTGAGTGGTCCTGTTTTCAGATGAATTTTATTTGGAAATCAAGGTCCAAGACTCTGGAGGAAGAGTGGAGAGGCACATCATCCAAGCTGCTTGAAGTCTATTGTGAAGTTATCACTGTCAGTGATGGTTCATCATCTGCTGGTGTTGGTCCACTGTGTTATATCAAGTCCAAAGTCCGCGGCGGTCTACCAGGACAGTTTAGAGCACTTCAAGCTTTTCTTTGCAGACTAGCTTTATGGAGATGCAGATTTCATTTTCCAGCAGGGTTCGGCAACTGAACTGCCAAAAATACCAAATACCAATACCTGTTTTAATAACCACAGTATCACTGTGCTTGATTGGCCAGCAAACTGGGCCAAACCCCATCGAGAAACTGTAGTATTGTCAAGAGGAAAATGAGACAGCAAACCCAACAATGCAGATGAGCTGCTATTAAAGCAACCTGGGCTGACACCACAGGTTGATCACCTCCATGCCACACATCGTCAGTGCAGTAATTCATGCAAGAGGAGCCCTGATCACGTATTGAGTACATATATACTGTACATACTTTTCAGTAGGTCAACATTTATTTATTAAAAAAATCATACCAGTGTTCAAAAAGTATCTGCTGTTTATTCATAAAAAATACTCTTATTCAGATACAACAATCTTACACTAGTAATAGTAATTATCCTCATTTGACCCACGGAGCAGTGGGCAGCCTATCCTCAGCACCCAGAGAGCAGCTGGCTTCAGTGCCTTGCTCATGTGGTTCTTCAATCATGTCCTGTCAGTTTGAGGATTTGAACCGGCGACCTTCCAGTCACAAGGCTGGTTCCCTAACCAACATGCCACTGCTGCTCCCAAACTGATCTACTTCAAAGTAGTCCTCTTGGGCTGCCACACCTCCCAGTGGTTCTTCCACTGTCAGAAGCAGCGCTGGAGTGCCTCTTCTGGGATTACCCGCAGCTGGTCTGTCACATTCTGCACAATGTCCTCTCTGGAACACAATCTGTTTCCTTTCAGTAGGGAGTACCAAACTGGCATCAGTGTAGATGATGTAATCGATCTTCTACACAGAGTTCCTTCTCACCTGGAGAAGCCTGGGAACACATCTTCTTCGACTTCTCCGGTGCCTTTAATACCATACAGTCTGGGCTGCTGAAGGACTAGCTGGAACATGTTGGTGTGGACAGTCACCTGTCAAACTGGATACTGGATTATCTCACCAACTGAACACTGTTTGTGAGGGCAGGAGCGCCTCAAGGAACGTTCCAGGTGCAGTTCTTCTCTGCCCTGTACACTGCTGACCTGTCCCCTCCAGAAGTTCTCTGAGGAGGACAGCGAGTACAGAGGAGGTGCCTGCAGAACCACCTCCAGAAAAATTTGAAAAAGATCAAAGAACTGGTGGTGGACTTCCACTAGTGCAGACACACCCCTCCACCAATGAACATGCAGGGAATGGGAGTGAACTCTTATAAGTACTTTGATGTTTACAGAAAAGGCCAGAACACCTCCATTCTACCTGCTTAGGAAACCGAGGTCATTTTTGAGTGCAGGGGGCACTCCTGTGGACCTACTTTGACACAATGGTGGCATCTGCCATCTTTTATGGTTTGGTCTGCTGGGACAGCAGTATTTCAACAGCAGACAGGAAAGAAACTGAGCAAACTATTAAAGAGGGTCAGTTCTGTTCTGGGAAGCCCATTAGACCCAGTGCAGGTGGTGGGAGACAGAGGGATGTTAACCACACTGGCATCCATGCGTAGAGTGACTCCTACCCCCATGCATGAGACTGTGCAGCTTCTTCAGTGACAGGCTGCTTCACCCTAAGTGTGAGAAGGGATGGCATCACAGGCCCTTCCTTCCTGCTGCTGTTAGGCTCTATAACCAGCACTGTTCTCAGCAGCGGATGGACACACACACACACACACACAGTTAACTCCACACAGTACTGGAATCTGTTTTTCAATATAACAGCAATATGCAGTATTTCTTCCTTCTCCCTGTGTGCAATTACCTGGATATAATCTAATCTGTAAATAATGTTCTTCAGAGTGATGTTTATTATTTTACATTGTTTGTATTATATATTGTATATACTGCTCTGTGTGTTTATCTATTTTCTTTGTCCCTTTGGTACTGTAATAATGTGAATTTCCACACTGCGGGACTAATAAAGGACTATCTTATGGTAAAAGTAGAACCGAAATTGTTGATTAAATAGAAATGAACAACAGTATCTGGGCCAATGGCCTGGAGAGGCTTTTACTGGAAATAAAAAAGCAAAAGTCAATGACTACGCGAAACAACTTGATTTAAAGTTAGTGAACGAAAGTAGACTGAGTTTAGTTCACTATTGTGAGTAAGAAGGCTGTGTTACAAAGCTATTTACACAGTTTGAATAAGATGTAGTACATGGTGAGGTTTCACAGTCTGAGAAAAGGAAGTGGTTGTGAAGCTATGAAGTCTCTCAGTTCAAGTAAGGAAGATGTACAAGGCTATAAATTCACTCTCTATCTAGTACATATCTACTAATTTGGGCCTACTTAAGACAACAGGCTCTGCAAGATGGACTGTGGTGCTTATGATGGCTACATCACAGACAGCATTGTGACCTCGCATGCACAATCAAAATGGAAATTTGATGGAAATGTTTTAAATACAATGTAAATCTTGTGCTAGCTTATTTTAAAAAGCCTGCTTAACTGGATGTAGTGCTTTAGTTATTTTGCATTAAAATCTTCATGCTATATAATTTTGTTTCCGTATCTCGCCCAACCCCCACGCCTAAATAATCACATGCTTTCCTCAGACCACGGCTTTCTGTTAAGTATTCTTAAACTGACTTGCTTAAGTGCTCAGACCCAAGAGTCTGAGGTTGTTCTAAGTGTAGGAGCAGTCCCCCTGGCATTGTAATGTGAATAACACTCACGTGCTGAAACTCACTTGGTAATACTCTTATATCCCACATCTTAGGTCACATGGAGCGTTCAGATGGAATCGTGAAAGATTAGCGAATTCTGAACTCCATTATTGACATACAAGTAAATAATAAGAGGTTGTTGTTTGGAGCAGGTCTGAGGCTCGACTGAAACACTTGCCGTGAAACTGTTTACTTGAGTGACGTGTGTAATATTTCTATTTTAGTCCTGATGACATTGGGACCTGCTGGTACATCCTGCTGTCTGGCTCAGTGTTCATAAAGGAGTCCATGTTTCTACCACGTAGCAGGTTTGTTTACCTTTTTCACACAGTTGCTTTTCTTTATTTTTACTGACTTGTAATACATTCATATAATCTATAATCATCTCCCTCTTTTGCTTGTCTCTATCAGTTTTGGTAAACGCTCTGCGGGCAGCCTGCGTCGAGGGTGTGAATGTATTGTCCTCGAAGCCTCGGAAATGATAGTGGTAAGTTGTTTACAACTGTGTGCAACTACACAGGCTTCTCAATCTGCATGACCAGATTATTTTAAAATGAACACAGAACACAAAACTCATTAGGAAAACAAACTTAGAATTTGAATATCTAATCATTATTTTTCTTTCTCTATTGAGTTTAGCTGCTGCATTAATAGGAACTGTGTAGTTATTATACAGTGAGGCTTGTTATTCGGTTACTACAAAGATTTTAGTGCAGGCTTGTTGATTCTTTGATGTAGAAAGTGGTAATAAGTGTCTGAAGCTACTGATGGGTTCTTAGTAGATGCATATCAATATGGGAATGCTGGGCTGATTCCTTTCTCCAGTAGATTTAATGTACTAAGCCAGTGTCGAAGCAGAAGTTTTGTGAGGATTTTTCTACATTATCATTCTCTAAATTATTTATTTATATATGCTCTAATCAATTGTGTTTATTTGTTTAAACATACAAATAGTTCAGTGAAATTTGCAGAAGTGTGTTCTCTGTTATGGGTTTCTAGGCAAGTAATGGTAAGTTGACCTTTGGTGGCCACAGCTTTGCATACAGCTAAATAAAATGCAAAAATTGGGATCTGACAAGGCAGAGTTACAATGCAGTGAAATGAATAAAGGCAGATAGTTTAGGGCAGTAGTCAAGCAAGGTCCAGGGGATCATACAGGTCTAGATGGATAGTTGAATATACGGGGAAACAAAGATTGTGCCTCGTATGTTTATACTAACACTGTTCTCTTTCTCTCTCAGGTGGACTACATGGAGGACAGTGAGGAGTATTTCCAGAGGCAGGCGTCACATCGACAGTCCAGAAGAAGGTTCCGGAAAATAAACCAGCGTGGCGAGAGACAGACAATCATTGACACAGTCGAGCACTTTCCAGTCAGCAAGCCTCCTCTGCCACCAGGCTACCACACGGTCCGTACAGGAGTGCACACACTCATTCTAAGACTAGGCACAGTTTCAGTACAGCTAATCAGAGTGTAGGTACTCTGTTCACAGAGTACATGTGTTCTTTTGCCGAAAATGTCTTGCTAGGTTGGATGAGTTTTAGAGAACTGTGAATTTGGTGTGATAACAGTTTCAAAATTAAATAAATTGATTTTATTAACAATTATTAAAATGAAATATGTGCCAGTCAGTCATAATTCACGGCTGTCCCACACCCCTCAAGTTAGATTAGGCTAACGCCATAGAACAGTGCACCGTTGGTGATCTCTTGTGCATGCAGGTTGGGGTTAGCTGTGGACAGAGGTACCCAAATGTTCTGGTAAAACGTGGTCTTTGTTCATGAGGGACATGAAAGAGATGGGCCACAATGACCTTTAAGACCAGTGTGACGATCAGTAAAATAAAAGTAATTGTAGTCACGGTGTAGAAGCCAGATCACCTTTGGTCTTTGGTCACCTTTGGTCTTCACCTTTGACAGTTCAGCGTTACAGTAAAGAGTTTCTGTAACCAGTGGTCCTACCTTTTCTGAACACACACTCCGGTGTGCAATTCCAGCAGGATGACACTTGTCCACATACTGCTGAATAAGGAAGCTGCATGGAATGCACAGAACACCATCGGGGGACTCCACAACTCTATGGCCAGACGTCTGGCAGGTTATGTTATACCTGATGCCATTCTGAGTGACAGTACGTCTGTATGTGTAGCTCAGTAAATATTGCCCATTAGCATTGCAATCCAGCACTTCCTTCTGGGTGCCAGTATGTTCTGACGATGAGTGTATTTGGTTCTATTCTAGTTCAATAAGAGGTCAAAAGCACCCCCTATTTCTTAAACTCATAATGAATAACAGTATTTTTGTTAATTCTCTCTAAAAGCTCATCTAACCTGGCAACGTTTTCTATGAAATTATGTGTATGTAGGTGAAGAGTCTTTTTTACTCTGAACAGATCCAGTCTTTCAACCCCCAAATCTTCCCTCTCTCCCAGTCTTTTAAGTACAATAATTATTGCAGTTTAATTTGGTGTGTAAATGACTAATTCCTGACAATCCAGCTGTGTAATCATGCTTTTAGCCCTAACTGTACAAGAGTTGTGTGTAATAATTTTCTTTCATGTTTATTCTTTTGGCTGCAGGAATGCACAAAATCCCAGGTAACATTTTCCCACGCCTTCCCGTAATGCTCCTTAACAGTTTCTTAACTACTTCCTCTACCTGCTAAACACTCCCTGTGCTTTGTTCTCCTGCTTGTAACCCTTAGAAATGATCACCTGATGTTGTAATCTGATATGAACTATTTCTTGGCTTGTTCTGTCAGAAGTGCACCTTGTTCACGTTTGTAAGTAGAAAAGATGTTTTGGGTAGTTTTAGTTATTTGAGGACTTCAGAACAAGTGTCAAAAAGTCAGACTTGCTGAACCAGACCTGAAATATGTTGTCTAGTTAGAAAAGCTTGACTCACTTCAGTGGAGTCTTCTAAGGGTTACAAATCTGCTCTGCTCTGAAGACTACTCTACAGTTCTACTCTTTCCTCTTTGTCCTGAGGTTCTCACACACACGCGCACACACACACACACACTCCTCACCCCTTGCCTTTCTCTTGCTGCATTTTTGTCTGACCATTAATGAACCTCGTAATGATTGACGCTGAGGGTGGGATTTGCAAGGAGGTTTAAAGCTGCATGATTGTCCAGTGAACTGTCCATCATCATGAGGGTCAGCCCCGGTGACTGGTTTAGTAGGGCAGCAGGTTTCACTCATGGCCGAACCCCTCCCCCACTTTCTGCATAAACAATACCAGCCTGACCCACACTAATCTGTGTGTGTGTGTGTGTGTGTGTGTGTGTGTGTGTGTGTGTGTGTGTGCGCGCGGGAGAGAAGTGAGATTGAAAGAGAGGCGGGGTTGGATGTAAATGGTTTCAACCACAGTTTTCTCTCTCTCTCTGTCTCTTTCTGTCTCTCTCTCTCCCTCTGGTTCCCCTCCCTGCCTGTGTGCTGTCTGTTGCTGTGGAGATTTTCGCAGGAGTTTGCTAGAAAGCGATGTTGCTGGGTGTGAGTGAGGGAGAGGAAGTAGTTGAGGGAGCCCGAATACTGCAGATTTGAGGCAAAGACCTGAAAAAGACAGAGCGAGATAGCGAGAGCTCCAGTGGAGAGCAGGAGAGGATTAAGCTGCAGAGAAAGTGAAGGAGAGACGAGGCGGAATGATGTATGCCGATTTGCGCTGACCGAAACAGGATGGTCGGGCACTCTGTGTTTTTGGCTATGAGGCAGTTAGTTCTCTCGCACAGCTATGGAGTCAGGCGAGCGGGGATGAGGAGTGTGAGTATGTTTACAGACACGTACCTCGTACAGTGCACACGGGGTGCAACAAGTCTTCCACATTGCGTCTGTACTCACGCTAATGTTCGTTTTGAATCAGTAATGCTGCTATAAAGCAATGCATGAGTTAAGAATAGATTTATTTCTGTAATGTACTCTAATAACATTTGCGATCTCATGCTTAGAGACATAAATGGGATTTATGATAGTCTGTGTGTATTTGAATGTATAACTTTCCAAGGAAATCAGCTGTTTGTTAGTTGGGCTTCCATCAGCCAATGAACATTGAACAGCAAAAACAACACCTGCATTGAATGTAAATTTGCATGTCCTGTTCTGACACATGTATGTTATGTGAGCAAACGCTTTGTGCAGAATTTTATTTCTGATATAAAGTGAATCTGGCAGCTGAACTTTACATTGTTTCAGAATTTTACGATGGACCACTAGAAATATTCCAAAACAGAATAAACAATAAAATATTTTACATTGCCTTCCTCTGAAATGTTTTTATTTACATTCTCCAGTAAAGTTGCTGTTTTAGAGAAATGACAGCGACCATATAACGCTTATGGTTAGTAAGCCATACACCGTCTTATGCACATGCATATATAAACATTTATAGGCTGCTCACAGATGTGTGTGTGTGTACGTGACCATTTCTAATACAGTCAGTATGATGAGCATATTGTGATGAGCTTTCTTATGATGATGAACAGTGTTCTTTTTGTCTAGGATGATATTGTGGATGTCACTGTTTGCAGGACACTTACCAGCTGCAGCATTTTTTAAAGTCGGCCTTTACTTGTGAATCCAGTCTGCCTGTCTGAAAGATTTTTGTATTTTGTACAAAAATGCAGTCAATTATCAGTCAAACATTTTTATTAAGAAGCATTATTCTATATGTAATATATGCAAAAACATTATGATACACAGGCCATAAATATAAACACAGCTTATATAATGCACACACACATACAACTTAAAAACATGGGCACAATTTATTATTATTATGTCTCTCTTCCTCAACCCCAACCCCCATGAATGAGACCTGTCAGAAGTGGGTGTTCAGAGTTAACCAGGTGCAAATTTACCTTGGTTTTCTTTAAGGAATGACATTAAAGGGTCCCAAATCTTATAAAATGTACTAAATTTGTCCTTGAGGATCATCCTAATTTTCTCCAGATGTAAAGGACTTTCTACAGTCCTGCAACAATCTATCATGATTTCTTTTTTTCCGCCATATTGCCCACCCTGCATCTGTGCTTCTGAATTGAAGTATGAGTAGAGTTGAGCATATTGAGCATAAGCTGTATAGCAGCATTATATTGAAGAAGAAAGAAAAACAGACATTGCAGTCATTTTTAACAGGACGTTTTCCCCACATGTCAATAATGCAGCCTGTCAGGATACTAATAATGCACTCTGTGTGTCTGCGTTTAAATAAATGACACGACATACGTGTCCCATGATGCGACCGCTGGGCATGCACACTGCAATCACGATGCTGAGATAATTCATCGAGCAGCCCTAACAAGCAGGTTGTCCACATTCAAAGATATACAAACTACATGGTGCTTAAAACCCCATAAGGGATGGGTAGAGGGGTGGATTGATGGATAGAGAGATGGATGGATTGATGGATCAAAGAGATGAATGGATGGATGGGTGGAGATAAGAATAATGGATAGAGAGATGGATGCATGGCTGGATAGAGGAATTGATGGATGGATCAATAAGGTAGATGGATGGATAGGTAGAGAGATGGATATATGGTTTCATGCATCTAGGGATTGATGGTTGGATAGAGAGATTGATGAATAGAAATGGATGGATGACTGATGGATGAGAGTGTGATGATGAATAGAGGGATTGATGGAGATGGATGAACTGATGAATAGAAAAACAGATGGATGGATGGTTTGAAAGATGATTGCAAAACTGGATGGATGGATGGATGGATAAATAGACAAATAAATTGATTCCTAAGAAGATTGCTAATGTACAGTCCTCGACTTTGGGCTGAAATGATGTGTGTAAATGAGAGATCTTGCTGTGTGGATCCCCCCCCGTGTTCTGTGCCAGATAACAAATGCTTTTACATTGTACTTAAAAAGATTGATTGTATCTAAAGATTGGACTAAAAAAATTGCTGTTGAAAGTTTAGGCTGAGAAGTATCATCAGTCTGTATCGTCATTGGTTTGATTTTTCCTCCCATGTAGCTACCAAGTCAGAGTGAATGAGTTCAGATATTAGTGATGATTTGATTGCAAGGTCAGAGTATTAAATTGTTTGCGGGTGCCCGTTCTAATTGCAGTGGCGTGCTCTCCGTATGTAGGCCAGTTGAACTAGGCCATGAGTTTATCACTCATCAACAGCCTCTATTATATTAAGCCTCTGGATATACTGTTTACTGTGTGCGCACGCTCACACGTGTCCACTAGCCGATCCATTTCAAAGCCTGCGATCGTTATGGGGAGAAAAGTGCAAACTCATTTGGTAATGACCATCTAAAGTCATTAGCATATCACTTCACATGGCAAACAAGCTGGCACTTAATCCGCTCAGAATTTGATTAACATGGCATAAGCAAGTGCTTGAGACCTCTCTCTCTCTGTGTGTGTGTGTGTGTGTGTGTGTGTGTGTGTGTGTGTGTGTGTGTGTGTGTGTGTGTGTGTGTGTGTGTGTGTGTACATGCGTGTGTTTTTGTTGATTCGTGTTTAATGTTTATGTAAAGAAAATGGATTCTAAAATTTACTTCACCTTGAGTTCATCCAGTTACATGATTGAGAGAACTTGTTTGAAAAGGTGTGTGGATGCATGTTTAAGCTCTGACCTAAACAGATTAATAGACTTGCATGTATTGCACTTCCGTGTGTGTGTGTGTGTGTGTGTGTGTGTGTGTGTGTGCGCGCGCACGGACGCGTGCACCATTCTCATGCTGCTGGATGTAATTGTGCTATGAGCGGAAGGGGGTTTAGGCAGCTTAATCCTTTGAGCCATCGTGGACTAGATGGCCAAAGGAATCGCACACATTTGTGTGTGTGTGTAACAATTTGTTTTCTCTTTCAGCTTCCTGCAGATTTCTCTAAGCTCCACCTCTCAGACAGTCTCCAACTCCACATGTCCTCCAGCCAGTCACGATCCAGTATTGCCAGTGACTCTGGTAGCAGTAGCCTATCAGATATATATCAGGTATGTCTCTGTGCCTCTCTCTGTCCGAGTCTCTGTATCTCGCGCTTGTTCTTACAGGCAGTATTGTTTATTACAGTTCCTACATGAACAACTGGGACACATACACCCAAAAACGTATCTGAAGAAGACTCCCTTGTTAATTTGATCCAGCGGACTCATTTGTCTTTTCCACTCAGGACATACAGATACACACTTCACTACAATTGTCAGCGTAAAGCTCCACACATGTTGGGTTACACAACCCACTGCCCTCCTGATCTCTGAACTATACAAACACACAAGCTTCATCAAACCCACCAAAAAAACAAACCTAAGCCTCACAGTTGCATTAACAGCACAGCCTGCTGGGCAGTCTCCTCTGTCTGATACTGAACAGTTCAGTTCAAATTCTGAGCTCAGTACTTGCCTGTAACCTGTCAAATTTGCTTTTCTTAATTAAAAAAAAAAATAAAAAAAAATCAGAAGCTTTAAAAATGTAGTTGTAGTTAAACTTCAGCCTTTTTTCTCAGGCTACTGAAAGTGAGTGTGGAGATGTGGACCTCAGTGGGCTTCCCGAAACAGCTGTGGATTCCGATGATGACGAGGACGATGAAGACGTGGGGAGGTCATCAGACCCCCTCATGACTCGGGACATAGTGAGAGACTGTCTGGAGAAGGACCCTATGGATCGAACGGATGATGACATTGGTAAAACACACAGTTTGTGATCAAAGTTGGAAGCTTATCATTATCATTGCTATCCTGCAACAACCTTGTATCTCCATTTTTACTGTTCAACATTGTATGAACATTCATTCACGATTAATGGACCAATAGAAATGCTCCATGTTATGTTGGCTTAACCTGACAGTCAAGATTTTGTGCATCTTCTTTAAATATATTTTGGTGACATATATGGACACTTTAAAGGTGACACACTAAAGCATCTCTGCAAAATTGAATATTGGGAAAAAAAATTCTATAAATAATGTTTTTCCTTACATTTAAAATGATATTTCAACTTTTAATCTTATTATTGATACTGTCTGATTAGTCATTTAGTCAAACTTGAAATAGAATGTTCTTATAATTTAAGCTATAAGCCTTACAGATCAACGGTAAAACATAAAGGTATGGAATATGTCACTTAACCTTTAATAAGAAATTTTAAATTACGACCACAAATGAACTTTTTCACAAAATCATTTTTTGAGATGTAATGGTATTAGAATTTTTTGACACTTAGAGTCTTAATGAAATGTCTGTGGCATGTTTTGGTCAAAATATCTCAAGGATCAAGCAGATCAAGTTTGAGTGCCTCTCCCTTTTAATAGTAATGAGCAACTGCTGAACGCCTATCCCTTTTTGATTGCACCAATTCCTAGCTATCCCTCTGTTTGTTCTCATTTGGGCCTGTTTGCAGCAACTACTAATGTTTACTCCACCTGGACTTTGCTCACTCTTGTACTTGGTGATCTTGGTAGCGACTGATGAAGTTCAGGTTGAGAAGTTTTCTTCATTTTTGCAAAAAATAACCTGGTACATGTAATATTTATTAGAGTCAGTGTCGCAGCAAACGGTGCATCAAAAGACAAGATACCATCACTATCTGTCTACACCAGCAAGGTGATTAAACAGGGGTTTCTAATACCATGGTCTAGGAGTACAGTTCCAAACTGAGCCATTTCCTAAATTACCTGTAAGATGGATGATTCTAGCGTGACATGAAGCATCTCACTCCCCTAGTCTCTCTTGTTTTAGTTGTTTTTTTTTCATGCCTCATCATTCTTTGTCTCTCCATTTACAGAGCAGTTGCTGGAGTTTGTACAGCAGCTCCCAGCGTTCGCGAGTCTCAGTGTGTCCGTGAGGCGAGAGCTGTGTGCCGTCATGGTCTTTGCTGTGGTGGAGCGAGCAGGGACCATCGTTCTCAACCATGGAGAAGAGGTCTGTAACCAAATGCTTCAGATGTCATCTTGCTGAATCAGCAAATTTCAGCCTGCAGCCTTAGTTAATTTTTGATGAAGCAACAAGAGAAGTTGCTGGAAATGACTTCAACCACTGAAACATTCAAATACTGCGGTTTACTGTGTTGATGTCACTTATTAAGGGTTTGTTAATTAGATGACTAGTTGGACCAAATGCATTGGTGCAAGAAAACAAGAAGTATGCAGGCCATGAGTACTTTTCACAAAGCTGGATTTGCTTGTCAAGTAAGCCCATTAAACCCAAAGGTTCAGGATTTTCTGATGGGAATGTTCCTCAGCTCTTCTCGTATTGGACAGACTTGACTTTGGGCTTAGGTTACCTGGTGCCGTGGGTTGGTGCTTCTAAAGTGGGCTTTTAAGAGATCCCATATTTTGTGAGTGTACTGACATTTATTGTGTGTGTCTGCGTGTGATAGCTGGACTCGTGGTCAGTAATCCTAAATGGGGCCGTAGAGGTGATGTATCCCGACGGACAGTGTGAGACCGTAGGCATGGGCGGAAGTTTTGGGGTCTCTCCCTCCATGGAGAAAGAGCTGATGGTTGGCGTCATGAGGACCAAAGTGGACGATTGTCAGGTGCTTTTTTGACCACATTGATCATTCCTTTACATTGTGTTTTCTTTATGCTGTTTCTCTCGCACACAGTATGACAAATAACTAAAATGTAAAAATGTGAAACAATAATGTATGTTCTGTCTTTGTGTTGTGTGTAGTTTGTGTGTATAGCACAGCAGGACTACTGCTGCATTCTGAATCAGGTGGAGCAGAATACCCAGCGAGTGGAGGAGGAAGGCGAGATTGTCATGGTTAAGGAGCACCGAGAACTTGACCGCACAGGAACCCGCAAGGGCCACATTGTTGTGAAGGTGGCTATTCTTGTTTTTGTTTTTGTGACAGTGGTCATTTGTGAGTAAAAAAATATATTTGAATGTCCCCTCCAAAGTCAACAAGTTGACTAATCAGTTGAGATGAGTGTCTTGACCATTATCTTTCTTATTGGAAGTATCACCATCCATGGGAGCAAGCGCAGACATGAGTAATGTCTTGTAAACTTCTGTCCCAGGGCACATCAGAGCGATTAATTCAACATTTAGTGGAGGATCACTCAGTAGTGGACCCCACATACATCGAAGACTTCCTGCTAACCTACCGCACCTTCGTATCCAGTCCTCTCATTGTGGGACAAAGATTACTGGACTGGTTTAATGACCCCAGTTTACGTGACAAGGTATGGACATTTTCATGCACTCAGGTCATCATCTTTCCTTTGTCTTCTTAAATACACACCTGCATTTACTCTCTCGCTCTCTCCCAGGTGACACGGGTTGTGTTGCTGTGGGTTAACAATCACTTCAGTGACTTTGAAGGAGACCCTGACATGACCAACTTCCTGGAGGAGTTCCAGAACTATTTGGAAAGAGAGGTATGAAAAAAGCGATTACATACAATTTCATCATCATGACTCGTCTATGCTTACTCACAATTTCCTCTCTCTCGCTCTCTCTTTCTTTCTTTTTCTTTCTTTCTTTGAGCAGAAGATGACTGGTCAGCTGCGACTGCTGAACATCGCTTGTGCGGCTAAGGCTAAACCTCGCACGGTTTCCATCACGAGGGGGTCTCGGGAGATGCCCCTCCCTTTCACTCTGATAGGTGGCGCAGAACGAGGGACACGTCTCTTCATTAGCAGTGTGGAAATGGGCAGCAAGGCAGAGGAAGCTGGGCTTAAGCGTGGAGACCAGGTAGGACCATATGATCACAAATAGGACAAGATTAGCGTGTTCAGGAAATGGTGGAGGCTTCTAAAGTAATGCTTCTACCTTTCAGATTTTCTAACTTTTTTTTTTTTCTCCATCACTAGATATTGGAAGTTAATGGGCAGACGTTTGAGAATGTTCAGTTGTCTAAAGCCACTGAGATCCTCAAGAATAACATACATCTGTCTATGACTGTCAAAACCAACCTACTGGGTAAGTCTCTTCATTTCAGTATATGTCCTATACAGACAGAGACCTGTTGAAATTATATTCCAATCTTATATAGTCCCAACTTTTAGAAGACTGTATTCCACCCACACCTTAGATGTGCCACTGATTAAATGAAGTTTAAACTTTACAAACCTTTTTGATTGAATTCTATTTCTGTCTCTTTCAGTCTTTAAGGAGCTGGTGGCCCGGGTAGCAGAGGAGAGAAAGAACGGCGTTCCTCATCTTCCTAAGATTGGCGATGGGAAGAAAAGCTCCCGTTACTCCGTACCTGATCTTGGGGTTGCTGCTGGGGTTGTGGGTCAGGAGAAGGTCAGCAAGAAGTCCAAGTCACACACTGTGGGTGGCCGCAACAAACTGATGAAGATCCTGGACAAAACGCGTATCAGCATCCTACCTCAGAAACCATACAGGTACCAGTACAAGCTCCCAGACACATACTGGTCACATTGTCTGTTACCAGGTTTTTCTTTTCAACCAATACACATCGGACCCCAGTGTGCCACGAGGAAGGCATCGTTATTAGTGCTTATAAATGCTGAAAATCAAATTTGAAGTGACTAGACTTTCCTCAAACAACACTTGTGTTAGCATGAAGGGAATCATTTTTGATGTTTTCGTGAGGAGTGGATCAGCAACAACATCATCCCAATGATCCTGTAGTGTGGGCCAGGCATGAATCTGCCATGGGCAAGGCAGCATATCTGGTCACTGTCCTATTATCCTAACTGCCCTAATCATGAACAGCTGAGAGCTGCTCGTGCGTTCATCAGTTTTTATGGCTCATGACGCACAATCGGGTGGTGTTATTGATTAGGATGTGCATGTTGCTCCGAGGCAAACTACACAGAGAGATTTAGGTCACTTACATGAATGTGAAACATCAAATCAGAAAGAAATCTAAAGCAAGTCATGCAGTGTGTATGTAGGCACATGGTATTGCATATATTTAAGTATTCTATTTTCAAGCTTCTTTTCTTACCTAACTATATTATCGTTGACTGTTTTTGATGGCAGTTGATTTTGTTTTTGTTTTCTTTCCAGTGACCTCGGGTTGGGGCAGACGCAGGATGACAGCATTGTGGGCCTCAGGCAGACAAAGCAGCCTCCTCCCGCTGTGCCCATCAGCGGAAACCTGTCGTCCAGCAACCCTGACTTGGCACAAGGCCAACAGCGCATCATTGATTACAGCACGCAGCCACCCGGTAACAGCAATACTCTGTTAATTACTCAGTCAGTGTTAATTCAAGTAGCCCTAGAACTAATACTCTTGGTTTTCTGTTGACCAATTACATTAATGTTATTTCTTTATTTGTACTTGACTCATTGTTCATATGAACGTCAGAATATCAGACCTTTTTTTAATCAAGAGGTTCTTTGGTCTGGAACAGGAAGACCTTTTCCTACAGAAAGTTCACCCAGTGCACAGCTGTTCCGTCCTGCCTTCCTGCTTTACTTACTGCTAACTACACAGTGTGTTTGTATCTGTAGTGTGTGTTTGGTGTCCATGTCTGTAAACTGCCCTGCTGTATAAGTCTGTAACACCTGTGATGTTCTAACTTTTCTGGAACCTTCTTCTTGCTCACAGCACCTGGATTCACTCGTGAGTACTTGCGCACTGATGGAGCTTCTTACCGCTGCCTTTGTAGAGAAACCTCTGTTCTTCATTAGAGATCTGTCTCAGAGTTCTTCTCACTTCTCTCTGACTCTGCCTGGCTCTGAGGCCATTGCTCCTGACTCTGTCTGTACTTTCTTGAGTAGTACATTCTGTATGTCTATATATAGTGGTCTTGCTGATCCAGTCGCCTCTGTAGATTCCCAGTCTTTCTTCTCAAACAGCTCCTTGATTTGGTTGTAATTATGGGTCTTCACTTCTTGTATGGATGTGCCCTCTTTCCTGTATTAAGGACTACCCATCTCCATACACCTTCACTGAACATTTGTAATTAGGGCTGCAATTTCGAAAAAGTGTTGATGCTGATTGACATTGACATTCTGTCACTTTCGCTTTGGATAAAGCATGGAATTAGCCAGCAGGTTTATAGATTGAGCAAATGATCATTAGTTGCAACCCTAATTGTAAGACCTACTTAAACTGTTCTATTCACTGTCCTCTTTCATCAGGGTGAAGCCACCTTCATCTTTGTTTCGGGGGCCTTTAGACACACTTCCAACTTTCCCGTCTTGCCTGTCTGCAGCTGTTCTAACAGTTTCCGTCTCAATGGAATGTCTTTAGCAGTGTCTCTCTTCTGTGTAGTAGCCCTGTCTGTCCATTACATGTTTCTTCAGTTCCCTAGATGCATCTGCCCTCGATACCGTATGTGAATTTCTGGCCTCCATTAATTTGGGTTCTAGATCAAAGGTTCAGTATATTGGTTGATTATATCTACTTCAGTTCCAACAGGCCATATGCATGTGATTTGTAATATGGCCATCAGACCCTGGTGCTGGTTACATAGCCTGGTTTGGTGATCCTGAATGTTGAGCTTTTGTTTTGGTCCATTCCATAGCTTCAGTCTTAGGCATGTAGAGATATTATCAGTGCTTAAAAATACTGGCCAAATGTACAGTCTGAAAGAGGGAGATATATATTATTTTTTTTACAATATATAGATATTTATTTCCATGTCACAATCTAAACAGAGTAAAATATGGGTTGAAGCAGTATCGTTATTGTTTATATCAAGTTTTTAAATGACGATTAAATATCCTTTTCCTTGCTTCCTCACTGTGCTCCACCCCCTGCTCACAGCTCGTCTTCTACTGTACTGTGAATGTGGGAGCATACAATCCCCTCCAAAAGTATAGGAAGAGCAAGACTAATCCCTTATTCCTTCCCTTTGGGTTTGACATTATAAGATGAATATGAGAAAAAAATCAGTATTTCAGCTTTTATTTCCAAGCATTTACATCTGGATCTGATACACAGTCCAGAAGATGTCACCAGTAGCAGTAGTTGCAAAGATTTAGTGCTCATTCTTGCAATTTGGAGAAAGCACACGCTAACCTTCACCCCACCAGCACTAATATTAAGCTTTTATAGGTCTCTTCAGATTAACCTCTACTGTTCAGTGGAGACCTGATGATCTAAAGCAATGAGAGAACAATACATTTAAAAAGATTAATTTATTAATCCAATGCTTAACAAATCATATCACATTTAGAGTCGCATTCCTTTTATTGACATCATTACATGAATCTCTTCCCAATTCATCAGGAGACAAAAAGATGCCACAGTGAAGTTACAAATGTGAAGCAAAGTGAAAGCTTATGAACTGCAGGATGGCGGAACCAGGCTACAATATACAGGAGTAGATATCAGAGGTTTCCTGGCTAATTATATTGGTTTGAATTCATTTTACAGAATTGCAAGACCAGGTGCTGCGAGTTTTCAAGGCTGACCAACAAAGTCGTTACCTGCTGATCAATCGGGACACCACAGCCAGAGAGGCGGCCAATCTGGCCATTAGAGAGTTTGGTCTCACTGGAGGTCCTGAAGCTTATTCCTTGTGTGAGGTGTCTGTCACCCCAGAGGGTGTCATCAAACAGAGGCGACTTCCGGATCAGCTCTCAAAACTGGCTGACAGGATCCAGCTCTGCGCCAGGTAGGCTGGAGAAAATGTACATCAGTTAAGGGTTGGAGGACCTTTAACAGTCACGTGGTGCACGTGACCAAAATCCACGAGGTGCCAAAGAACAGGGCATTATTAATATTTTATTCTGCTCTTGTGGTTTTAGTCTCACTAAGTTTAGTCTCTCTAAGCTTGACCGAACTGTGTATGTGTACATCTCAGGTACTACCTTAAGAGCAACATGGAGACGGAAACTTTGTGTTCAGACGTCGAGGCTCAGGAGTTGCAACGGGAGTCTCAGGTTTGCCTGCTGTCTCTGAGCTGTACGGAGATAGCTAATCAGCTGTCTGCACGCAACTACCTGCTGTTCGCCAACATTGAGCCCACTGATTACATCACAGACCTATTTAAGCTTCACCCACGTGATCGGCCCAGCAACCTTCGCAACTTTGAAGACCTCATCAATCAGGAGACCTTCTGGGTTGCCACAGAGATCGTGCGAGAAGCCAACCAGGTCAAAAGAATGAAGCTTATCAAGCACTTCGTAAAAGTGGCCCTGCACTGTAGAGACTGCAAGAATTTCAATTCCATGTTTGCGATTATCAGGTAAGTCTTCCCAAAGTGCTGAGAAGTGGTGTTCCACAGTGCTCAATTAGTCACAAGTCATTGGAGCACCACAGTGATTTTGAAGATGGTATTTTAAGTTAAAATGCTACATAATGTGTTTTGTGGGACATTAGTAATGATTTACTCCTGCTGTTATTGATTCTGCCCTCTTAGTGGCCTGAACCTGGCCCCTGTCTCTCGGCTGCGCGCTACTTGGGAGCGTTTGCCAAGCAAATATGAGAAGCTGTTGTCTGAGCTGCAGGAAGTCTTCGATCCCTCAAGGAACATGGCCAAATACCGCAACCTGCTGAACAAGCACAACCTCCAACCTCCAATCATCCCTCTCTTCCCTGTCATTAAGAAAGACCTTACCTTTCTCCATGAGGGTAAGATTCATAACCCTTTAACCAACAGCAGGACCATCTCAGCACTGTGTCCGAATTCTGAATTTTGAGCGCTGCTGACCTGTTGTTGTCTTCTAGGCAACGATTCTAAAGTGGACGGTCTGGTGAACTTTGAGAAGTTGAGGATGATCGCGCGAGAGATTAGACATGTGGTTAGAATGGCCTCCGTGAACATGGACCCAACTATGTTGTTTAAAACAAGGTACGCGTTCACACATACAAAATCTCCCATTTTAGCTCGGAATACAACCTTAGGGACGTTTCTGAAGAGGGAACACCAACCAGAAAATGTAGCTCTTCTCCGAGTTCTGCTTGGTCTGATAATGACTTGTTGTAAATGCCATACATGCAAAGAACATACACACACACACTCAGATCAAAGGGCCCCTATTTTGGAAAATCTCCTCACTATAAATACACCCAACACTTTTTCTTAACCCACTGAAAGTGCATTCAGATCGTCATTTGGGTGGCGCAGTCAAATCAGAATGGTCTGGAACACGGTGGGATTTACTTTAGTTTATAAACACACAAGGTTCTCTACAGGGCTGAATAGTGGGGCAGCTATTCTTGGGCTTCTGTTAATTCTTTCTAACATAAATACACCAATCAACCATAATATTATGACAACCTCTTTGTTTCTACTTTCATTGTTCATTGTATCAACTCCACTGACCAAACTGGAGCACTTTGTAATTGTATAATTATATTTCACGCTGATCTTCAATGGGCAGGACCTCAGAGGACCACCACAGAGCAATTACTATGTAGGTTGTAGGTCATTCTCAGCACCACAGTGACAATGACATGGTGGTGGTGGTGTTACTGTCTTGTGCTGTTATAAGTGGATTAGATGCAGCGATCCTGCTGGAGTGTTTAAACCCCTCAGAAGCTGGTGTAGAAACAAGGAAGTGGTCATAATGTTATGGGTGCTGTTTCAAAAAATGTTTACTTTTAGATTTTTGAAGCAAAATAATTAATATTGTGATAAATATAGAGACTGGTGACAGTGTGAATACAGAGTAAGACATATCTTGACTGATTGACTGTATCTGGTTTTGGTGAACAAGTTAGGTTCTGGGCCCGTTAATGATTGTTTGGTCATGTTCCTGCCAGCAGTGTTTGTGCTTGATGTTCTGCTGGACTCTTCCAGTGGTCTGTGGCCTCTGTTCTGTGGGCTTCACTGTGTAAGCACCTGTCTGTCTCTCTCCTCTTCTTGTCTTTCTCTCCATCCTCTCTTCTTTGATGTACTCACGGCTCTGTTTTAGGAAGAAAAAGTGGAGGAGTCTTGGGTAAGTGGGACTGTAGCTCACGCTCACTCTCTTTCTCACACACTGGTGTTTTACTCTTCTTCTCCTGTCTTCCTGCTTGTGTTCTGGTAGCATCGCCATGTTTGTGCTGAGTTGGTAACTGAAGTAACAGTGAGGGGATGCAGTTGATTAACTCGTATGAGATAATCCCAGTAGTAACTACCTTCTGTCCTCTTCTCCTTTTCTTCTTTTCTGTTCTCTCTCTCTCTCTTCTCCTCCTCTTCTTTCTTCTCTCATTTTGCTCCTCTCATCTCTTTTCCTACTTTCCTTTCACCTTTACTTTTGTTTTCTTCTTCCCTTCTCCTTCACTTTACTCTCCCTCCATCTTTCCCTCCTCTTGTCTCCTATTCTCTTTTTTAATTTCTCTCTTCAACTTTTCTTTGCTGTTCTCTTTTCTTTTCTTCTCTTCCCTCCTCCTCTCATATCCTCTACTGAAAAAGCATGGGTGGACATTAACACACTAAAACATTGTGTGCATGCCCAAGCAGTATTATTCCTCTGTGCCTATAATTAGAGGTGTGAAAATGCAGAAGTCTGAAGAGGCGATTCAACTGCATCAGAGTAAATATTGAAATTGATCATTTGATCAGTTGCATTATTAGGTTCGGTGTACTGCGTTCATGAGGTGGCTAAAATAATCTAATTCTAAATTCTGATTATTAAAAAACAAATTCAAAACCTGTGTGTGTCTAGCAAAAGGTTTGGGCACCCTGGTCAGATTATACACATGTTTTTCTGCCAGTGTAAATAAGTCATAGATCCTCTACAGAGAGAACACATTTACTGTTTAAAATGTGCCTTTTGCTTTGTACACAATAAATTAATGATTTCAAAATCTGTGGAATGTGATGTTTCTTGATGCTTTGAGTCGCCTCCCAAAAACCCACAGTCAAGCTGAATCTCTGTAAGATCAGAGATATACACCCCAAGCAACCCTGGTCTTTTTTGTCCGCTTCACCCATTCATTCTCAACCTGTGTGTGTAGGTCTCTGAGTCAGGTGAGCAGCTCGTCGCTGTCTGAAGTGGGGACGGTGGGGCAGCGGAGGCGCGGTAGGCGGAGCTCTTTCCTGAGCGCAAAGAAGCTCTACGAGGCGGAGATGATGTGCAGACGAGTCCGCCAATATCTGGACATGCTCACATATGAGAGCAATGAAGAAACTTTACACACACTCTCCCTGCAGTGGGAGCCTGCCACTAACACAGGTGAGTTGGACAGTGTTCGTTTTCAGAATTGATAACATTATACACTATTACAGTCCTGGTAGATGTTTTTGTCATTTAAGTTCAAACATGGGGCATAAAATCTGTATGTAGAACTATTTTGGCTTGTCTGAAATATATCACTTACAATATCCAAGATACGTAAGTAATTATACTCATTAAAATTGCAATTATAATTATGCTTAATTATACTTAAGCTTAAAGAAGCATAATGAATTTCTTTTCCCGCTCCTGGGCTGCCCCTACAGGTGGGAAGTCTGATTCATGCTTTGAGCCACCACTAAAGGACACACTTTACACATGCATTTCTGGATGAGATGAGAGGCACATAACTCATGCAGTGAGGCAGTACAGTAATATTACAGGATGTAACACAAATATAACTCCGAAATCCCAGCGAAGTACAAAGCTCAGAGTAGCAGAAATGGATATGATATTCTTCCTTTTGCGAGTGAGAAAAGCATCAGCATAACTTTGAAGCCATAATTATGAAAATGATACATAGTGTTGCTTTAAATATCTTTGAAAGTATTTTCTCCAGTGTGTAAAAAAGTTTATTTCTTTAGCAGGTCAACTTAAGTGTAAACGTTTGTTCTTTACAGTTTGATAGTCTGACTCAGGGACAGGTTATTTATAATAAATTTTGTGTGTGTGTGTGTGTGTGTGTGTGTGTGTGTGTGTGTGTGTGTGTGTGTGTGTGTGTGTGTGTGTGTGTGTGTGTGTGTGTGTGTGTGTGTGTGTGTGTGTGTGCGCGCGCGCATGTCACAGGTTCTTGTTACAGTGCCTTGACTTATAAACATACACAAGCCGTTTACAAGCACAGAAGTACAAATTGAAATAATGTGATTGTTTACAAGAATGTCTTCTTATTTACAGTTCTTCTGCTTTATGTTGAATGTATGTTAGTGTTGGTCATTTTTGTAATAAATACATTGTATGTGTTTGTGTGTGTGTATTTATGTTCATCTGTTGTTGGATACCCTGTGTGTGTGTCTGTCTCTTAGTGTGTAAAACCACAGCAGAAAAGAGGAGAGTTGACGCCTCTCCAGTCAATCAGAGAAGCTGCACACCAAACCATCCAGCAAGCAAGAAACCAACAGGCAAAGAACTGCCTCCATTTGGTAAGATGTCACTGTAAAAGTTAGTTTGGAGCATTTTAAATCAGTTTCAAGCTATTTAAATAACAAGACTGACTGGTATAATAGACAATTTAAAATAAAATCAAGGGCGTGGCTGCATGCCACATTAACCTTTCCAGACATTTTATAAAAACACAAGCAACACAAAATGTGGTGTGTGCTCGTCGTATTCCATCTTAATAACACAGTTTGATGACAGAAGTGTAGCTAATACTATTGTGATTCAGCAGCATTGTAGAAATGTGCTGAGAAAGGAGGTTGGCTGATATTTTGCAGGGATCACCAATCACCTTCAGAGTTTAGATTCAGCACATCCATTCCACCTGATCCAGGTTCTTGATTGACTGAATGATGAGTTGTGTTTGATTTGGGTTGGAATTGAAACCTGAACAGTTGAAGCGTAACAATCCATTATTACTCCATTATTGTACTATTATATTTATATCAGACATAAACAATTTTATTGCCATTTTAAGACCATTTTGTGTCACTTTTATTTCGGGGACAATATATCATCCAACCAGAAACAGTGAACATGACGGGCCTAGAAACAGTAATGAATATTTTGTACATTTGGGATGGGTGATGTTCAGTTTGGGACCTGCTGACAAAGTTAGAAGACACTTCTGGGACAGCTGTGAAAAAAAGATCTGTGCTTGTGAGGGACCAGAAGTTTTTGCATGGTTTGGTAAAAATCTGGCACAGTTAAAGATGCCCAGACTGATGACGTTCTTTTGGCCCACTGACTAAAGTGGGATTCTGCAGCTGTGAGTGTGTTCTGTATTGCCATTGTTTTTGAATGAGGAACTGCAGCGTTCTGTGACTGAGGGTCCTTGTGCAATGCTGCAACTACTTGCAAAATATGAATCATATGATATTACCAGCTCTCAGCTGATCATATCATATGAGCTGTCTTTTGTGAGCTGCTGCAACATTGCGTAAGACCTCTCAGACAAGCTAATTTGTCATGCGATCACATTTGTTCTGAAAATCAGACGGATCCTTCCTGTGCCAACGTTTTACTTACAGTACTGTTTTAAATATGATTTACATCTTAAATGTTTGACAGAAAATATATTTGCTAAATATTGTAAACATTGTAGCCGACCATGTTTGATTTCCATCCTAATTACAACTATGCACAGTGTATTCTAGATTCCCCAGTACAAAGCAGTAATTTGCTTAATGATTTAAAGACATTAGTTTGCTAAATCAAAGTGTTGAGTATTAAAGTCTGATCCAGATGTTCTTACTGACATAAGGAGCAAAGTTGTGTTTTCCTTTATGTAAAAAATTATGCTTTTCATTCAACTAAGATGGTCAACTTGCATGTCAGTAGTCAGTCTTTTGAGAAATATCTCTATCAAATGTGTGTTTTATAGGTGCCCGATCTCCTGGATCCTTGAAGAAGATCCTCTCACTCTCAGAAGAGGGGCAAGAGAGGCAGAGAAGGCAGCCAGATGACAACCAATCAAATGCCTCCTCTTTACTGTCCTCTCCACCTACATCTCCAAATGTCACGCCAAGAAAAGGTACAGATGTTCTGAACAGTCCCTCACCAGTGTACTGCTGTCTTTTTTAATGTTACTTTTTTTTTGTCCACCAACCTGTCCCACACTTTGAAATCTCAACACCAAACCAGAATGTTTAGTACTGTAAGGAAGGGTCTGCTTTTATTTACCTTTCTTCCCCACATACACTTTTCCCATGGCATCCATTTTTTGGGAAGATTATCTTTTGTACAAATCAGTGTTAAAACTACGTGGGCAAATGTTTGTGTCCTTCACACTTTTGGACACTGGTACACCTATAGAGATTTCACAAGGCAACCACTGGGAAGAACTAGTTTTATTTAGGCTCTTTTATATTGTAACAGAAGTACAATTCTGGACGCTTAACCTAAACACCAGGCACCACTAGAAATCCCATTTGATAACCATTGCTTTAAAGGTCTGTTCCATAAATACATATCTTTGTTTTCTAGGACCATACCTGGCTGTGAACGAAGCCCCAGATCAGCTGAGTCTGCTGAGCTCCTCATCCTCTGACATCATGGCTGATGACCCCACACACCCTCACACACATGGCCTCTCTCATACACATACACACTCACACACTCCTAATACACACCGGATGGAGCCTGACCAAATCAGCCTTGGGTAAGAACCTAAATTGTCACTCATAACATGGTTGTTTTCTTCAGAGCAGTTGTAAACGGCCTGCTTGTGTTTAAAAAACATTTTTAAAAGACAGCCTTACAACAGTCAACGTCCGTATAAATAATCAAACTACAATCTCTGAAATGTCCTGCCATCTGCTCCCACTACAACGATTTCTGCCTCCAGAAACATTTTCAGTAGAAGCCTTTAAATAGAATAGGTTCCCAAACATCTTTAATTAGAAAGGATGGGTGGAACGCAAATATAAATCACACTGTGAACATTATTTATTCTGCTTTATTATATTTCAGTAAACAGGGGATATAAAATAGCTTAGCTATGTACAAATGTTTGGGCACCCCTGATCAGAATCTGTTATTGTGAATAGTTAAATTAGCTGCTCTCCAAAAGCTAGCACATTTCTCTAAAGGCACTGCAGTGTCTTCTGCATGGAGAACTCTGACATTACTCCCGGTATACAGAAAACCTGAAAAGGGTATATTATTAAATGAGAGCATCATTAAATTTCATTCAAATTAATGCTATTTAATAGCATCGATCAATCCAATGTTGAATACATTTCACATATATTTCCAGTACATACTTCACCTGAACAGAGAAAGTGTGATCCGTGGACAGCATTCAGTTCCCCTGAGATTACTTGAATGTCTATTAATGGACCACAAAGAATAAAATGCTCCTTTTCCAGACACAACCACCTTGCAAGATTTTAAACACCCCAAGTGATTTATGCTCTCAACTAATTTTACCAAGATCTCAGACCATATTCAGCTTGCTAGAGCATTGGCTTGTTTAGACAATGCATTTAAAAAAATCTTGATGGATATTATATTGAAATCTAAGCTGCATTCAATTTCACAAGTTACTGTGTATGGCAGAACTTACTGTGTAGACCACTTCACAGGGAGCTGCTGGAGTGATGGAAACACACCAAGATCACTTCTGAAAGAAAAAAAAAAGTTGAAGGTCAAGAAAGGATCAGAGCAGGATGTTAAACAGACCTCAGAAGTGCAAGCTGAAGGTTTTGCCATGATCCTCAGAGTGAATTGATTTATTCACTGATTTATTCTATCTCTCCATCTTAGTTCCTACTCGCTGAACCAGGACCAGTGTGACCGAGCCTCTCTGGACGCAGCAGACAGTGGGCGGGGCAGCTGGACCTCTTGCTCCAGCGGTTCCCATGACAACATTCAGAGTATTCCTCAGCGCATAGGTTACTACGACAGCCGCAGCTGGGAGACACTGACAGAGGTGCCAGCAATGGGACGGAGTCATTCAGCCACACCCATCGCTTACTGGGGAGATGATTCCGAAGGCGACACAGGAACAATCAAGCGCAGAGGGGGCAAGGACGAGGTTCCGAACGTGCCGAAAAACTTGGCAGTTCGGAAAGAGCGCCGTTTCCGTGAGCTGCCGCCCACCCCACCTGGCTACACAGCACTGTCTGTTGCTGAGGCGGAGGAGTTAAACCAGAGTTACGTTCACGGAAGACGCCCACCTGATTACAATGCAGCCCTGCAGAGATCCCGCCTCATGAAGAGGTCGTGTGATTTAGAACCTCCTCCACAACCACGCCTACCGAGCCGCTTGCACGGATACACCCACTGTCCTGCACCACGACGACCACCATGTGATGGTGAGGATGTTTACTGCTAGTTAACAGTAGAAGTTATACTGTATGGGAACAGTAGCTTCGTTGTCTGGTTCATTGACTATGACTTTGCTGTTTTTGTAGTTCACATGAGAGGACTTACTTACTGCTACACCAGAATTGTACCTTTATGGTAACACTAATGAAATTTCACACAGAAAATTTAAGGGATGGACTACTTTTTGGATAACAGGGAAATATTGTAACTTACTGTATTATTGCACTGTGCTTTAAATGAATGATAATGTAGAGACATTTTTATTAACATTTGGGTAAATCAAATGATCAGTCCAACAATCAGTTTTATGTTGATGAAGTTGCTTTTTTAATCCTGGCTAATTAAAACAAATTTTTTTTTTGGAAAATGAGTTCTGCCTCAGTTAACCCTGAAATGCTTGTATTTTCCATTTCCTGCCATTGGTGGCGTCAGTGATTCACGAAGCAGAAAAGCCCCTAATTGTCTCCGTTTTTCCCTTGTTGCTCCTCCAGCCCCAACTCTGCCTGCTTGTCACCTCCCTGTAACATGAATTTTTCAGAATGTCTGTGAGGAAAGTGTATTCACTGATGCAAATGGTGGATGTAGAGTTACTCTTTAACCATATATCTCTCCATCTCTCTCTTTTTCCAGAAAACGAGCAGGTGTCTGCTGTGTGAAAGCACTCCATCCAGGTGGATACACCAAGGCAGTCAAGCTTGCCATTAAATTCTGCATTACGATTTGAACTTCACTGGAACCTGTGGCCAGTCTGCAGTTGAACACGACAATGCCCCATCCAGAACTCTTTACTCCTCCTTCTCACTCATCTGAATGGTGCCTGTAACTCAGTCAGATCCAAGGGGGGGAAACAGGTTGTGTGGTGGAGAGACTGATCACCACGAGAACATTCTGTTAATCACTGTGAGGAGATGTTTTGGCACTTTGAAGGACAGATAAAAGCAATGAATTATGAAGGAACATTGAGAACTTGAAAAAAGTGATTGTGGATCTATTTCTTTATTTACATTGAAAGTGGTTTTATCATGCAGTGTTAATTTCATTGTTGTCTGAGGTCTCCACAGTCTATTAATGTGTGTACATGTGTTTGGGAAAACGTATGTATGTGTTGAGTTTGTGACGCATGTAAAAATACTTGAATCAGACTGTGCATAAGTTGAGAAGTTGGGTATTACTGCTCCTCATACACACATACAGCTGCCTGTAATAGACCTCAGAAATGACATAATTCAGTGTTAATATCAGTATTCAGATGATCATGACTTTATTGTGATTTTAATTGTCTGTTCTCTCTTCTGTTTATATTCCCACATCGGTTTCCAAATGCACCAGCATTTGATTTACTGTTTTGTTTTTATTATTATTATTATTATTATTATTTACATTTTTAATAATTGTGTACATTATTTTATTACTGAATCAGTTTCACTCCTCTCTTTGCCAATCACATGGTATCAGGCACAAACTGTAACTGTTGCACAAATGGAAAAGAAATGTAAAAAGAGAATGTTTGTATAATTATAACTACTCTCATGACATTGCTAACGTTCTTTATTTTTACACAGGCTTTTAATTCATGTGATATGAAAGGTTAGAATGTCTGCTACGACTCCATCTCCCTGCCAAGTCCCATCTTTTCATAGCCCGTGTATTTCTATGTCTTTTAAAAAGACACCTGGCGACGTCTGTATCACATTTTGTATTTTTGAATACATGTAAATATTGGTTATATTTTGTTTAAGATTTCAGAGATATATATATACAGTTTGAGGTAACATTCAGCTGCCGTGAGTTTGAATGACTGACCAAGAATAAATACTGTAGCAATGGAGTTCCTTCCTGGTCTTGCCTCTTATTGTTTCTGGCATATAAACATTTTCAGTGTGAATTCAGACACTCCAGCTGCAGCCACGCCACATTGAAGCACTAGAGGTCAGTGTTTCAACTTGAACTAAAGCCAGTCCTCAGTCTGCTGTATTGCCTGTATTTGTGTTGTTCTGGACTTGTGAAACGTCATCAGTTGCAGCCCAAGTCCTGTTCCATTCAGATGTCCCATCTAGTCGAGTACTATCAAAATGTCTCCATGTGTTCTTGCTCCATCCATGTTACTGTGGATTCTTCCAAAGGTGATGGCCAGATATCCCACAATGCATTTTACACGACATATATTCAAATTGCACAATTACTCTCCCAAAGAACCTCATCCCAAATGTTAAACATGGGGGAGGAAGTATCATGGGATGGGACTGCTCTTCTGCCTCGGGTCCAGATTGGTTTCCCATTACAGATGAGCCTGTGATTTCTGGATTGTTCTGCCAGTTCTATAGGATCGTTTCCAAGTGTCTGTAAATGAGTCATGCAGCAAGAAATAATCAATACAAAGCAATATAACGTTTTGGGGAAGTCAGTGGTCAGGCCGTAACCAAATAAAAGTGTTGTGGAAGGACCTAAAAAAGTTCATTTCAGTACCACCATCAGAGTTGAAGGAGCTTTATAAGATGTTATGAAGCAGACTGTCTCTAACCTCCTGCACAGGATTGATAACCAGCTGATGGAAACGTTTGGTTCGAGTTATTGATGATGAAGGGGATCAAAGCTGTTACTGAAACAATGGGGAATGGAGCTCTTCGGTGGTGGTGTAAGTGTACAGTCATAGATTACTCAATACTACCATTGTATTGTTGGGTTGGCCAATGTAATCATGCTCTTGACAATACCTCATAGATTTTCAGAGGAGTTCTGAGAGTGGGCAGGCCAATCAAGCACAGTAATATTATCGTCAGCAATAATCACTTTGGGCACCAACCTCAAATCTCAAAAATAGTGTAGCTGCCAAGCAAATACTTGTCTATTTTGTAGTTTTTCATTTTTGTCAGAATCCCAGCCTGCATGCTCATGTGGGGCTCCCACGGGTGATTTACATGTGTTGTTACTGGGACCATATTGGGATTGCTAAATGGGGGCATTGTTAAAAGCCCACCTTATTTAACATGGTCCCATGGTCTACAACCCAAATGGGGCCCAGGGACCGTGCTAAGTATCCATATGTGGGGCAAATATGGAACCCATTGTTGTTTTGGAACCCATTGTTTACTAGGGCCTCTCAAAAACTGGGAAAACTGAAAAAAGTTTTGATCATTGAATTAAAAAATCCAGTCACATATATTTTATGTTCATTACATTTAAAGTGATATACAGTATTTCAAGCTTCAATGTTTTTACACTGATACTGAGATTAGTAATCCTAATGAATTATTCTGGATTTCTGCAAACAGTAAAACAAAAACAGCCTGGAAACATCATGTTACATTTAATGAATATAAAATATCACACATTTTAAATGGAACTGATCACGAATGAGCTTTTTCACAATATTCTATTTTTTTTTAGATGCATTAGTTGTAAATTGTCTCCAGTTTTGAGGATTAATCAGCCAATAGAAATGCTTCAAACTGACCTGGAATCAAATATTTAAAAATCAAATATTGACTTCCATTGAAAGTCGGGAAGGTTTTTTCCTGCTCCTGTAAAGTTGCCAAAATAATGTTTTAACACAGGGGTCCCCAAACCTGTTCCTGGAAAGCTACCTTCCCACAGATTTTAGATTCAACCCCCAACCTGATCCAGAAGTTCCTGATTGGCTGAATGGGGTGTTAGATGAAGCCTGTATGAAGGTAGCTCTACTGGAGCAGGGTTGATGACCCCCTGTTTTAACATGATAGACCCAGTCAACATGCTCATGTGGGACTCACAGGGGTGGAATGTACATGGGTTAGGTGGGATCTGAGTGGGTGTGTACGAGACAGAGTCTGGTGTCTCAAGTGGGTTTCATGGTTACAACCCACATTAATCTCATGTGGGTCCTATGTGCAGTACACAACCCAGGTGGGCCCTCCTTTGTGGACATCTGTATGTGTGGTCCATTTTTCATTTTTGTCAGAATCTCAGCCAGCATGCTCATGTGGGGCTCATAGGGGTGGAACGTGGGCTCCAGGTGGGCTCTATGTGGGCTCCAGGTGAGCTCCAGATGGGGTCCCGGTGGGCTCTAGGTGAGCTCCAGATGGGCTTCAGGTTGGCTCTGTGTGAGCTCCAGGTGATCTCTATGTGGGCCCCAGGTGGGGTCTAGGTGGGCTTCAGGTGAGCTCGAGGTGGGCTCCAGGTTGGGTCTAGGTGAGCTCTAGATGAGCTCCAGGTGGGCTTTAGGTGGGCTCCAGGTGAACTGCAGGTGTGCTCCAGATGGGCTTCAGGTGAGCTCCAGGTGGGTTCCAGGTGGGATCTAGGTGAGCTCCAGGTGGGCTCCAGGTGGGCTCTATGTGGGCTACATGTGGGCTTCAGGTTGGCTCCAGGTTAGCTCCAGGTTAGCTCCAGGTGGGCTGCATGTGGGCTCCAGGTGAGCTCCAGGTGAACTTCAGGTGAGCTCCAGGTGGGCTCCAGGTGAACTTCAGGTGAGCTCCAGGTGAGCTCGGTGTGCTCTAGGTGGGCTCCAGGTAGGCTCTAGGTGAGATTCAAGTGGGCTCCAGGTGGGCATGGACTTTTTACAGCTTTACAGATTTACAACTGTTGTTACTGGGACCCTATTGGGCCCCATATACAATGTACAACCCATACGTTCCATGTTCAGCCTCTCCTGGTCCCATCAAGAACCCTGGAAGGCATCCACATATGGGGTCAACACATGGGGACAGAACTTTCTGGTCCTCAGTTTGGTAGGCTTAAGGAGCCACATGGACAATAACACATTTATATCACATAAATGCTCTCTCTCTCTCTCTCTCTCTCTCTCTCTCTCTCTCTCTCTCTCTCTCTCTCTCCTCTCTCTCTCTCTTCCACACTTCCACACACACAGTTACCAGAATGGTTTTATAAGCTGTGTCGGTCTTCTGACAGTGAGGCTGTTGTGCAGGCCAGGTCGGTAAAGGGAGTGTGTGAGCTGAAGCTGTCTTGTCTTCTGCCCCTGTGGTTCTCTGGGGGGTAAATAAATAAATAAATAAACAGCAGGTTTGGTCCGGAGTGTGTGTGTGTGTGTTCTGAGGGGGCAGACATGTCCGACAGAGATTCCGCAGAGCAGAGGGGTCTGTTAGTGTGTTAGTGGACCAGGACACACACACACACACACACACACACACACGAAGAGATGGAGCGGAGCTGATGGTGTCCGGAACCGCGGCCTGCATCAACACTCCTCACCGCCATGGAGATCCATCCACTGTAAGTGCTCTCTCTCTCTCTCTCTCACTCACACACACACTCACTGTCACACACACAGCCATACACACAGACACTCTGACACATACACACACACACACATGGTCATAGCACTGCATGTATTTACCTTACTGTTTACTGGGGACCTGTGTGTGTTTACTGAGGACCTGTGTGTGTTTACTGAGGACCTGTGTGTTTACTGAGGACCCTGAGTGTTTACTGAGGACCTGTGTGTTTACTGAGGACCTGAATGATTACTGAGGGACCTGTGTGTTTACTGAGGGACCTGTGTGTTTACTGAGGGACCTGAATGATTACCGAGGGACATGTGTGTTTACTGAGGGACCTGAATGATTACTGAGGGACCTGAATGATTACAGAGTGTTTACTGAGGGACCTGGATGATTACAGAGTGTTTACTGAGGGACCTGGATGATTACAGAGGGACCTGTGTTTACTGAGGGACCTGGATGATTACAGAGTGTTTACTGAGGGACCTGGATGATTACAGAGGGACCTGTGTTTACTGAGGGACCTGAATGATTACCGAGGGACCGGTGTGTTTACTGAGGGACCTGAATGATTACAGAGGGACCTGAAAGATTACCGAGGGACCTGTGTGTTTACAGAGGGACCTGTGTGTTTACAGAGGGACCTGTGTGTTTACTGAGGGACCTGAATGATTACCAAGGGACCTGTGTGTTTACTGAGGGACCTGAATGATTACTGAGTGTTTACTGAGGGACCTGAATGATTACTGAGTGTTTACTGAGGGACCTGAATGATTACTGAGGGACCTGAATGATTACTGAGGGACCTGAATGATTACTGAGGGACCTGAAAGATTACCGAGGGACCTGTGTGTTTACAGAGGGACCTGAATGATTACTGAGTGTTTACTGAGGGACCTGAATGATTACCGAGGGACCTGAATGATTACAGAGGGACCTGTGTGTTTACTGAGGGACCTGAATGATTACAGAGGGACCTGTGTGTTTACTGAGGGACCTGTGTGTTTACTGAGGGACCTGAATGATTACTGGGGGACCTGAATGATTACTGAGGGACCTGGATGATTACTCAGGGACCTGAATCATTATGGAGGGACCTGAGTGTTTACTGAGGGACCTGAGTGTTTACTGAGGGACCTGAATGTTTACTGAGGGACCTAAATGTTTACAGAGGGACCAATGTTTATTGAAGAACCTGTATGATTTCTGAGGGACCTGAGTGTTTACATGATGGACCTGAGTGTTTTCATGATGGACCTGTGTGTTTACTGAGGGACTAGTATGATTAATGAGGACCTGTATATTTACTTGGAGGACCTGTATATTTACTTGGAGGACCTGTGTGTTTACTGAGGGACCTGTGTGTTTACTGAGGGACCTGTGTGTTTACTTAGGGACCTGAATGATTACCGAGGGACCTGTGTGTTTACTGAGGGACCTGTGTGTTTACTGAGGGACTAGTATGATTAATGAGGACCTGTATATTTACTTGAAGGACCTGTGTGTTTACTGAGGGACCTGTGTGTTTACTGAGGGACCTGTGTGTTTACTGAGGGACCCGTTTGATTGGTGAGGGACCCGTGTGTTTACTGAGGGACCTGTGTGTTTACTGAGGGACCTGTGTGTTTACTGAGGGACCTGTTTGATTGGTGAGGGACCTGTGTGTTTACTGAGGGACCTGTTTGATTTGGTTAGGGACCTGTGTGTTTACTGAGGAACTGGTATGATTACTGAGGGACCTGAATGATTACTGAGGGGCCCTCTGGTTCACTAACTATTTTTCCAGAAGATCTAAGCTCTTCTAGATGCTAATGTTGGGTCTGGGTGTATCTACAACAACAGCTATCCACGGTGGTTCTAAAGTGGGTACACTGCTGGTCTTGTCATCCTGACAGTTCAGTGTTATTCATATTAGTGCCCTCAGGGCAGCAGACCAGACCTCTATCATAATATGTAAACTCTCACTCTCTCTCTCTCTCTCTCTCTCTCTCTCTCTCTCTCTCTCTCTCTCTCTCACTTTCTCAGGCTGGTGATCAGTATGTAGGCTTGGTCAAGTGCAATGTCCAAGATGCCCTCAGTGTGCTTTAAAAACACAATTGGTCCAAATAGGGATGTGCAGTGATGTTTTCATAATCAGACGAGGAATGATTACAAGAGTAATATACATCATAATGTTAGATGATATAACAATGATAACTGGGCCACTTTTGTATAAATGGTTTGGATTGTCGAGGGATGAAACTCTACAGTACAGTCTTGTTCAAATTATGTCATAGAAACACTGCAATAGGCTTTATAAAGAATGTCACAACCAAACTCTTTGCATCCCCGTATCAGAGAAGCTGGTAGCAGCAGTATGAACCACTGATGATCTGGATTCTATATCTAGATTTAAATATATTCTGTTTATGTACTTCAGAACATGGTTGTTAGGATTGTGGCTATCAAACCAAAAAACTGCACATCTGAACTGTCAGTGTTGTCATTATCATTATGAAACAGTGCATATCTCAGCTGTTTACCAGTTAGAATTGTGCCCAGAATGGACACACTGTCCATTTTATCCTGCCAAAATGACGTTACTGCATCTCAGCTGTTAGCATTGCGGTAATTTTCAATTTTGGGAGATGTTGAGAGAAATGCTGCATTCAAGCGGCGTCAGAAACTGGGAAATACCATTTTTACTACTTGAACAGCCAAAGAAGTCATAAGTGGTGTAACTTGTGATTTTAGATGACAAACAAGTTGTGACAAATTCCTTTTGCGTATTTAAAAACATTGTCTTAATTATAATTTTATAATTATAGCACTTATCTGTCTACTACTGAAATTTTCACCACCTCCACCCCTCCACCTCCACCCCTCCTCCAAATCCTGTTGTAGTTTGGTTTTAGGGTCAGAACTCATTTATTTTGAATGATGTATGATGATCAGTATCACTTCAGATATTTGAATCTGGCAGTTCTTTTCATTGTACGAACCAAAATGCTTAAAAACGACTTGGAATAAGCTATGCTTACATTGACTTCCATTCAAAGTTAAAGGTTTTTTCTCGTTCTCCTGTTAACTTTGGAGATAAGTCACATCTCACTAGGGTCTTATCGTTTCTCTGATTGAACAAAACAGTTATAAGCACTTACTGATCCAAACTGTTCAGAATGTTCTTGTGTGCTCATTCAGTTGAGCAAAGTGTATCTTGCAAGAACCGAAGCCTTGTGCATATTTTATACAGCAATAACACCGTAGTAGCACACAGATAGTGTTGTTTATCTATTGTTGTTAATGTATCTATTTAAATGTGTGAAGCATGAACATGTACATGTGCCATATTATCTTATGTAGATTCCAGTCTGCTGGCAGAATTAATGCTTTTGGTAACAGGAATTAAATGCTCTGACCTTATGTCTGTTGTTGGTTCTTGGAATTTGATGGGCCTGATCAGGTCTGTCGCTTCACTGAGTGATAATCAGCATAAAGCTGAGAAGATCTCAGTCTGATTTGTTGCTGAGTCATGTTTTTGCTACAGCAAACTTCAAGTCACCTACATCTGTGAGAATTGACTAGTGTTGTTCCATCTCCAAGTAGTATGGACACAGGGTAAGACCTCTAATATAACTTGAACATGTGCACATTTACATGGGAATGAAATACAAATATTAAAATTGAAAGTAACTGAGGAAATTTTGTCCTGTTGATCCATTCATCGTGGAATTTTAACAATATGAAGAACGACTGAACTCAAAACTGTGAGATCTTTACAGTGGTCGTTATACGAACCATGACTTGTGATGTCTACAATGAAAAATAGCCATTTTTTTAAACCTGTGTGAGTTTTGGAGAATGTAGAGAGGTTTTTTGGGTGATCTTGACATTATGTTCTCTATAAGGTCTTAATCTGTTGTGTCTGTGCTTTGTTTCCAGATGCACTAAACTTTGCCACCATAAAGCTGTGGAGCTGAAGGACGATGTGTGTGAGAAGCAGAGTGCCGTCACCATTAACCCACGGCACATGAGGAAAGCCTTCAGGATCATGAACGAGCTGCGCAGGTCAGTGTGTTCAGGTCTGCTTGGAGACCAGTATCAATGTGTTTGTGTCTATTTTGCTCTGGTGTTATTTTCCTCTGTATATTAGAGTACATTTTGTAGAAACCAGAGAGGGGCTGGGAGTCCTTTTATTCTTTTAGAACAATATTCTGGCTGTGTTGTCTTTGTTGTTTTGTTTGTTTTGCTGTGTCTGACGCAGCTCCCGTCTTATATATTTTGAAGTTTGCCTGCAGTGGGACAACTAAAGTCATTCAAAGTGGTTTGCTGTGAAATGTACTTCACTTCTCCCCAGAAAAAGCAATGTAGTCAGCTATTTTAATATTTTACTATTTACTATTTTAACTAAGACATTTTGAGTGGCAAACATTTCTGCAGGTTTAAAGAAATTCTTTATCAACTGTGATGTTTTGTACACTCAGTAGAAATGCTTCTTACCAAAAATGGTTCTTTTGTGGTACCTTTATATTTGGGCATGTAATTTGGGGGGTTGGATACAGGAATTTTCTCTACATTTTGCCAGAAGTCATTAATCCAACATATGACATTAAGAAGGCCCTCAGTTTATGGAAAATTGGAGTGAAGTTGAAGATATTAGGCAGATATATTCTGCCTCTAATTGTTATGTCGAGAAGAACAAGAACAATCAGCATTTTCTTTTATATCAAGCAAAATATAGCATGATTTCTATATTTTAATTTGCATTATGTAACTTTGCAAACTATACTTTTAAACTATAATTTTAATGCTTGAGTTTTATGTTTTTATTGTAGATTTCCTCATACAAATATTGTGCAAAATTTGTACTTTTTGTGACACAACAATGCAAATACACTAACACCCAACCCTGAACAACCACCTGAGACACCATAGCAAACCAACTGGTATGCCATAGTAACTGTGTAGCAATCAGGTAGCCACATTAAGTACCATATGAATCACCTTGCAGTAGCAAGCACTTAGAACACATGGAAACCAACTATCAAGAGCACAGCCACCACTTAACAACACCATAGCAACCACCTAGAATGTCACCATTCTGTGCTTTATTCAGGAACTGAAGTTTTACTATATTATCTTAATAATTCAAGTGTGCTAACATTTCTAAACATCTGTAGTGATGTTCCTTTAAAGTGTTTTGTACATGTGTCTGTATAATGAACCCAATTTTTCATGCTTCTTTGACAGTCAAAGTGTGTTGTGTGATGTGACCATTGTTGCGGAGGATGTGGAGATTGCAGCGCATAGAGTGGTTTTGGCTGCTGGGAGCCCGTATTTCCATGCCATGTTTACAGGTAAGTACACACACACACACACACACACACACACACACACACACACACACACACACACACACAAATCTTATTTATATTGTCAAAACAAGTACGATAGTATTTAGATTAGCATAGAAGGAGTGGATTTGAACTCAAAGTGCTTCTGTAGTGCTCCAAGCCTGTCCTTCTTGCAGCACTGGCCTGTAAAAGTGCTCTAATTGTGAAGGCCGTTCTCTATTTCCAAAAGGAATGTCAACACAGAGAGAATTTTAAGGAATTGAATACATATGTATTTGGTTTCTTATTAAAGTTGCAGAAACTATATGTTGGAAGTTCACATACACTCATCACAAATGCGTGTGCTGGTATATCTGTGTGTTTATAGGGGAGATGAGTGAGAGCAGACAGAAGAAGGTCCGGATAAAGGAGATCGACGGCTGGACTCTGGGGATGCTGATAGACTATGTTTACACTGCCGAGATACAGGTCACTGAAGAGAACGTACAGGTGCTGCAAACACTCTCATACTCTCATACGTACCTTTCTCGTACCCCCTTTTTCCTTTCACACTAGAGTTCTGGGAGGTGTACTGCACTATTGAAATATGATGTATCTCTAAATGAAGACTGTGTTTCAAAGTCACAGCATGTATGATGTGTCAGATTCTATTCTGCCTTAATTTAGTTCCTGTAGGGATGTTTAAGAGTAGGACCACTGTGGTCCTGAGGTCACTGGCCCTCTGAAAACAGGTGGACAATAAAGAAAAACAATCAACATACGCATTTAAAACATAGAACAGCAAGCAACCCTGGAAGAACCAGTCTGCGAATATAGCCTCAAAACATTAAAACACTTTCAAAGCCATTCACCCACTTTTTTGCTCATAGTTTCACTCATGACATAAAAATAATGCAGCAAGAAGAACAGGAGAGGAGTTGTTGGAGTTGTACGTGTGACTGTAGTGATGTATGTAACATTACAATATTAGAGTAAATGGATTTTGGGGAAAACTGTACATTTGTATGGAGGCTCTGCTTCACTGTTGGGCCTCAAGCCTGGATACAGGAAGATATACAGCATTCACGTTCCGTAGAGCTTCATGTAGCACATTTATCCATAAATGCTGCAGATGGGTCTGTAGATACTGCACATTTGTAGATTGTTGAACTGATGAGTGTGGTTCTTTAGTTCATTTGGTGCCATGTAGAATCCTTTTGCAAAATGTTCCATATAGAACCATCTACAGCATATCCATATTCCATTAATCTGAAGAACCCTTCAAGATCGAGATGCAGAGAACCCTTTGATCATACAAAGGGTTCTTTGAGTGTTCGTGGTTCTATATAGAACCATTTTTTTTTTTACTAAAGAACCCTTGAAAAACCTCCTTTTTTGTGTGTAATTCTTGCATTTGCTGCGTGTGCCAAAGAATATAATTTTTGGAAACTCTGGTTATGGAAACATCACTGCAGATCTCCTTATCTTTTTTCCGAAAAGGAATGCTCTCATTTTCCCAGCTCTCCCCTTCGTATTCCCTTTTTTTTTTTAAATGTTCTACATTTTATCCTTCTGGCTCAAGGCTGCAATAACAGCCCTTAATGAAATCTACAGGAAATGTGAGTGTGTGGGCTGTGTGGGCGTATGTGTATGTGTGTGTGTGGGCATGTGTGTATGTGTGTGTGGGAGTGTGAGTGTGTATTAACACTTCAGACCTGAGAAGTAGATTCTAAGAGTCATTGCTTCATAGCTAAGGATGCATTTGTGTATTTGACGTGTGAGCACGTTTGAAATAATCTACATTATTGAAAGCTGTTATTGTGTATCTGTTCATAATGTGCATCTGTTTGCCAGGACGATCCCTTATCTGTACACTTGCTGTGAACACCTCCACGTCGCTGTGAGCTAATACACATGAATATGCATGTGGACGTCTGCAGCTTGGCAGTTTGTTCTAAGGGTCTAGAAGGTGGTCGATTGCAGTAATACTTTAACCCTTTAACAGGAACACAGGAAATACAATTGCAAAAAATGATGGTAAATTTATGCTCATTTAGCAACTTTCTTTTCAGATGACTGATTCAGTGGGTCATTCTGGACATCAACCACGGAACAGTAACTGAAAAGTCAGTGTAATACAGTTAAACCTGAATGTAAATAAGTTCACTGCACTAATAAAAACATGGACAAAGGAGCAGAAGGGGCAGAGCTTCCTTGAATTCTCAGTGGTGGTTTCTATTTATTGCTGTATTTTGAAGGATTTTACATGGTTATTATTGTCTGTCTAATGCCTGGCACCACTAGTGGACACTGACAGGACTTGGCCTGTATGTATAAACCCACGGGAAGGTTATTGTTTAATGTTATCCATGCGTTTTGATTGGCCCTGTTTTATTCCCACCTAAAATAAACAGCTCAGTAAAATGAATTTTCTTTTCTGTGTGTGTGTGTGTGTGTGTGTAGGTGCTCTTGCCTGCTGCTGGTCTGCTCCAGCTGCAGGAGGTGAAGAGAGCGTGCTGTGAATTTCTGTCAACACAGCTTCACCCTACCAACTGCCTTGGAATCCGCGCCTTTGCTGACCTGCATGCCTGCTCCGACCTCCTCAACCTGGCCAACACCTACGCAGGTGTGTGTTTGTGTGTGTGTTTAAAATTGTTATCGTTCTTAAATTGTCCCATCAGTTGTTTAACTGTACAGTAAATTTCAGTCAGCTTTTTGTTTTTTGTTTTACGGAGAAGAAATAGGACTAGGTGTTAAATTGTACAGCCAGGAACCATGTGTGTAAAATCAGTTTATACTCCGAGGCATTAGAGCCTTTAAAGCTGCATCAGTACAATTCATTAAGTAATAATCTATCGATGATGATGATGATAATAATTATAATATAATAGTTGATAATAATAATTATCAAATAATAATAACTTAAGAATAATTCGATCATACATGTTTTCTATTCCATGGTGAATTATCCATGGTTCTGCATACGCCAGAAAAATGCATACAGATTTCTGAATTCAGAAAAAACTTGAATAACATGGTAAAACGTGGTAAGATGTGGTAAAACATCTAAATTTCTTTCTTTTTTTATAATCGCGAGAGGGTGGGAGCCCTGCCAAGACATTACATTTTCATTTGATGCGGTTCTGTTAATTGTCTCATTCTCTCCTCCATCTCTCGCCCCTGTACCTCACCCTACCCCTCTCTCTGTTTCTCACTACACAGAGCAGCACTTCTCTGAGGTGGTGCAGTGCGAAGAGTTCCTCAACCTGGGAATGGAGCAGGTGTGCAGCCTCATTGCTAGTGACAAACTCACTATAACATCTGAGGAGAAGGTATACACACACACACACACACACACACACACACACACACACACACACACACACACACACACACACACACACACACGTACACACACACGTACACATACAATCTGAGGGACTAAATACTGGCATATGATTAGGCATGAGGCAGGAGAATGTGTGAGCTACTCCTGGATTTGTTTACTACTGCCTTATAAGCATCGCTGCACACCTGACTGGGCCATGCTGACTTGCAGAGTTGTTGCTATGGAAATTTACAGCATGTGATAGTAAAATCCAGGGAGTCACTGTGGTTGGCAAATGAAGGCTTGTTGGTCGTCTTGACAACAGGAGCCAGTGCAGAAGAGACGAGGCCTCCAGGCTGTTTTGGTTGCCATGGAAACTGTAGTGTAGTAGTGTAGTATAGTGGTTGAAGTTTAAATGATATGTACGGTTTCACTTAAGCAGCCACATGTGGGTTCTGATGCAGCGTCTGTAAGACTGACGTATCTGTTTTCATGTAGGTATTCGAGGCGGTCATCGCCTGGGTCAAACACGATAAAGACGTGCGCCAGGAACATATGGCTCATCTGATGGAACACGTGCGCCTGCCTCTCCTCTCCAGGGAGTATCTTGTGCAGGTGAGTGTGTGTTTGGTGTATAAATAGTGTGTGACTTTGGTTGGGGTGGGAAAATGCTTGGATGTGATTGTAACAAGCCCTGTTGTTTTGCCCCAGAAAAATGTGAAACGTTGAATAACAGCTCAGGTTATCTGATATCCGTCGACCTGCGGTGTGGATGCATGTGATTTGAGTGATGAGACTGCTATATGTAAAATCTGAGTGTGTGTGACTCTGCAGAGAGTGGAGGAAGAATCACTAGTAAAGAACAGCAGTGCCTGTAAAGACTACCTAATTGAAGCCATGAAGTACCACTTACTGCCAGCAGATCAGCGCTCCATGATGAAGACCGTCCGCACCAGGGTGCGCACACCCATCAGTTACCCAAAGGTGTGTGTGTGTGTGTGTGTGTGTGTGTGCGTGTGAGTGTGTGCGTGTGTGTGTGCGCATACGCTTTCTTTACCCTGGAAATTGTTGGGCTTGGATTAGAGAGTTTATAGAGAGTTTAAAGAGTCACATCATTGATCATTGTTCATTTTGTTTAATTTTGTTAGAGATGCTTGCAAAATAAGTGTTGCATTATTTGCTGCACAATGAATATACACCTTATTCATTTATACCCATAGATTTTATTTAACTTATTTAAAAATGAAAAAAGACAAAATTTATTATATTCATAATGCAGTGTCAGTAACATCAGTAACATTGATCATGAAAATGTTCATTACTGGAACATGTCATCACCACAAAACTGGTTGACAGGTTGTTAGTTTGGCATCAGTATTTGTTTAACTGTTTATTTAGTAAAACACAAACTAAATTCCTTAAACTTTCAGTTTTTCAGTCAGTATGAGTCGAAGAACCGAGTAGAGTGCTAGAGTACAGAAAAAAGAATCTTTTGGAAGGATATAAAATATTTATATTCTATATAAGCTCAGCCTTCATGAACTTTCTTTTAAGCATGTAAACATTATGTGAATAATTAAAACAAGATTATTGCTAACTATGTTTTTCCAAAGCTATTTAATAGAGCTACTCCAAATATGCCATTTATTCCCTCAAATATCTTTTTACATTTCATAAGAAATCCTTATAGGAGTAACTGCTCCTTTTAAAATGATGGTGTGCGAATCCAGGTTCATGCTGCTCACCATCGGATCCGGCGTTCTCCTTCAAGCGCGACGGCTGCCAGGCAACGATACAAATGGCGGCAGTTCGAAAAGAGGCAGTAGGCTGTCGTCACATGACTCGGAGGAAACATGTGAACGATCTCTCTCCCCTAGTGTCGAGAGCAGGGCATGTAATGTGGGAGGCTACTTAGGGGGATGGGTAATTGGCACATCTAAAATTAGTAGGGGTGAAAAATTGGAAAAAATGACAAAAAAAAATAAAATAAAATAAAATAAAATGATGGTGTCCATGTACATTAAGACACCTACTCACCTGTGCAATAGAACAGTTATCACAGGCTTTGAAAAGGTTGAGTTGTATTATTTTGTTATTATTTTATTTGCTTGTGTATTTGTGAGCAGTAGTCAAGGATTCTAGTCGGAAGCAAGTAAATAAATAAATAAATAAAATGCAGGGAAAGCTGCTGACTCACTCAGTGAAGTGCAATAGCAGCCACTTACATTGTAGGTAACTTAAAACCTGCTTCTGTTTCTGCTTTGACAACGTATTCATTTAAACAGCTAATTTTAAAGCCTTCTGTGGATTTATTACTTCTCACAGAGGAAACAAAACGACAGTTTACTTTCAGATTTGAGTAAAAGTAAAGTTGAGACTGTCGTAGACTTTACCTGTGGTGCTGTGTTTTTAGTTGGGAAATTTGTCTGTGATGTCTGTGAAATGTATGACCGATTGGCATGAGATAAGAAGACTCTGCATTATTGGCTGAGATGCCGCCTCGTCCATAAAATGTAGTTGGTGGTTTGACCTCTGATGAAGTATTAGAGGATGTTGACCGTCTTATAACCCATTACTGATGAAAATAACTGGACTGAATTAGCCTGTACACACCCTCTCGGACAACTCACAGAAGCATCTGGCCGTTTCGTTTGTCAGCATCCACACGTACGTATGAGCATTTGCAACAGACTTGAACAACCTGAGGTATCTGTGTCATGCACAACGAAACTAAACATCTCCTCGACTCTCAGTGTTGAGAATTCTGGCTAAACGCTCCTTTTCCAGAGCATGAGAGGGAATATTTACCCACATGTCAGTTCCCAGGGGACTGATATAACCTGAGGTTATTCTTCCTTTAGTTGGGGATTTGTACTGGTGCAGGAATATGCAGTCAGTTAAAATGACTGACATGGCGCATTCGAACGGGGCAAAAATCACTGAGAACCTCAGGAAAACAATGTTTTCATGAAATAATCTCACTGTTTACAGTATTACAGTATAGAAATGTAACAAGTATCATAAAACAAACACAGCACTAAGCTCTTATCAGTAGCCGCTACTGATTCACAGATTAATCATTTCCCCGTCTGCAATTATCTGTAATTAATCTGTACATATCATTTGATTTGTTTATTATTTATAATGTTGTATATTATCTATATCTATTTTTGTACTGAGTGCCTTGCCGTCCCTTTGTTGTTGCAACACCGTACATGTCCCCACAGCGGGACTAATAAAGGTTTATCTTCTTTTGTCTTAAATGGTGGGAGGTGTAATGAATCATTCACATTGTGTGTTTTTGGCTTTTCAGGTGATGGTGGTTGTAGGGGGCCAGGCTCCTAAAGCTATTCGCAGTGTGGAGTGTTATGACTTTGAAGAAGAGAGATGGTTCCAAGTGGCTGAATTGCCATCCAGACGATGTCGAGCAGGTGTGCGCACACTTCACACTGTTGTTGTTTATAACAGAATAATTTGACAACATCTAGACAATAGAATGGAAAGCTACCAAGCTTTTAGGAGGACCTGTATGCCTACATGTTCAAACTCTCATATCCAATCAGCAGATCATGAGGCAACGGTGCAGTGTATAAAATCATGCGTAAAATCATGATTCTGATTGAATATTCATATCAACCATCAGAATGAAAATGGGGTGATTTTTGAATTTTTGAACGTGGCATGATCGTCTGGCTGGTTTGAGTATTTCTAGAACTGCTGAGCTCATGGGATTTTCAGCACAGTATTCTCTAGCACAGGGGTGCACAACTCCAGTCCTGGAGGGCAGGACTACTCAGCTACTCAGCTAGAGTTGTGCTCCCCGGCTTTGGAGCTACTCCGAGTGGTGTAATAAAGAAATACCATCCAGTGAGCGTCAGTTCTAAAGATGGAAACACCTTGTTGATCAGTGAATGTTCAGAATGCCCAGCAAATCCAGTCATTTTACACAGATGAGCTAGCAGAAGATCACACTGAGTGGACACAGGCTCCCCAAAGTAGACAGTTGAAGTCCAACAGCTTGAATCCATGGGCCCAACCTGCCTTGTGTCACCAGTCCAGTCCACGATTTACCATCTTCTAACAGCTGCTTTCAGTATGATGCACAAAGCTAATGTCATGGCTTCATGAACATGATTGTGGGTGTTCTTCAGTGGTGTTCCCAGTCACCAGATCTGAATCCAGTAGAACACCTTCAGGATTTGATAGAACAGGAGATTTAAAGCATTAAAGTGCATGTTTGTATGTGTGTGTAGGTGTGGTCTACATGGGTGGCGTAGTGTACGCTGTCGGAGGTTTTAATGGTTCTCTGCGAGTGAGGACGGTGGATGCATACGACCCTGTAAAGGATGAGTGGTGCTGTGTGAGCAGCATGCAGGACCGGAGGTCTACACTAGGGGCTTCGGTTCTTAATGGGCTACTCTACGCAGTGGGCGGTTTTGATGGCAGCACAGGTAACAAATGAGATGGGACATGGTTTCAAACTAATCCTAAAACTGGTTTAAAGCTGAGGTTATATTTGTGTGGGTATGGAATATTTTGCAGTTGACATTTTCTGAATATTTAAATAATTTGTCTTCGTAACCTCCTTGCTTGTCACTGTCCATTTGATCATCTCCTCTTGTCGTACAAGATCACTTTGTAGTTCTATAATTACAGTCTGTGTTAGTGTGTGTTGCACAGATACGAGTGGATCAGACACAGCAGTACTGCTGGAGTCTTTAAACTCCTCAGTGTCACTGCTGAACTAAGAATAACCCACCAACCAGAAATATCCAGCCAACAGCAGCGTCCTGTGGGCAGCGTCCTCTGAGCACCGATGAAGGACTAGAAGATGACCCACACAAACTGTGTAGAAATACATGAGCTTCTGTCTCTGACTTCACATTTACAAGGTGGAGACACTAGGTAGGAGTGTCTGATAGAGTGGACTGGCAGCACCAGTTTAAACTCTGGTGGTCCTGTGGGATCCTGACCGTTGATGAGCAGAGAAACAGATGAACTGCAGTCTGTAATTATAGAACTACAAAGAGCTCCTGTATGATCAGAGGGGACTGAAATGTACCTGTAGTGGATCGTAACAATACACTGTATCAGGACACAAACTAAGGTTTGGATAACTGTTGTGTAAATCACTGTTGTTTAGGCCTGGCTACTGTGGAGGCGTACAACGCCAAGACCAATGAATGGTTCCATGTAGCTCCCATGAACACACGGCGCAGCAGTGTGGGAGTGGGCGTCGTTGGAGGTGAGCATGGCTACAGTCCCTACACGGAGTAATTATTTTATATTAGAGTAAATTAGAATAGTATTTAACGGTTATACAAATTTGTTGCAATTGTTGATTATTTTCATTAAATATTTTATGTGATACTTTTTTGATACATTTGCGAGGCTGAGAAATTCAGAGTGTTTATATAAAATTAGGTAATTGTGTATTGTGGCAATGTCAACAAAAAAAAAGTTATATATATTGTATATATATATTTTTTTATTAAGTTTAAGTTTAATTTGACAATTTCTATTGGTCCATTCATTTCACAGTTTTGACACAATGTAAATAATAGTCACATTCACATAATATCAAAAAGTGAAAAACAGCAAAAATGTATAACTATATTTGATATATAATTTAATAATGATATGAACGAATTTTGCTGTTCTGCTCAGATGTAAGACATGGATGCTGATGTGTTTACAAATGCAGGTATACTGTATGCTGTTGGTGGATATGATGGAGCGACGCGTCAGTGTTTGAGTACTGTGGAGGCATATAACCCGAACTCTAACGAGTGGACTTACATAGCAGAGATGGGCACCCGGCGCAGTGGAGCAGGTCACACACACACCACACACACTAACACAAGCGTAAACAAGCCTTGCTCTTAAACGTCTGCCTGTTTTATAACGCTTTGCTGTGGGTGTTTGTGATGGACAGGCGTTGGTGTGCTGAAAGGCTTGTTGTATGCGGTGGGAGGCCACGACGGCCCATTGGTCAGGAAGAGCTGTGAGGTGTACGACCCCATCTCCAATACGTGGAAACAGGTGGCTGATATGAACATGTGCCGTCGCAATGCAGGTGAGCTGGAGAAACCTTTAAATAACATTTGAACAACCGTGTCCTTAGTGTAGATTAGGATATATTAAATGACACAACTCTTTGGTTTCTGTATATTGACCCTGTCCAGTTTCCAATCTCATTTCCAAAATAATATTAATCATATTTGCTTTGGTGTTGCCTGGCCGGACAACGTTTGCCAGAACTGCATAATGCATAATAACCTTTGTGTCATATCCTGAAATGTTACTCTACCACCTCAGGTCACATGCTTACTGTTCTCTCAGCTTTTTTGTTTGTATTAACTGTAATCGCAGTGCTTCAGTCACTGAATGGAGTCTGTTTTTAGGTGTGTGTGCAGTCGGAAATCTACTGTATGTAATCGGAGGTGATGACGGCTCCTGTAACCTGGCGTCGGTGGAATTCTATAACCCCAGCACGGATAAGTGGACCATACTACCCAGCTGCATGAGCACTGGACGCAGTTACGCAGGTCAGAGAGTGGGAGAGGGAGTCTGATTGGGGGACAGGGCAGCGGCTAACTGTGACTGCCCTTAGATGGGGCAATAAATGTGAAACTTGGTCAGTAAATGGGGGGGGGTTGTTTTGTTTGCTACCTCTAAGAGATGTTATGTTAGTATTAGGCTAATGGTGCTGCCATTATTTGTATATATTTAAAGTTAAAGACAGACTGACTCTTTGGGTGAGCGACCACCACTATTTTTTATTTATATAACCAACCAATCCAGAGCACTGGAGATGTTTATGTCCCTCAACTCTGGGTAACCCCACTCTGTAACTGTAACTTGGTCTGCCACCTAGTGGCTGACTGTGATTCTTAAAACGCTTCCATTTCTGAATAATACCACTCACACTTGATCATGGAATATCGAAGAGGGAAGAATTTGGATTTGTTGCACTGGTAGAACCTGGTTCCAGTACCACACTGGAAATCAGTGAGCGCTTTAGGATGATCCAGTCTTTCACCAGTGTGTGTGAAGGCAGACTGCATGGATAGGATCTTGATTTAATATACCCATGGCAATGAGACTGAATAACAAATCTGAATTCAATGATTGAGGTGTCCCAATACTTTTGTCCACATTGTGTACCTAGTTACAGATATATTGACCGTCTTTGTCATGATTTGGTCCCATCGATTCCTCTGACACAGCAGTGCTGCTCGCTGTTGGTCCACTCACTGTCCACTCTATTAGACACTCCTATCTATGTAAAGTCAGAGACAGAAGCTCATCTGTTTCTGCACAGTTTGTGTTGGTCATCGTCTAGTCCTTCATCAGCGCTCACAGGACACTGTCCACAGGACGCTGTTGACTGCTTCTTAGTCCAGTGACACTGAGGGGATTAAATACTCCAGCAGCACTGCTGTGTTTGATCCACTCACACTAGTGTAACACACATTAACACATCACCACCATGTCAGGGTCACTGCACAATACCTGCTCCAGGGTGGTCCTGTGGGGTCCTGACCACTGAAGAACAGGGTAAAATTAGAGTTCGTCGTTCTTGAACACTCTTTTAAAAGTCTTCAGTTAAAAGTGAATATACTGTATACAGTATATATATAACAGTGTATAACATTGTGTTAACTCATAACTCTTAACATTTGGGTTAAGAGGGTTTTGGTATGACTAAAGTCATAGCCCCATCTAGTGGCCATGTGAAAAATGCCACATTGGTTGAATCCTCCATTGTTCAGGGTTTGTTTTTCTGACTGTGTGTGTAGGTGTGACTGTCATCGATAAACCTCTTTGAGTGGTTGGTGTTGAATCCTATTGAAATGGAACCTGATAAGCTGACGTGATGCTGAAGAGTGTCTCACACTGAAGCTCTTGACGAGGCTGAAGCTTCACCCTGAAGCTGCTTCACCATAGAGATGGCCTGAAGAACACTACTCTCTCTCTCTCTCTCTCTTACTTACTTCTCTCTCTCACAGATCTCAGACACACACACTCGCACATTACCCAACATACACTCACATTCACAAGCACTCTCTTTCTTTCTCTCCTCTGTATTTGAGAGTAGTTAACAGTATGATGAAGATTATTGCACATTTGCAGTGAAAGTACTAACCGAGCAGGATGGTTCGAACCATGACGGATCAGACAAGCGTGTTTGTCTGCGGAAATGCATCGTGAAACACTAATGTAATGTTCTCGAGTCTGATTGTGGGGGGGGTTGGGGTTTGGTGGTCAATCTGTAGACCAGATGGAACCTCTTGATGAACTTTTATGCTTGCTGCAGACCACCACGATGAAACGTTCCAGCACTTTCTCATCTTTCTGAAGCTCTGACGCTTGTAGAGTCACTGGACTGAAGGAAAGATTTTACGAAGTAGGGCGGATTCATATGGGATCTTGTGAAGTTTGGATTTTACTGCTAGAAACAAGTGCTGTTTGCCTACAAATGACTGCGGCCTCAACAGAACCAAGTGAACCAAGTGAGCTTGGAGGAGCCTTGCACATTTCTCGAGTTTGTTTGCCAAACTATGTTTGAAGAGTCTTAACGCTGAATATTTGCATTTGTTGATTTCTTATGGAAAATGTCTTTTAATTGTGATCCAATTGCATATGAATTGCGGTTCTTGATTCTATTGGTGATGCGCTGATCTACCGCTGCGTGTGTCTGGGCATGCGCAATGCTGCGGACTGCTGCTGGCTGCTTGGACATGGAAGTGCTTTTGCATGGATCTCAGTTCTTGTGTTTTTTCTGTGTGTGTACTGTTTTTAAACTACTGTTGTAGTCCGTTCCGTTAAGAATGTGACACTCTCTCGCTCTCTTTCTCTCTACCAACTGTTCTGAACACTGACCAAATGTGTGGAAAAAGCTCTCTTTTGTGCTGTTGTTTTCATTTTCTTCTCTTTTCTTTTCTTTTCTTTTCTTTTCTTTTCTTTTCTTTTCTTTTCTTCCTTCCTTCCTTTTTCCCGCCTTCTTTCTTCTCACCTCTTTCTTTTTTCCTCTCCCTCCTGACTCTGTACTCCCTCTCTACTATTTATCAAGAATAATAATAATAAATATTATTATTATTATTATTATTATTATAATAAATATTACAACTAAGTGTTGGTCAAGAGGAATGCTGTGTACTTGAAATGTTTCATAACTTGTTTTATATCATAATAATAAACATGTTTCTTGTATTTAAACTTGGAAGGTTTTGATTTATTTATGTAT
>CM067525.1:13304368-13369368 GCA_034509495.1 Acestrorhynchus altus | reverse complement strand
AGCGGCAGATAGCAACAGGTGGAGTTTTTTTTATCAGAAACAGATCGAGTTGAGGTCTGGAAGAGAAGCGTGAGAGAACTGCTCCTAGCATTTCTAGAAAGCCGGTTCAAACCCCTGTCATATGAGATATTATGTGTCTATTGACTGGGGATAACTGGAGTTGTCATTGTTCTATAAGCGCTCAGTTGGGTTCATAGAACAGTTGTTAAGGATGAACGATGGCGATAAATGGTTCTCTCTTATCTTTCTGTAGCTGAAGGTGCTCCCACTGAGCCTCAGACATGGAGGTAAACGGCACGACGAACATTCTGTCCTCAGCGTACCTTGCTGTGGAGTATGTGGACTCGCTGCTGCCGGAGAACCCACTGCAGGCACCGGTGAAAGCAGTATGGAACCACATGTTGCAGAACTACACCAAGTTCCAGATCGCCACATGGGGTTCCCTCATTGTCCACGAGTTGATCTACTTCCTGTTCTGCCTGCCGGGCTTCTTATTCCAGTTCCTACCTTTCATGCAGAAGTACAAGATTCAACAGGTGGGTGATGGACGGACCAATCAGAGGTTAGAACAGCGGTGTTTCTCCAGCTCATTCTTTTCCAAGCAAAATAGAACTGTTCTGAGTAATAACACCACCTACATCAAATCAAAAATCCCTGCTCTAATGTTGAACTGTACGTTTAAACCAGTTGCCATCTGTTATCTATGGGAGAAAACCAGTTTTCTCCTCAGTTTGGTCATTTCCAGTTCATTTGCGCATTGTTAGCAGGGCTGGGAAGGCTACAACTCTTTCCTTCTCAGCTAACAGTGAGATTCTCACAGAGAAAAACAGTCCCTCATGAGCAATTTTTTGTTGTATGTAGTTAATCATGGATAGTTGTCCTGTCATATTCTAATAAAACTTTGCTGCAGAGCTGATGTCATGTGACCTGGCGGCCATTTTGCAATAGCATTGACATGATTTAGCATATTCATGTTTTACTGTGTTTGTAGTTCCTTTTTATCAATATCATTGTTGTCATTCTAAGTTTGTCAGTTAATATGGACCATTTAAAGTCAGTTACATTTTCCAAGTTTACAATAAGGCCAAAGAAGTTACAGAACATCTAACCAGGCCCATCTAGTTGGCTTTCTTCATGTTTTATTGTTAAATTGTTTATTTTTATTGTTGTTGGTTCAGACAAGTTGCGTCAGTCAGAAATTTTGTTGCGTCAGTTACATTATGTTTTGTTTGTTAATAAAAAAATCTAAGCAGAAATAACTGGTTCTTTATCATCTGTAGGACACGTCAATATCACCCAAGTAATGATTTGTTTCCCTTTAAGACGATGACATTCAGAGAAATTTGCCATGTTTTATAGATTCCATTTTTCGTTGCGTCAGTTACAGCATTCGTTTGAGGCCCAATAACCAAGAAGTTAAAATAAGACATGTTTTTTTTATAATATAGCTTAATACTCAGCCAAAGTAATCTGGAGAAAAGGAGAACTGGAATTCATCCCCAGGTCTTTTAGAGAAATAGTGTCTTTAACATGCTTATAACATCTCTGAATGTTGCATCAGTTACCGTGGAATTGCCTGTAAATGAGTATTTTGATCACATCATCCTTTTTATACATGCTGTCTGACTCCAAGCTGTATAGGCTTGAAAGCCAACTACCAATTAAATAAATCAGGTGATGTGCCTCACTGTAATGAGAAGGGGTGTGGTCTAATGACATCAACACCCTATATATTTGGCAAAATGGGTCAGAAGAGAGATTTGACGGATTCTGAAAAGTCAAACTATGTGAGATGTCATGCAGAGGGATGCAGCAGTCTTGAAATTGCCAAACTTTTGAACCGTGATCACCGAACAATCAAGCGTTTCATGGCAAACAGCCAACAGGGTCGCAAGAAGCATGTTGAACAAAAAAGGCGCAAAATAACTGCCCATGAATTGAGGAAAATCAAGCGTGAAGCTGCCAAAATGCCATTTGCCACCAGTTTTGCCACATTTCAGAGCTGCAACGTTAGTAGAGTATCAAAAAGCACAAGGTGTGTGATACTCAAGGACATGGCCAAGGTAAGGAAGGCTGAAAAACCACCACTTTTGATCAAGAAACATAAGATAAAACTTCAAAACTGGGCCAAGAAATATCTTAAGACTGATGTTTCTAAGGCTTTATGGATGAAATGAGAGTGACTCTTGATGGGCCAGATGGATGGGCCCGAGGCTGGATCAGTAAAGGGCAGAGAGCTCCACTCAGATGCCAGCAAGTTTGAGGTGGGGTACTGGTATGGGCTGGTATCATCAAAGATGAACTTGTGGGACCTTTTTGGGTTGAGGATGGAGTGAAGCTCAACTCCTAGGCCTACTACCAGTTTCTGGAAGACACTGTCTTCAAGCAGTGGTACAGGAAGAAGTTGGTATTGTTCAAGAAAAACATGATTTTCATGCAGGACAATGGTCCATCACATGCAACCAAGTACTCCACAGCGTGGCTGGCCAGTAAAGGTATGACTTGGCCCCGTTTTCACCTGATCAGAATCCCATAGAGAACCTGTGGTCCCTCATAAAATGTGAGATATACAGGGAGGGAAAAAGTACACCTCTGAACAGTGATCATAAACGGATCAAGCACCTGACAGAATCTATGGATGGAAGGCTTTTGAGTGTCATCGTAAAGAAAGGTGGTTATATTGGTCACTGATTTATTTTGGTTTTTGTTTTTGAATGTCAGAAATGTTTATATTATATTGATTTACCTGCTGAAAATAAAGAAGTGAGATGGTATATATTTGTTTTTTATTAAATTACCTGTACAGACAGATGTCCTCCTAAGAGGGCCAAATCTAAAAAACCCACTCCAACATCCAAAAATATTAAGCTTTGATATTTATGTATGAATTGAGAACATAGTTGTTGTTCAATTATAAACAGAATCCTCTCAAATACAACTTATATAATTCTGCACTCACTGTAGTTTTAGATGCCTCCTGGAAGTACCGTATTTTCTGGATTATAAGCTGCTACTTTTTTTTCTACGCTTTAAACCGTGCATCTTATAATGAAGTGCAGCTTTGTGTTCCTATATGTGTTATTTTCCAGTTTGTTTTTAAACTTTGAGGGTGCGTCTTATATTCCAGTGCGGCTTATAGTCTGGAATATATGGTACATACACATTTCAGAATGTGCAAAATGTGACTGGAGCACAGTTTAAACAGGGATTATTAAAGGAACAGGATTGTAAAGCAACAGGTTGTCATTTGTGGTACACTATAAAATCTAGTTCTTATGCTTAAACTTAAAAATACTTATTATATTGCAAAAATATATTAAATCAGTTTGGGTTGAATGGATGAACCTCTTTGTTATTGTAATTGGAGACAGTTGTGACTGTGTTCGCGTGGAGGATTTCCGCTTGTTCATTTTTTTACACGGTGGCAGTGGTGTAAAACATCACATCATGTACATCATACAAAATGTTTTAGTCGCATAAAACCTCTGCATTTTATTCTGTTTTTCTTCATTTTGAGGTTGATCTGACAAATCGTTTTTTACAGTGTATATTCCTGTGTTTTTGTGTGTGTTCAGGACAAACCAGAGACCTGGGAGAAGCAGTGGAAGTGCTTTAAGATGCTGCTCTTCAATCACTTCTGCATCCAGCTGCCTCTCATCTGTGGCACATATTACTTCACTGAATTCTTCAGCATCCCATACGACTGGGACTCCATGCCCCGCTGGTCAGACACCACTGTTTATAAAGCACTGAATAAACATCAATAACTTCTAGACAGTAAAATACATTTTTATACCCTTTATTATTTCATTTGTTCTGTGCAAAATCTATGAAACACTATAAACCCAGATGTACTTTAGATTTGATTCCCAGATTTTGCTTCTTTAACGACACATTAGACACCGAACCCCTGCCTGTAAGTGCACATCCATGTCATTAAAAGGGTGCAGACTTGGTGTAGACAGTCAGTGTGGTTTAGGGCACAGTGTGACGTATTGGGTATCATAACAATGAACAAAAGACGTACGTGCCCTAAACCACATCCTATCTGCAGCTTCCTAAAGTAAAGCTGGATGTGGTTTCAGTGGGTGGAGAGAAATATGGACGCCCAACATGTCTTGGCTGAAGAAATGTGTCTGAAAGAAATGTAACCCATAAACTCCACCCTAACCCATGAACTCCACCCTAACCCATAAACTCCACCCTAACCCATGAACTCCACCCTAACCCATGAACTCCACCCTAACCCATAAACCCCACCCTAACCCATAAACTCCTCCCTAACCCATAAACTCCACCCTAACCCAGAAACTCCACCCTAACCCATAAACTCCCACCTAACCCATAAACTCCCACCTAACCCATGAACTCCACCCTAACCCATGAACTCCACCCTAACCCATAAACCCCACCCTAACCCATAAACTCCTCCCTAACCCATAAACTCCACCCTAACCCATAAAGATGTCTTTATCATGTTAGCATATCCGTGAACGCAGCCTTGCTAAATAAATAAATAAAGCGATCATTCAAAGAACAAGTGACTGCGTTAAAGAAGCAAGTTGGCTCAGATTTTCTAAAAGGCCTTGATAAATCATGCTGTTCTGCTGCGAAGAAAAATGAACAAACTCTGGATCTATAATGTTTTTTCTGACTCACATCCATCTCTCCCTCAGGCCCTATCTGTTAGCTCAGTGTTTCGGCTGTGCAGTGATTGAGGATACCTGGCACTACTTTCTTCACAGAGCTCTGCACCACCGCCGAATCTACAAATACATCCACAAAGTTCACCATGAGTTCACAGTGAGTTTCACACTCAAACACATAAATCCGTCGTCCGTTTAAGGGAATAGTCCAAAGAAACATCGGTTGAACAGGATTGATCGCAGACTGCAGATTCTGTGATTCTGAAGATGAGAGCAGGAAAGGCGAGGCCAGTGTTGCTGACACACACTAGACACACACTAGACTTTGCTTCTATCAAAAACCTGAAAACTAGAGCTCCATCCTTAAATGTGGAGGAATTTAGTGTTAATTGACTCTAAACCACATTGATTTTTCTGTACAAAACAAATGAATTTCACATCAAATGCTTTCTAACCCACACCTCGATTCAGTGTTACATTGTTTCCGGTCCTTAAATCTTAATTTAAATCTTAATTTAAGGATAATAAATGTGTGGTGTGTATATATACAGTCATTGGATGGAACTCGCCACTATATTACACTAATGTCCATTTTTAGTCGCATTACACAGTTGATGGAATCACACACAGATGCACATATTCTTCAGCTGAATTTTGAAAGTTGGATGGAAACCCAGCTAATGTCTCCATCATCTAAACCATGCTTCCGAACAAATGTCACTGTGTCACAAATGTCACAAATGTCACTGTCGCTGTCTGTGAGGGCGGCCGCTGTCCTTTAGGTTAACTGTACGTTTTGCGAACCTTCACCCGTGTATACCTGTTACCATTATGTCAGCTCCTGGCGGTTCTATTTACTTTTGAATATGTAATGAACAGTGTACTTTGTTTACAAGTAGATCTGTCTAGGTGGATTTTTGTCATTTGTCCAAATGAATATGTATAAAGGCAACTGTTTGTGTGTTCAGGCTCCTTTTGGGATGCAGGCAGAATATGCTCACCCCCTGGAGACGATAATTCTGGGGGCAGGATTCTTCATTGGCATCATGGTTTTCTGTAATCACATGGCTCTACTTTGGGCTTGGGTCACCATCCGTCTACTGGAGACCATTGATGTGCACAGGTATACATCACACACACACACACACACACACACACACACACACACACACACACACACACACACACACACACTTCAGTTATTTATTTAAACATTTTAACAGGTATATTATTTAATATTGTATTTTTAAGTTCTATGTCAATAGATATTAATGCAAGAGTATTACTATTATAATTATGAGTTATATTATTTGAGAATATGTTGTTGCTTACACTCAAATACAGAAATTCAACCAGATTGAATGAGCAACATGCAGACACTGCCACATTAAAAAAAAAAAAAAGAGGACAATCTTGTGCTGGCAGGTCCCTTTATTATGACAGTGTAAAGCCTGTACACATCTGAACACCAGAGGGCACTCCACTCTTCAGACTTCTGAGTTTTTCCATTTCAGTGGTCAATACTCATGTATAACTGTAGGTGTATAGTAATATTTAGCGTAAACATAGTGTTTGTAGGTGTTACAGTAATATTTTAATTTTATGAACAATAATAGTTTCTACACTGTAAATATAATATGGTTTTGCAATTTACAAAAGTTTGTAAAATAAGGTGCTCTGTATTTATATATGTGTGTGTGTGTTTTTATTTATATATATATATATATATATAAATTATTGTAAGAGATTCTATAACAGCATTTCAGCAGTGGGATCTTGTTATAGTGGAGACTCTGCTGTGGCTCTGTTCATTTTCAGCTGGGCAGTATTACTGATGGGTCAATGGGTCATACTAGGAAAACAGCATTTATCATTAAGGTTAATATTTCTGTCTTCCCAGTGGATATGATATCCCTCTCAACCCACTGCACCTGATCCCATTCTATGCTGGCGCACGCTTTCATGACTTCCACCATATGAACTTCATTGGCAACTATGGCTCAACATTCACCTGGTGGGACAGACTCTTTAACACCGACTCCCAGTTCAACAGCTACACAGACAAACAGGACCTGAAGAAGGATGAGTAACTCGGATAAACTAAACGATGTGTTTCAAACAGGACTGAACAGAAGTCAGTGTCAAAACCAGCCTCCTGAATTTCACCCAGTGTGCCTTTGAAAGGGAAGACAAACACAGACTCACACATTTACACAAACACATACAGCTGTTGCCAAAAATATTGGTGGTCCTGTGTTTCATTCAGGAAATGCAGCACATCTCCCAGAACATTCTTACAATTACAAAAGCTGCTGCACTGATAGGTTGATGTCTTTTATTAGCATCAGAAAAACACAACAAATCACAAAGAAATCTGATCTTAACTCCAGCAATGGACTAGATGCTATTATTGGCAACCTCTTAATATTTGGTGGTACACCTTCTGGAAACAACTGAAATCAGTCCACAGGTCAACTTGAACTAGTTTGGAAATTGACTGAGGTTCTCTAGCCACCATTGAAACAGTCCAATCAGTTGTTGTCTCCCGTCCACGTCCAGGGAGGTTAGCTACAGTGCGGTAGGCTGTAAACGGCTTAATGACATTGTGCACAGTGGACCCGGGAGCATTAAGATCTCTGGAGATAGACTTGTAGTCTATATTATAGACCATGTTTTGCACAACATCCTCTGACTTTTCTCTGCTTTTTCTTTTCTTTCGTTCAGACTCAGTGTGATGCACAAACACAGAGATGGAGTCAGTTATTTTTTTATTTGAACTGGCGGAATATGTTCCTTCTAATGCCAGTTTCACACAATTGAAAAACAATTATTTCTTATAGTTTTGAAAAGGTGCCACTAACTTTGTGTTGTTCCTTTGCAAACAAAAAAAGAAATAAACATGAATACAAGTAAACATGCAGTTACAAAAAAAAGTGTTTGTTCTGAGAGAAGTGATGCATTATTCAGTAGAAGTGGTGCCAGTGTTTTTGGCCATGGCTGTACTTTGTCGGGTGTCTGCTTTGCTGTGCGTATACCTCAGTCTTACAAAATAAAATAGACTGTTGTGATCTGAAGGAACCGCCGGGACTGGTTTCTTTCAGTGTTAATAATCAGTAATGCAACAGTTGCTGTAAAAGAATAATGACATCATTCCTCGGAGCACTTTACATTTTCTTGTCTTTCTTGTCTTTTTAAAGTTATTTTTGTGAAGTTTTTCAGAGTTTAACAGAGTTTCTGCTGGAAGCAAATTAACGTAGAATACTGCACACACTGTAACTTGTGGAAATACATATAAAAATGTTATTTTAATTTTTTAAAAAAAGAAAAATGTTTACTCTTTCTGAAGTGTGACAACACATGCTGTTTGATATAGCCTATATTTCATTTAATCAGACAGACTGAATAAACTGCTATGATACATTCATTTTGTGGTCTAACAGTATTTTTTTAAGTAGTCCCTTCATATTTTACTCTTGTTTATACAAATGTCTATGTTTTTTGTTATAATGTATGTATACATACATATACTGATCAGCCATAAAATTTAAAATCCCTCAGAGGAGAATTCATTTCTGCTTCTAACACGAACTATCAAGAGGTGGGATCTACATATTATGCAGCAAGTGAACCATCAGTTCTTCAAGTTGATTTGTTGGGAAAAATTTGTTGGGCAACTATAAGAATCCAAGACACTTTGACAAGAACCAAACTGTGATGTCTAGATGACATCAAGCAAGTCTTATGGAATGTTCCTAGAATACAGTGGTCAGTACCGACCAAAAGTGCTCCAAGGACAACCAGCAACAGGGTAATGGGCACCCAAGGCTCATTAATGTGATTCATCGAGTCCCATCTCACAACTGACAGGATGTAAAGGATCTGCTGCAAACATCTTGAAATTGTTGATTCAGCTCATCCTGCAAATGTTTGGTCAGATGAAGATCTGGAGAATCTGAGGCCTCGAACTGTTGAACTGCTCCTCAATCCATTTGTAAATAGTGTGTGCAGTGTCAAGACACGTTCTCTTGTTGAAAGGGAATGCTATTGGCATGAAGAGGGCATACCTGGTCAACAGAGATGTTTAGGCAGCAGAACATTGCCCAGAGCTTCACATTCCTACAGTGGTGAACATGTACCCAGCCATCCACATTAAAGTGGGATTCCTTTAACCAGGCCACCTTATTACATTCCTTTGAAGATCTAGCTCCGGTTTATGTGTCCTTTGTAGGTAATTTCAGTCGTGTACAGGAATTAGCATGGGTACTGTAGCTGATCTGCTGCTATGCATGTTCTACTTACATTCCTCACATAACACTGATAAACATTTGTACTGTACAAAGTAGCCTGGTCTGATGAATCTGCATTTCTGCAGAGGCACACATAATTTGCCAGAATTTGATGCCAACACCATGAATCCATGGATTCCAACCTGCCTAGTCCAGGCTGGTGGAGGTGGACCAATAGTATGGGCAATGTTTGGGCACACTTCTGGGCCCATTAATACAAATCAATTATTGACTTTTGTTGCTGACCATCTGCACCCATATACCAGTGAACCCAGTATACCACTTAGAAAAGGAGGTGGTAGAAAAGGAGATTAGCAGGAAACACTTTAGAATATAGACCTCCAAGGAATTTTTCCAGCATCTTGCAGAAAAAGATGCTCCATGCCTCGAAAAAACAAGGCTGGTTTGGGAAGAAAACCAGGAAAAGGCCCTACGCAGAAGGTGTTAGTGCTCTGCAAGTATACGGCTGGCAGCTTCAGATGGTCCAAGCTGAAATGTTTGGGCATATGATGATCGTCCAGCCCTAGACGTGCACCTCGATGCTGATACGGGGCAATAGATTATAGGTCATTGGTGGTGATGTGGTCAAATGTTCATGAGCCTGTAAAAAATGAAGAAATGTTGCCTGGATGTTTGCCACCAGTGTAACACACACCTACACAAGTGTTTACACTCCTTCTCCAGCCTTACATGCTCTCCCTCTCTGTCCTCCACTGCACCAAATGACAGGCATCATGAAGTCCCCGCCCGTTTTCAGACAAGCCCCGCCTCCTGCGCTAGAATGCTCCCGCTGCTGCGAGAGCGCTCAGCCAATCAGGGCCGGGCTTGTCCGAAAACGGGCGGGGAATAAAGCCCCTGACAGGTATCTCTGACAAGGATTCGATTAGGTTCGGCGAACCGATTCGTTCCAAATGTCCGAATCACCGGTTCGAGCGATTCATTATGGACTAATCCGTGATTCTGAAACCTACTTAAAGCTCATTCCCATCAAATCAGAATCAGTGTATATCACATATACAGTCTCACAGTTCAGACAGCCGTGGAACAATCCTGGATTGCATCAATTTTATCCTTCATATACACAGAGTCGATTCAGCGAGTCACTAAAAAGCACTAACAATTCTATCATAGATGACAAGTTTAAAATTCTTCACACGGTTTTCTCCCATATTCTTATTCTATCACCCCACACCAGGCACACGATTCAGTTCACCTCCGTTAAAAGGTCCGAGTCAAATGAATCGATTCAGCGAGTCACTAAAAACTAATACATGTATCATACATCACAAGTTTAAAATTCTTCACAGGTGTTTTCCCTATAAGAGTATTATTCCCACAGTCTTATTCTATCACCCCACACCAGGCACTCGACCCGGTTCACCCCCTTCCAAAGGTCCGAGTCTAGAGTCGATTCGCAGACGCCGATTCAAACGAGGCGACTCGCCTGCAGTTTGCATACGGGGACCCGCCTGAGGAGACCAGGAGGAGAGGAGGAGGAGAAGCGCTGTAGTGACGGAGCGGTGCGCGGTGCGGAGGACAGTCACAGACGTACGGACGGACGGTGATGATGTCGGCGGCGGCGGCGGTGGTGCTGAGCTGTGCGGCGGCGCTGCTGCTGTCGGCGGCGGCGGGGGAGCGCAGCGGCGGCGGTGGCATCTCGTTCGAGTATCACCGCTACGAAGAGATGCGCAAAGCGCTGGTGGCCGTGTGGCTGCAGTGCCCCTCCATCAGCCGCATCTACACGGTGGGAGAGAGCTCCGAGGGCCGCGAGCTGCTGGTGCTGGAGATGAGTGACAACCCGGGGATCCACGAGCCCGGTGAGTGGGGCAGATACGGGCTCAGAGTGCTGTGTGGGGTATTTAACCTAACAGGGGGTAAATGCGGGGGAGGAGGTGATATTAAAGTCTAAATGGTCCAAATTAACGGAGTAAAAGCTTTAAAAAGCGGAGTAAAAGCTGTAAAAAACGTCTCGCGCAGATTCAAAACGAGGAACGTTAGAGCAGGTGTGTGCGCGCTTTTGAATATGTATTCACGACGCTGTGGGGACCCAGTGAGACCCTGCTGACAGGAGGATGAGTTTGTGAGGACCCTTTCATCTTCTGGGTGACATTCATTTCCCCCAACACCGTCATTTCCACAGTCTAGCCCCAGTCAGGGGTTCCTGACCTTAACAGAGTCTAGCTGTCAATACAGGTAAGTCCTCACAAAGATACCATTACAAGTGTGGTGTGTGTGATGCGCGTGAAGGAGGCGCCATTTTGCGACGTGATGAGAGGCTTCAGGTTGAGGCTCCTGCCCCTGCCTCTGCTACTGCTTCTACTCCTGCCCTTGCCTCTGGTCCTGCCTCTACTCTTGCCCCTGCCTCTGCTACTGCCTCTACTCCTGCCCTTGCCTCTGGTCCTGGCTCTACTCCTGCCTCTGGTCCTTCCCTTTATTCCTACCCTTGCCTCTGGTCCTGGTCCTGCTCCTGCCCCTGCCTCTAATCCTGCCCCTGCCTCTGGTCCTGGTCCTGGTCCTGGTCCTGCTCTTGCCCCTGCTCCTGCCTCTGCTCCTGCCTCTGTTCCTGCTACCTTTCCTGCCTCTGCTCCTGAAGAAGTGTTTTTAACACACTGGACTTATATTTCTGATCCAGGACGGGCTTATTATTAATGTGGAAAGATCTGGGGGTGAAAACGGCTCGAATGTGATCTGAAAATGTCATAGGTAATGTCATGGTTGGGGTGGGTTAGGGTTGATGGGGACGATGACTGTTGGAATATTAATGAAGTATGAGGCATGCTGTGTGTTTTTGTGTGTGTGTGTGTGTGTGTGTGTGTGTGAGTGCGCATGTGTGTGACTTACATACATCAGGCTGCAGGTTATTGAGGCCTGTATTGATTCGGACGTATTTCCTTTGTCCTTGTGTATGGTTTCTCATACTGGGATGCACAACGATTAATGTCCGAAACTGAGCAGAAAGGAGGATTTGGCACAACACTGAATACCAGACAGTTTTCTGCAGGTTTTCATTCATTTTCCACTGTTTGCTTTTCAAGTGCAAACTTGTGACTTTAAAATATGTGACATTTTTAACACCACAGCAAACACAGAGACAAAGCATAATATGACTTAAATAAAGCAAAACACGAAAATGTATTAATTGCCATTTTTGGACAAATATTTGTATGGCATTATAGATTACATTAGGCCAGTAATTTCTTATAGTTTATTCATTAAAAAAAAAAAATCATTCACTTTTGGAATTTGCATTTCATTTTACTATCAGAACCGTAGGACTGAAAGTGCTTACTGTGTTTTTGTCTCTCAGGGTCTTGAACACTACATTTGACAGACTGAAGAACACAAAGAGCACGTTTTATCACACATTACACTGCCGAATGTACAATAAAATGAAAGTTCACAATCAGGCCAAATTATTATGTAATGGAGCAAAGTTTAGGGATAGCATGTTACTATCAATATTGTAAAGTACTGATAAATAGACTAATTAACCACAAAAGGAGCAGTAACACTTCAGCATCAGGACTGATTTATGTATCAAAAATTTATTGAATCATGTTATTTCATTCCTAACTGATGAAGGTACGTTTTTTGTACAGCTGTTTAGGAGGAACTGGTATAATAAGACAGATTGTTCACAAAAATTCACACTTAATGAAAGGCGTCACTTTCCAGTTGGTTAGTCTTGCGCTGCGTGACAGTTCTGAGGGGATCTCTGCAGTGAACGCTGCTGAGTGTGTTTGTATGTGTGTGGATGTAAAGGGGAAGACTTTAGGCCTAAAAGGGTTCTTTAAATAGCACTATCATTAATTCTGCTTGCTGCTGTGTGTGTATGTTGTACGTAAGATATGAGTCACTCACTGGAGCCTTTTATTGCTGCCAGATGAGTTTCCACTACCGCCCCCGCCCGTTGCTATGGACAACCAATGGGTCCCTGCGAATCCCACTCTAACCTCTCTCATTCTCTCTCTCTCTCTCTCTCTCTCTCTCTCTCTCTCTCTCTCTCCTTCTCTTCCTCTCTTTTTCTCTCACACAGTCCATATCTCCCCTTGTCTCTCCCCCTGTTTCGCCAAAGCGAGGCAGAAATAGCTGTTGCCGTGACGATAGATCGGCTTAGTGCAATGAGCCGCGTGCTGTCTTTCGCTCCAGACTGTCCAGAGCGAGAGAGAGAGAGAGGGATGAGGAAGAATTAACGTGTGCAGCCTCATGCGAGGCGCGTTCACAAGCAGTGCCATCTGGTGCGGTACAGCAGTCTGGCTTTGAACCAGTGTGTGTGGACTCGCAGCCCAAAATCAGACCATTCAGGGTGTGTCTCAAATCAGATACTAGCTCCACACATATAGTATTAATTACTCTAGGGAATGAAAATTAGATGTCTGATTAGGCCATCAATCATCCCCTTGTTTCCTATGTAGTGACTGAAATGGGCATTCAGCTATTAGAGGGGTGTCTCTTTAAACCTGAGGGCACTGGAGTCATTTAGTCATTTTGTTCCAAATCATTGGTCCATTCACAACAAAGTTTTGCCACAAAGTAAAAAAAAAATCAGATTCACTTGTCAAAAGGTGAAAAATTGCATTTCATTTTTGACAGTGAAATCTAACCAACCACTTGGTAACTCCATGATCATTCATTCACCATAATTCATCATTATTAGACAGAAATATTTTTTATTCTGTATTCTGTATTTTTTGCAATAATATTGAGGAATGAAACTCTTCATTTTGTACATTGGTATTGGTCATACTAGTGTTTATCTAGTCGTTATAGTTTACATTCAGAATGTTACTGCTTAACTTGTCACCTTTTGGCTAATTTAATAAAATTAAAGTCATTAATGTAATGTGAATTGAAGTCATGTGAATATCATATAGTTGTTAATGATGGGAAGGATCCATACTGTACTGTAGTATATATTTTCATGGCACAGTTCGAACTAAGACAGCTTTATTAAAGCTTATTTTTGAACTCAGAATTAGTGGTGGACTGAATAATTCAGTTCATTCACAATTCGTCCAAACTTTCATAACCTTTATGAAGTGTGTAGGGCACAAATGATGGTAAACATTTCTAGAAAGGCAGTGAGTGCAGCCCACTACAGTTATCAAATCAAAATTTGTTTGTATAGAGCTTTTCACAACTGAAGTTGTCAAAGAGCAGCTTCACAGAAATCAAGAACTAAAAAGGTTAACAACACAGGAACAAAGGATCCCCCAGTGAACAAGCCAAAGGGTGACAGTGGGAAGGAAAAACTCCCTCAGAACTGGAGGAAGAAACCTTTGGAGGAACCATCCTCCTCTGGTCAAACTGCTTATACACAGTTAGGGGACACTGGAGCCCTACACCTCTGTTCTAATTCTCGGGTACTGAAGTAATGTTAGTTCTCTGGTGGACATAATAGTAACAGTAGATTTCTACACAGTTGGTGATGGTGGGTGAGCAGCTAGTCCATGGCAGGATGGGAAACTAGTCCAGGTCAAGTAGCCGGAAGGTGGAAATCCGATGTAAAGTTGTATCAGGGGATTATCACTGACAATTTGTTTTTATGGCAACATCTTCATAGTTTTTGAAAAAATATAAATTCCTGCAACTTTATTCTCTCACAAAAACCTGAATTCACTTTCTCATAGGAAAATACACAAATTTTGGATGCTTTTTTCACTTATGTTTCATGTATAAACAAAATACAATTTAAAATACATACACTTGAGGGTGCCACACAGTTACCCTGAAACACTGAGTGTAGTTTGTTTATGTGTAGACTACAGGTTTTCCAGAATCAAGTAACTTACTAAACTTACTTTTTTCTCTTGTTTTTCACTTTTGATTAATGAAGGTTTGTAATTGGATATTAAGGACCAAGATGTGCCTGAAAAGTACATGAATGTGTTGTTTCTGTAGTTTCAGATGTTTAAAATTTTGTAGCCAGTATAATGTTTAAAATAATCAAATATGTTATTAATGACATATATTTGTAATCATACGCTCTAATGCTCGTTTCTAGTGAGGCAATTGTGAGATGTTTTTTCAACTTATAACACTTGTTTCATATATTATTCCAGAAATGATTATATTTCAAATGTTTAAAGTGGTTTTAGATGTTATTACATGTTTAAGATAAATATAAGATAAAGGGTCTCTTATTGGCTGTCCTGTATTTTCCCTCTTTCAAAAGGCACTCAGCTGAAACACTCCTGAGGTCTGTAATCATCAGTTATTCAAAACTTTATTCACTGTTTAGTTTTCACTTGTAAACTGTACGGATGGGATTGAATGGTACGCTTGGAAAACATTAACATTTATTAGGAAAAAAGTGTGGAAAATTACAGTTTCCATGATAGAGGTCTTTAGCGTCTTAGCAGCAAAGTCTTAGCAGCATCAGTTCTCTCATATGGTTCATACGGTAAGAGTAAGTCAAGAAATCTGCAGTTTGTTGTAAGAGCTATTAAAAAGATGAATTGTGAACTCGTCTCTCTGTCTGTTTGTGTGTCAGGGAGAGAGAGGGAGGATGGGGGAGCGCGTGAGATATCCTCCTGTGAGCTTCAGCTCATCAATAATAAATCAAAGAGAGATTCCACATCTGCCTGCTCCTACACCAAAAACCACCAGTGTAGATGTGCTTTTGTGTGTTTTTTGTGTAAAAACAGAAAGAACTCGTCTAATCTACAGAACCATAAAAATGCTTGTTAACAAAAAATAGAAAAAATATTATAAACATTTTTCTTTGCAGAAACAATCAAGAGTTACTTGTAAGGATATTAAACACATCAAATGAGCAGTTGCCTTAAACATAAAGGTAAAAAATGGTAAAAATGACTGCTTTCTAACAACATAATTAGGAAAGTTTCTGAGAGACAAAATTGCCTTGCACCTCAACCCTTTTGAGAAACTTTGGATCCTCAAGCAAAAGATCTGTGAAGCTGGGATGTGCTCACATCATATCAGCAACTCTGGGAGGTTATTCTGACATCCTGCAAACAAATTCTAGCAGAAATTGGCCAAAAGCTCACAGGTTCAATGGATGCAAGGATCGTGAAGGTGATTTCAAAGAAGGGGTCCAAATTTAACTGACTCTGAATTATGGTGATTTTCATATGCATTGACCAAAACAAATCAGAGTAAAATACCATTTGTATAGTAATTTGTAATGTGGTGTACTACTCTCTCTGCTACACTGCTGCTTTCTCTTCTAGACTTACTTTCTCCTACACTGTTACTCTTTCTGCTATACTACTGTTCCCTCTGCTACACTGCTTCACTCTGGTTTACTGCTACTCTACTACACTACTATTTCCTCTGGTATAGAGTTACTCTTTCTGCTATCCTGTTACTCTCTCTGATGCACTGTTAATCTCTTTGCTATACTGCTACACTGTTACTGTCTCTACTATACCGCTACACTTTCTGCTACACTGTTACTCTCTCTGCTACACTGGTACTGTGTCTGCTACACTTTTACAGCAGTGAATGCCCTGCTGTAGCATTTAAGTTGAAATGTAAAACAGGAAAAAAATGCATAAGTCTGAGATGAGTGTGAGATATACACTTACTTTAACCATGAGACATTTAGTAAGAGTAAAGCCAAACATTAGCTTCATATCTGGTATATATATATATATATATATATATATATATATATATATATATATATTTGTCTTTCATAACATAAAAATCTAAATCAAATCATGTGGCCTGTGTAATAAATTAATTTATGGAAATTGTATATTGAGCAACTCTTTGCAGAAAGTGTGAATTCAGTGTTACTCAATTTATATTCAGTGAATGAACAATCTAAATGCTTAAGGTTATGTGGTGTATAATGTAGACTCTGCGTGCCCGCTGTGTTTCCACTTATGAGTGAAAACACTGTTAAAAAACACCTTTTGTCCTGATCACCAAAGAAACCAGGTTATGACTGACATCTCTGCTTGCGTGTTTAGTGATCACTGTTTGCTTAGGCAACACGTCACTGCTTCCTAATACTGTCCATTTAATGAATGAATGGCTGGATGGCGTGATTGATGGAAGGGTGGATGGAAAAACAGATGGGCTTGTTAAGTGCAGTAGCGGTTTCATTTCTGGGATTGATTCTGTGCTCTGTGATTCCCTGTTTTTTGTTTGTGTTCCAAAGCTCAGAATCAGTCAAAACCAGTGGAGTCCAGTGACAGATCTGTGGAAGAGTGTGAGGAAGCAGTTAGAGGGGCGAGAGAGAGAGAGAGAGAGAGAGATAAAGAGACATTGTTTTTCACTGTTATATAATGTGATCCATCTTTTTTCTTATGTTCAGAATTCAGACAGAATAATCTTTCTCTCTCTCTCTCTCTCTCTCTCTCTCTCTCTCTCTCTCTCTCTCTCTCTCTCTCTCTTGCCAGCTTTCTTTCCACTGTCTGTTTGTTTAAGACCAGACCACAGTTTGTCCATATTTCATCCTCTCTTTCGCAGTGTGTGTGTAGTACGTGCGTTTATACGGTGTTTGTGAGTGTGTGGAAGTGTGCCCAGTCTGGGTGTGTTCAAGTGTGTGAGCATGATCTGTTTTTAATCATAAAGTCTTCATTGTGAGAAGCAGAAGATTGAACATACAGAGAGAAAATGAAAGAGGGTTTGTGTCCAAAGTCTAAAGTGTATTCAAATGAGCAAGCCTGTATTGCAAAATCATCTCCATACATTTAAATAAATAAATTAATTAATTAATAAAAAAAAAAAAAAATTAAAAAAAAAAAAAAAATATATATATATATATATATAACCAGTGGTTCTCAAACTCTAGAACGTACAGTACGACTGATGGTATGCAAAGTGTCCCAAGGTAGTATGTAGGGATTAGAACCATGGCTTTCAGTTGTGCTTTTCAGGTTGACTCCCTGTTTAAGGCAAGTGTGAGGTGATAAAGATGTACAGTTTGAACTGTTTTTGTCTGTCAGCACTCAAACGTACATCACAAAATACAGCTGTGATTTGGCAAAACACTAAAGCATTGGGTTACACAGGGTTCTAGATGACATTTTCAGAGCAGGTTTTTGGCTTTGTAAAATTATTTATTTAAATCAACCATGTTAACAGTAAATAGTCTGAGAACTTGGGGGAAAATAAGTTGTTTTGGCTATTTGTGTTAGTTTCAAGCTCGGCCAGGTAGCTTGGTGCTATTTGTTATTTTTATGTCTGCTCTGTTTTCAAAATGGCACTTTTAACCAAATGTCTCATTTTCTAGACGGCGCTTTATTTAAAGACGTAAATTGCAAGTGTGTTTTATTATTGTAGCTCTAGGCAGTTAGCCAGCTATCTTATCTTTCTCCCACATGTTCCGCCAGATAGACTGTATAAGGTGTAATGTTATTGTGAGTGTGTTAGGAGTTTGTTAGGCTCAAATAGTGATGTTCATTCAGCAACTTCTCAACATGACATAGCAGCCTAAACAGTGCACAGCACAACAATAGGGCTTATGTCTGTGTTGTATAGAAGAAGTCAGCACTCTGCAAGGATTACACGTCACATTTAGTCTGTACTCGGTTGGCGAGCAGGTATGATAATAGTGTCCGGCGACTAGTGGAAAAGCAAAAGAGCCAAGTAGAATGTAATAAAGTAGTGTAGGTACCAGTGCAGTTCCAAATGTTCACCTGGGAGGACTGAAATATCAGCTTTACTGTTAATCTCATGTCTAAACATAGATGTGCCAAACAAAATTACAATTTAAAAAGTCATACAAAATAGCCTTATTTAAAGTATCACATTATATTACACTATATTGAATTGTAACCCTGGTATTGTGATAAATACCAACACACAGACCTAACAACACTTCTGTGTTTTTAGCTTGCAGCAATATCATGATGACTGTAATTAATAAATACACTGAAGCCAACACCGTAAATGTAATTGTGTGTTCCATGCTTACGGTAAGAGACGTTATTCCAAGTATGTGGCTCTAAAGGTAGGTGTGTGTGTGTGTGTGTGTGTGTGTGTGTGTGTGTGTGTGTGTGTGTGTGTGTGTGTGTGTGTGTGTGTGAGAGTTGGATAGTTTCAGAGTTTCTTTAATGAGGTCAGCAGATGTAGTGTATCAGTCCAGCTGACTCTTTGGAGGTTTATTTTCTCAGAAAGAGTGAGAGTATGCTGGATTCATCCGTGTGTGTGTGTGTGTGTGTGTGTGTGTGTGTGTGTGTGTGTGTGTGTGTGTGTGTGTGTGTGTGTGTGTGAGCGAGAGAGAGATGCATGTGCTTTAGTCATTATGTGTTAATGAACAGTTTTTCTAATCACTGTTCATCACCACACACTTATTCCTGTCTTTCTCTTTTCTGTCATTTTCTCTGTTTCTCTTTTTATCTTTCCTCTGTACTCTTTATCTTTCTTTTATCTATCTTTCTCTTTTTAGTTGTCTCTGTCTTTAGTTCTCTGATGTATATCACTGTATGGTACCTGCACTAATCTATTCAGAGTTTTGCTTTTCCACTTGGTAAACCTGGTACCTGGTAGCTTGAACAAGGTGTTTTTTAATTGAATTACAGATTCAATTAAGTTACAATTCAAATTAAGTTACAGATATGCTTTTATTACATAGTAAAATATATATATTTTTATCATGGTTTCTGTTCTTACTATCTGGTGTGTTTTTGCTTGGCTGTTTGAGCCATGTTGCTGAGTAAAGTGAGACTTGACCTATAGTGTTGCAACAATGAGGATTTTTGCAAAGCATTGTGGGTACTGTAGTTTAGTGCTTTAGTTTCATTATAAATGATAAGCTCTCTGCATTTGCATTTTAACTGGTTCTTCCATATCAAGGTAAAAATGTACACACATCACTCAGCCACCTCATGTATTCTCTTTCATCACAAACACACATGGACATGGACACACACACACACACACACACACACACACACACACACACACACACGCACACACTTACATTTAGAAACATGTCCTGAGGACCAGCCCGGAAATACTTTGCTCTGACTTTAAACATCTGCTAAAAACGTTTGGCTGCATTGATTGATTTATTTGTTTGTTTGTTTGTTTGTTTAAGAAAATGAGACTTCAAAGGCATTTTATGATAGGTAAATAGGTAAATGCACACAGACACACACACAAAAACAGGCACTAATTGTACGTTTTGCAAGCAGCTTCTTAAGTGCTAGGTGTAGGATATGGAAATATTAAAGGCAGGCCCAGAAAGATGGCTATAAAAAGTCTTCAGGGACCCCCCACTGCTGCTGAACTACGCAGTTCTTCTCTCCATCTGTTTTCAATCTGTGTGTTTGTGTGTACTGCATCTGTTTTTTTACCAATGTGAAACAGTGCGCTTCTCAGCACAAGCTCTTTGCCATGTATCAGTACCTTCAAAGCAACCACAAAATCACCTCTCAGCTGAGTTTCTAGCACTGAATGATTTTTTGTAGGGTCTGTATGAGCAAACGGGTCCATCTAAATAGGGCAGTGTGCTATTTCATCTTCAGAAGTTGTACAAATATCTGAATATGGGGGCACAGTATCAAATAAACCAGCAATCAATAAATATTGTACTGGCTTGTTGTATGAGATGGTGCAGTTTAACATCTGGCATATGTGTCATGTGCATAACAACATCTACCAGTGTTTCAGTTTGCACTACTCACTGACTTTCTGCAAAGGATTTCTGCAGGTCCTGCCCAAGTCAAGGTTAGCTTCTGTTTTCACAATGCACACTAACAAACTACAGTGATCTAAAGTGAAAGATAGATATAGTGATAAATATCACTATAGTGATATTTTGGTTATCAAAAGAACACTGGGGAGATATGAGAGTCCGCCATGGGCAGGATGTTGTGCCTGGGGGGATTTCAAGCAGGCCTAAGCACAGACATAAACACATATGTGACTGTGTGTATGTGTGTGTGTGTGTGTGTGTGTGAGAGAGAGAGAGAGAGAGAGAGAGAGAGAGAGAGAGATTAAATATCTAAATAAAATGGAGCTTTGTTAATGAGCATTAATACATGTTTTCTCATTCACCAACATAGCGTGTATATTGTGAGTATTTTCTATAATAAATAAAATCTCTTCTAAGGACACTGGAAGCTAAGCAGTATGTATTTTACAGCTATCGACTTTGTTACAGCATAGTGTTGACAATGTTTAGTGAAAGTTTTACCAGAAGTCACCAGAAATGAATGATCCAACATGTCATGATACTAATCACTCCTTAGAGTATCCAAGATTGGAGTAAAATAAACGGTACATATGTCCTGGAAATTGTGAGCAGCCCAAATTTTACTTTTGTGTTAAGCATTCAGTTGTACATTAATTAATTTTTCCTTAAATGGCACTGCGATGTAACAATTATGCATGCCAGCATTGCAGTGATGATGCTAAAATGATATATTATGCAGTGCTACTGCATCTGTGCTCACCTGCTCGGTGTGGATCAGGTAGTGACGCAGTGCTCTATCTGTGTGCCTGTGTTGTACATGTTCTGCTCTTTCTGCTAGGCTTGAGTGCAATGACCTGATGGAAATGCTCCGTAATGAACATTAGTCAGTGATGCAATATAAATAATGTATATTTAAGTATAGGAAATGTGTTTGAAAATCATATCTACATTATTGAAACAGAAAGGCAGAATGCAGTCAAATCTTTAAAAATGTTTGGAGAATTAGAGAGTAGACTGATACTGCAACAACAAACTTCTTATTAATATTTCTAATTTTCGCAGAAATGCCAGATATGCAGGTGTCCTCAAACCTTTGGCCATATAGTGATAGGTATATCATCCCTGTCTTGACTGATGTAACTCTTTATTAATTTATGTGATCATCACTTAAACAGCATGTGTTCTGATTGGAAGATTTGACTGTCTCCATGTTTGCTATGTCAATGTGTAAGCATCTGAGAGAGAGAGAGAGAGAGAGAGAGAGAGAGAGAGAGAGAGAGAGAGAGAGAGAGAGAGAGTTTACCCACGCAATTAGCCAGCAAAGGGAAAATGGGTCAGGTGATCTGGAACAGGCAGACTCTGGAACTTTCTGAACTCGCCCATCTGCGACTCACTGCATTTTACACTACATGGAAAACACAATGTAATCATCACACATTGAGAAATGGAAAATGTTAGTTATTGTCATAAATCATTAACCAGCGGTAAAATAGTGAAGGTTAAACTGTAGGATATCTTCATAAACTACATCATCATGACCCAAATTCTGTTATGAAGCACAACATGGGAAGGTTCTAGCTATTACTCACCCTCCATGTTCCGTGATGATAATATAAATACAGTTGCCAATTGAGTTAACTTCTAATACTTCTGAATAATGTATAATTATTAATTAATAAAGTAATTCTGATTCTGATGTAAGTCCAGTGTTTGTAAACAAAAATAGTGCCAAAATAGTTAGCCAGTTGGCCCATACTTTCCCAGGGGATTTCAGTGGTTCAGTAGTTGGTTAACTTGTTATTAATGCTGTGTCTTATAATTAAGCCTGAAAATGTACACATTATTACATGGGAAAGTTTAACTAATTATAGGGATGTCCCCGTCTGACCTAGGCATATTTTAACCCAGTTCAGTTCTGATCCTTTGTTTTTACCACTAGTTCCAGTTCTAGTTACAGCAGTCTGGAACAGTTTTTCTGTGGTACATGATTGCCATTTTTAATTAATGGTGTATACGATTCACTTTGTTAAAATAAGTTTCCTTTCTAGAAAGGCTTCTATATTTGACTCAGATCTCAACTTTTATCAAATTCTTCTTGATGTTGTGTAGAAGCAATTGCAAACATTTTTTCTGCTAATTTGAAAAAGACCTCAACCAGACAAAGAACTATTTAAGAATGAGTGTGTTGAAGAGTGAAAGAGTTTATTAAATTTACTAAATTACTTTAATGATATATAATTATATGAATGATAATATTATGGTGAACATCATTACAGTACAAACAGAGAAGACAGTTACAATAATATAATAATAGAGAATATATAATATAAAGAATATATGAAAAGTCCAGTAGGAGGGTACTGCACATTATTATTGCACTTGTTTTACTATTATTGCACATAATCTGGTTCTGTTGTGGTGGTCAGGTGGAATTTTATCAACACTACACTAAAGGTACTGTTGCAAAGCGAAAAGCAAAAACAAACTCGACCATAAGGTAGCATTAAAGAATCCATCAGCAGCATGAAACAAACTAAACATCACCAGACAAACACAAACACAGAACTATATATATATATAGAGAGAGAGAGAGGAGTTTGCATGTTCTCCCCGTGTTCACGTGGGTTTCCTCCGGGTACTCCGGTTTCCCCCACAGTCTAAAGACATGCATGATAGGTGAATTGGTGACTCTAAAGTGGCCCTTAGTGTGTGGATGAGTGAGTGTGTGTGTGCCCTACGATGGATTAGCACCCTGTCTAGGGTTGTTTCGCGCCCTTGCGCTCAGAGTTGCTGGCTCGGCACCGGCTCACCCGTGACCCTATTCAGGAAATAAGCGGTTCAGAAAATGAATGAATGAATGAGAGAGAAAGAGAGAGAGAGAGAGGGGATGCTAAAAACAGGTGGAGACTAACACAAACAGTCATGTGAAAAAAGGACAAGACATGTCAGTTACTTTCACAGATACAGGAGCACAGGGAGGTAGAAACTAGACAGGGAGAAGAGGCTGATATTAGCTTATACAATGCTTTGTAGTTGCAAAATGCAAAAAAGGAAAAAACGGTTCCTTCAGCTTTACAACCCAAATAAGGTTTATTATTAATTTCAGTATATATAACTCTCATTAACGTGTATTATTATTCCTAAATATGATTTAGATGTATGTGCATGAGATACGGTGAATACAATGTTGACATATGGGACAAGGTGTACACCAGGTTAATCCTTATTCCAGACTAGGTGCACTTGATCTGTATATAACTGTGAAGTCAATTAATCATCATTTATTCTGGCAAGTGGTCGAGCACAAGACAAATTGAATACAATTAATTTAGCTGCATTTAAATGATATGTCCTAATTTATCCAAGCACAATGTTCATTGTGTGTCAAATTGTCTGTCACTAATGTGCCAAGCTCAGGAACATATGTATATATGTATATAGCTGTGAATTATAGCTGTATATTAGGCACATAGTAGTAGGCAAGCATGTTAGACACAGCCCTACTCACAGATGACTTAGCAGTGATGTTCCGGCTTGTTCCTGTGTCTGACCTATGAGATAATCTTCTTTTAAATGTCAGCATGGCACTTAGTGGCACTGTGAATGTGTCAGTGCATGTGTGTGAGACTTTATAACACGAGTGAATTTTCTGTGAATATATTCTAGAACAGAAAAAACACCAATATGAGTACAGCATTGGTTGTAGAAATAATGATTAAAAGTATTATACTTCTAGTCTTACTTCTTATAGCTTTACATACAATCAAAATACAGACCTAGAACTAGAAATCATCATATTCTCTTCTAGCTTTTTGGGATGGGCTGTCTTTTGGTTATGTGATTTGGGATCAGGAACAATTTGGGAACATTTCAATACATCCAAAACAGACCTACAAAAAAACCAAAACAGTTCTGATCTTTTATTTTTATTGCTGTGTGAGAAATGTTAGAAATGCATATAAGTTACTGATATATCTGTGAAATCTGTTATTTTGGTGTGTGTGTGTGTGGCTCTTTTTCTCCAGAATCCAGACACTTTACTGGCATTATTGGTCATGATGTTGAACCCATGTGGGAAAAACACAACTGCCAGATCTTTAACTCTGTAATATATTAACAGTGTGTGTTGTGTGTGTGTGTTGCAGGTGAGCCAGAGTTTAAGTACATCGGGAACATGCATGGGAATGAAGCTGTGGGCAGGGAACTCCTGATCTACCTGGCCCAATATCTGTGTAACGAGTACCAGCAGGGCAACGACACCATCATCAACCTGATCCACTCCACACGCATCCACATCATGCCCTCCATGAACCCTGATGGCTTTGAGAAAGCCGCCTCACAGGTAAACACCTATATAGTACTGCACTGTTCTCACACACAAGCTCCCGTGTGTTCCTTGTGGAAATGACTAATCACGTTTATTTACTAAAGATTTATTTTACCTAGACATGTAAAGCACTTTATGTAAAGTACACACTTCTGAAGGTTGGAATCTGTGTGTGTGTGTGTGTGTGTGTGTGTGTGTGTGTGTGTGTGTGTGTGTGTGTGTGTGTGTGTGTGTGTGTAGTCTGGTGAGATGAAGGACTGGTTCGTGGGCCGCACCAATGCTCAGGGTATCGATCTGAATCGGAACTTTCCTGACCTGGACCGAATTGTCTACATGAATGAAAGAGAGGGAGGAGCCAACAACCACCTGCTGAAAAACATGAAGAAGGCTGTAGATGAGAATACCAAGGTGAGTTTTAAGCAACTGCACTACATGTATTACACATGTATACTATTTGTAATGAATGTATTCAAGTTGCACCCATTAATGGCACAGATGTGCAAATGCACCCACAGCTTGTCTAGTCCCAGTAGAAAAGACTGTCAATAGAACAGGACTCTTTGTAAACATGAACCCATTGGCTCCATGCCTGATGGCAGGTGAGGGCTAGAGGGGGTTATACAGCCCCTCAGGATTGAGCTGTGAAGCAGTGGATTCTCTGGAATGATGGTGCTTCGTCCATTTGGATGAAATGGGGATCTAATGTTGCTAATTATTGTATGAATATCAAAAGATAATTCAGCTCAGTACCAACTTATTTTTACTAGTTCTAAGTAATTCTATCCACTGAATCTGGCAGATATTTTAGCTCATTTCAAGTTGCATTTCTTGGCTAAAGCTAAATTATGTATTGGTTCTTGATTTAAACTAACTTATCTGCCAATAGAATGGACACATACACAAGTAAAAATGAGTCAAAATTATGTCCTGGAGTCCTGGAGTACCAGTGCTCTGCAGGTTTTAGAGTTTCCCTTAATTCCAGCACATCTGATCTAACTAATGAACTAACTGATGAGCCCATGCTGAGCCAAACTGGGTGTGTTCAGCAGAGAAACACTAAAAGTAAGGGAGTGGTACTTCACCAGTGTTTCCCAACCCTGTTCCTGGAGGAATGCCTACTCTTAATGTTTTAGAGCTTTCCCTGCTCCCCACACACCTGATTCAACTAATCAGCTCATTACAAGCCCTTCAGAGTTGCAAGAGGTGTGTTAAAGCTAAAATGTGTAGGACAGGTGTGCCTCCAGGAACAGGGTTGGGAAACACTGTACTACACAACCAAAACCACAGTTCTACTGCAGTAATCTCAAAATGAGAAATATTAACTTCTCTTTAGGTTGGACCAAATTTTGACACCTTTGACACCTGCTATTTTGGTTACAAGTTACAAGCTCTGGACTAAACAAGATAGGTGTGAAAGGACCTTCAGAATATTTGTGAAAAGTTCATAACTAGGTAGCAAGAATAAGTTTCATCTTTAGAACGATTGGCCAGTTATATTTTTGAGAAGTGTTTCCTAATATTAAGCCCTGTTCTTATGTGTGCTTTCACACTGGCTGCAGCTTGCTCCTGAAACGAAGGCAGTGATTCACTGGATCATGGACATTCCCTTTGTGCTGTCTGCCAACCTTCATGGAGGAGATGTGGTGGCCAACTACCCATATGATGAAACCCGCAGTGGTGAGATAACACACACATTTACACACAGTATGAGTAAGCATGGTGTAGATTGAAATAATGAGGCATTGCATAGAACATAGAACATAAAACAAACATACACACATATCTACACATTTTGGGTCACAACTGGAGCTTCCGCAGCCTTGTTTTTTGTGTAGATATTTACGTGCCTGTAGGAGAACACATAACTGTGTGTGTACATGTGGTCTTGTTAAGCGTTCTCTGCCCAGCTCCACAAAACAACACCTGTTTAACAGCCAAGTTTATGAGCCTCAGTAAAAAGCATGAGGGAAGGTTTAAAAGCAGCAGAGGAACAGGCAAAAAAGAGAGAGAACAGTTAATTGAAAGACTGAAATGAGTAGCAGATGTAACAGCAGGTGGAGTATGGTTATGTGTGGGCGTGCGTGAGTTTACAGTTAGGGATGGATGATACAGCCAAAAAAGTATGTTTTCATAGATTTCAGTTCTGACAAATGAGAAGAGACATTTTAAATCTTAAATATTTTGACTCTCAAGAAAACAAAGGGCCTATTCTGGTGTAATATAAAAATAAAATGAGGGGAATAAGTATATTGTACAGTGTCATGCAAAGGTTTGGACCACATGGTCAAAATACTTGTTCCTGTCAGTGTTTAAATGAGTAAAAGATTAAAGTTACAGTTTATTTTAAAGTTAAGCCCGCAGCAAAGATTTGGGCACTTGGCATGGTTAGTACTAAGTACCACTGCTGCACTGATTGTTTGAGGTCTCTCTGCAGATCGTCAGTTGTGTTTTAGGTTACAGATTTATGACAGCAAAACCTTCAGCCTAAAACTGTCCAGTGTTTGTGGTGTTCCACATTTCTGCCATTTCTTAACCATGTTAGGAACTGACATAAAGATATTTTGTGGACATCAGTTGTTTAACTGTTCAAAGTGCTCTTCAGCTGCTTAGAGCAGCCCATCACTGCTGATTGTTGGCACAAGATTTGAGCAGTCAGGCTAATTATATAGCTTTGAAATGTCTGCTTATGATCTTCTAATGATGATTGAACCAGTCAAAGCCCTAACAAGGTCTGAGAGTTTGGCTGAAATCTTTTAAGGTGCCCAAATTTTATGTAATGTTCCTTTCTTTTTTTAGTCTAAAATTGTGCTTTAACTTTCTGCTTTTTGGAGATCAGTCTCTGCACACAGGACGAGTCATCAGTATTAACAGCAAAGTCTTCAACTTGAACAGTTGCAAGTATGGCTGGATGATATGACTGAAAAACGTATATCTCAATATACCTAAGAGAAAATGACAATATACTATACAATTTGATGAAAACCTAAATGTAGTATAATGTTAAAATATTAGTATTTAACTGTAATTTAAATAATCTTTAATTGTGATGTTTCTATGATATACTCTAAACTCTACAGACTGTAACCAAAATATTTCCAAACAAGCAACCAACTTATGTTCTCTTTTGGAATTACTTCACAGATAGTGAAGAGAGATATTATTTCACAGATAGTAACTTGTGTAACAGATGAAGTATAACGATATGATCATTTTTATATATTGATATATTGATATTTATGATTAACTGCCCAGGGCTAATTGTGTTTTCTGCTAATATCAGATTGATAATAAAAAATACCCCAAATGTACTTTATTATTGGAAAAATATTTAATATTTTTGAATAATATTATTTTGTTGACCCAGTGGATAGAGACCAACTCTGTATCTTTCTTTTTACTCCTTATTACTTTTAGGCTCTACTCATGAGTACAGTGCAAGCCCTGATGACATGGTGTTTAAGACTTTGGCCAAGGCCTACTCCAGCTACAACCCTGTGATGTCAGACTCTAAGCGGCTGCCATGCCGCAAGAATGACGACGACTCTAGTTTCAAAGAGGGCATCACCAATGGAGGGGCCTGGTACAGTGTGCCTGGAGGTACATCACTACATTACATATTCCTTACAGACATTAATTGATGTATTAATCTCAGAGGGAGAGTGAAATTGGCCTGCTCTCCCTCTCTGGATGGTTAGATGGCGCTCTCTCCCCACATCACACTCAATCTGCTGGTCGGCCTTGGTCTGTTATAAGGTATCAGAGCTTTCCTCCAAGCATGTTGGCTGTCCAGCAAGGATGCAAATGGTTTCGAGGCGGTGGTTGATGTCATATGTATCAAAGGAAGCACGTGCTTGTCCTCACCCTCCTAGTGTCAGGAGCATCGCGTGGGATGGGGGAGAGGGATGATAATGTGGTTAGGGAATGGCACTTCCAAATTTGTGGGGAGAAAATCAAGGGTAAAACTACAGAAGTGTGCCTTTATGAATATTAAGTATGTAATATGTAAATGCATGAACATTATGCAGGTAACAATCATAACAATACACATGAAGGCTCAGTAAGCCTGTCTGCTGTGTATATGTACAGGCAAAGTGTCTGCAAATATAAGAATAGAAGAGAGATATTAATAAAAGAGCAGTAATGTCCAGCCATTCAGTGAGTCTGTCAGTCATGTACATGTGTAGATAAAGTGTCAGTGCAATGATAGGATAGATTTAAAATTTATCACATTTGAATGACCTATATGATCATTTATCTTAATATCTTATAAAAATATATTCACTTACTGTAAACTAGACCCCTGAGTTATTTAAATAAACAGTTTTGGTCATCATTCTGGACACAGGCTTTCAAATGTATCTACAACCAAACATATCTGCTACCAAACTTTATTGACAGCTGTGCCAAATTACATCTCTGCGTAACAGCTCTATGTAAGTTATAGAAAAAATTGGTTGGGAATTGGTTGCCCCAGCATTTCTGATTAATTAACCACCAGTACCAGTCTTCATTTTATATTAGATGCCAATTTTTTCAGATTTTATTTACAGTTAAGTAATTCAGATACAGTAAAAATCCTGAAATGACCTCAAAGGTAAACAGTAACCTGCAAATTGCTACAGCTTTTGTGGACAAAATGCTTAGAACAAGACAACAAGTAAATAAACACAAATAGAGCATTATGACTCTTAAAAGCTCTTTCCTATAGAGTAATTCATTAAAGTCAGAGTGTGGTGAGTACAGTTACTTACATCATCAAAACACTGAAGAGCTCTAGTACAGGAGGATCCTGACTCACTCAAATTCACAACAGCATCAACAGCTTGTGTGGTATGTGGCTTACATGACAACACCTTGGGTGCAACAGGCTCTGTTCTGGTTTGTGAATTTTGAAACATTTGGTGGATTTGCAACAACAAAAATAGTTTGTTTGCAGTGAACCAAAGATTAGTGGGTTGTTCTGAAACTGCTGTGGGTGTGCCTAGTTTTACAGGAGCACAGACTTACCATTCGTCTTGTATGTTGTGGTCTTGTATGTCTTCTTATTGGCTTGTTACAAGCACTTCTTGTATCTCAGCTTAACACTGGACTGAGTTTCAGCTGTGAAGAGTAGACTTGGAGCTGCAGGTTTTACAGCCAGAGAGGCTGTAAGGTCTGAAATGAGAACATCAGGCTTGCCTGGGCCACACAGCTCTGCCAGTGGACTACAGACAGACAGTGTAAAACATGAAATAATGCTTTCTGTCAGCTTCAGATCAAACAAAGTTCAGGTGTCCTGATTCATGGAGAAAAAAATGTGTATTTGCATTAGGTTAGCACTAACATACTGTTTGAATCCAACATAAGTGGATTTGAAATTATTGTACAGGGGTGATTTTCCCAAAAGAGATCGATCTTGGCGAATAATAACGAACTAAAGAAAGACGTGAGAAAATACTCAAAAATCAACTCAACAAGCATTTGCCAAAAAGCCGCGCAAACTGGAACTTAACGACTGAGTTCAAAGAACCCTTTGTTTACTCTTCCCCCAAAGAGCATGCTCTGTTGAACCTCAAACATCGATTAAACTCAGTGAAATACACAATATTTATTCGCTATTATGCTCGAAATACACAAAAATGTGTTTAAATCTTTGTTTTCTCACAGATTGTGAAATCTGTTTGGCAGAAGGATGTTCTTGAACGTTGTGAAATACTCATAAACACACACATATGACAACATAAATGAACTATAATCATTTTTCCAGACAAACCTAAAATACCATTTTATATTGTTTGTTAGTTTCTTGAATTAATCTTCCTGTTCATTCTGATTATGTTTATTTCCATTGTATGTTTGTCACTATTGTTAAATGACATGACACATTCATTTTCTCCTCATCATTTCCTCTGTATCATGAGGAAGGCAAATGCCAGCCTTTTTAGTAAGAAGTAGGAATCCCTTCACCCTCCCTCAGAAATGTTTAGTGTTTAGGTGCTGAACTGCACAATGTACTTTGTGAATAACAAGTACTTCAGGTTAATGTTCAAGTGAATTCACACAGTAGTTAAGCAAGGTTTTGGGAAACACTCTTTAATTAACGATGTTAAGTACTAGTTAACAAAGTACTTAGTGTTATGAAGCTTTTGGGAAATCCACCCAGGGTTTTGTCCCAACTGCCTAAGTGACTCTGCTGCAGTTAAAAAGTGTGGGTGAATCAGATCATGACTGTACGTGATCACATGCACGTCAAATGATTTTTTCTTTCTTTCTTTCTTTCTTTCTTTCTTTCTTTCTTTCTTTCTTTCTTTCTTTCTTTCTTTCTTTCTTCTCTCAGGCATGCAGGACTTTAACTATTTGAGCAGTAACTGTTTTGAGATCACGCTGGAATTGAGCTGCGATAAGTTTCCTCCAGAGAACACCCTCAAAATGTACTGGGACCAGAACCGCAATTCCCTCGTCAACTACATAGAGCAGGTTTGTGTGTACTTGGAAATGTTTATTTGCATTTCGTCACAGTAGTGAGTATTTGTTTTTTTGGTTGGGTTTGTAGCTTTGTATGATTGTAGGATGTGTGTGTGTGTGTGTGTGTGTGTGTGTGTGTGTGTGTGTGTGTGTGTGTGTGTGTGTGTGTGTGTGTGCTATATTTCATCCGTTCTGTTCTCCAGGTTCATCGTGGAGTGGCAGGTTTCGTGCGTGATCTTCAGGGCAATCCCATCTCAAATGCCTCTATTTCTGTGGAGGGCATCGACCATGATTTAACCACAGGTGTGTGTTCACACACTCTCCCATTTACTGTGCATGACTTATCCAAACCAGTCTAATCTTCATGATGAAATGGTCTAGAATTACACAAGTTGAAATAATAATGTACACTGGTCAGTCTTGACATTAAAAGCACTTAAGGTTGTTTAAGTCAACTCATGCCACCAAAAGAACATGAACCCCAAAAGATATAGTCCACGCTAGTATTTTCAGTCATTTGTGCTACAGTAGCACTGTAGGATAGAAGCAGATGGACTAGCCTTCAGTCCTACTCGCACATCATTTGTTTCATATCTGCAACACTCCACAAGACCTGCCAGATGGTTTGAAGATGCCCTGTAGTCGTCACATTTTGGATCAGGTGTCTCAGATTCTTATGCCTGCCTGTTTTGCACAGGAGTACAAAGCTCCAGTCCTGGATGGCCGGTCTCCAGCAAAGTCTGTTCCTTCTTCAGACACACTCATTAGTCAATTAGCAGGTGCAGTAGATGTGTCTGAGTAGGGCAACTACCAAACTTTGCTGGAGACCAGCAATCTAGGACTCGAGCTTTGTACAAGAGCTGACTCACTGAATGGTATGTATCTCCCAGTCCTTGACTGAGGCCATTTTAAAGAGATAATGTTACTGTTTATGACTTCTCATCATGTTGGTTGTAATGTTTTGACTGATCGGTGTGTAGCAGCTTGAATATTTTTGTCCCAAAGCAGTGGTCCTGGAGTACTACTGTCCTGCTTGTTTTATTGTTTCCCCAATTTCAGCACACCTGATCCAGCTAATGAATGAACTGAGTAATCCTTGCTGAGCCAAACTGGGAGTCTTCCAGCAGGAGAACAATAAACATGCAGGGCAGCAGTTCTCAAGGACATGGATTGAGAACCACTGTTCTATAGAATACATCAGGGTAGGCCACCCTGGTCCTGGAGCGTCAGTTTGCACATTTTGCTGATTTCCCTGCTGTAACAGATCTGCTAAACCTGGCAGGAGTGTGGCATTCCAGGACCATAGTTTCCTATCCCTGACATACATTTTGATATTGCACTTCTAAGTCTTTGACTCATGAAAATAATGAGTATGAACAACATTTAATTCAATCTTTAACTGAAGTGTATCATTTAAAGAAGTGATTTAAAGGTATGTGTGATTCAAAACATCAGATTTTAGAAATGTCTGAGAATTAACATATTTAGAGGGCAAAGGCTGCCATCATGTGGCTGATTCAGGTATTACTGAAGCAACAGATATGTTAAAACATTCTCTATTTTTTAAAACAGCTTTCTCTCCCTCTCTCTCTTTTCCCCCCTCTAGCTAAGGATGGTGATTACTGGCGTCTATTGACTCCCGGAAACTACAAAGTTTCAGCGTCAGCTCCGGGATATCTCACTGTTATCAAGAAAGTGGCAGTCTCTAGCAGCACTGCTACTCGGGTAAACAATCACAAACACACACCTCTTAAGCATGCACTCATACACACATGTATTTACATGTACGCAATGTCAATCTCTGACCTTTTATCAACTTGTTTTTGGGGACAATTCAGAGCATCATGAAATCTCAGCTTGCACCACAATACCGTGTTTTTTTTTTTTTGTTTTGGTACTATTCTGTACTGTGTGGTACACATTGTTTCCACTACAGAATTTCTGGTAAAAAATAAAAAATTACAGGACAGGGTTAACGTTTGTGGCATTCAGCTGATTTACAAGGTTATTCACATTACAGAAGCAGGCCAGAGTGAGAAAGCGCACATAACGGGATAACCTTACATAGTCAGCAATAATGCTACATCACATGCACAGCCAAAGTGTTTGTCCTGGAGAACAAACCTGAATCATTTGCATATTTCATGATGTCAAACCTACCTACCAAGTTTAATTTCTGTTGGTTGATTCATTCTGGGTGCAACAATTTGTTTGATGTTGTTGTGTGCTGTTTAAACTCTAACTTTATAAAATAAGCTATCCTTTCTCACTTCTCTATGTCTGTCTTTCTCATTATCTTTTCTCAGGTGGATTTTGAGTTGGAGTCCCTAGAGGAGAGGAAGGAGGAAGAGAAAGAGGAGCTCATGGATTGGTGGAAGATGATGTCAGAGACGCTCAACTTCTAACCAGCCAAAAAAAGTCACAACTGTCAGGTTCTGATTGGTGGAAGGTATCAAGAGCATCCTGGGTGTAAAATATTTAATCATTGTTGTATGTGTGCTCACCCACATTATGGTAGCTAATCTTTTGAGGGGCACTACATGTGGACTTTATCATACATATATAAATAGTACCACCCATATACTCTATTATAAGCGCTGCATTCATTCTCATGAAGATAATGTTGGGATCTTAAAGATTATGTTAGAGCAGAATCAGTAACTCATTGATGAAGTCCTAATGTGGCGCCCCCCAATAAAGAGCGATAGATTTCACTAAATGTCTTATCGATGGGTTCTTCTTCTTTTTTCGGGGCAAATATTGATTAACATCTAGCTTATAGGTGTTGTTGCTATAAACTTTTATCACACTGACGGTGTGATTTGATTGATTGGTCTAGCTTTCATTTTTTAAACCCCATGCTGAACATATCGTTATTGTGAGGTGTTTCTGTAGCTGCGCTCACCTCCTCATCCCACCAACCAACTTGAAAGCACTGTGTCGTGAACGAATGTACGTGTCCAAAATGACTCATATCGATCACTACAGATTACGATTGTGACCAATCACGACTGAAGCCAATGTCAAAGTCTCTGACAACTGATCATATTTATGCTTTACATCTCTTTCTCTGTTAAACACTGTCCTGTGGATTTTAATGTTTCTTTAAGTTGTTGTTCTTTTTTGCTATTTTAAAAAAGAGTTGCGTTGGTGACTCCTAACTAGTTTGAAACATTCTTGACTATTTAAGCTGATTTTGAGGAATGCTGAAGAGGTTTGTCAGTGAACTCTTTTGTTATTAGAAGTCTATAGGAACTTAAGTAATTATATCATAGTTCTAAGCTTGTATTATGTATGTTCTTAAAGTTACAATTAGAATTTGAAGCATTTGCAAAGGCACAAATTCTGTAAACATGAGATATAGAATGATCTGTAGGTTTTTGTAAACTATACCAAAATGCACAACTGAACGATCTACAGTCTTTATTTAATGAACGCTGTGTAATATACAAACTTTGCAACTGTAAATGTCTGTTTACCCTATATATGTATCATGAAGAGAAGTATGTTTGAAACTACACAGCAAAATCTCCGGTGTTATATTATCATCTACAGCAATGCGCTGGTCTTCAATGGGAGCTCCAAGAGTGTCTTGTGTACGCTTTGACTGAAGGTGTTCATTTAATGCTCTGATTTTACTGTTCAGCAGCACTACACACAAATGCACATATTAACCCTCCCCCCAACACACACACACCCTCTGAAGTATTAATGACATCATAAAACTGCCAAAACTTCGAATGCTTCAATATCTGTATACAGAGCTTTAGGAGATGTTCCAGTCATATCAGAGTTAAACCCAAAGCCATAACTCAAAAGGTGATTTAAAACAATGCTTTTGTTCCTTTCTGAAATTTAAGTGGTACGTCTTGTATATGAATGTAACAATGATTTCAGCTGAATTCTGCAGTTCACAAATTAAACTTCCCTTTCTGTTGTCAGTCTGCTGTCTGTTTTTTTTTCTCTCATTTTCTGCAAAACATGATTTCTCTGCAAGTTAAAGCATCACAGATGTATCGATCTCATGAGATCGATATTAGAACTTTTTCCTCACGTTTTGCTCTTATCCAGTCTAAAGTCTAGTTTCTCTTTCTGTCATAAGACACAATAAACTTTTATTACTTAGATAAGATGCATAATTAAATAAGATTTTATTTCAGCTTGCTTTCTTATTTTTAAAGCAGATAGTTTGGCTTGTTTCAGGAAATAATGCAGATACATTTGCTTGTTTAAAAGTGTGCAGATAATGTTCCCATATTTTTAAGATATAATCAATTTAAATGTAAGTTTAATTTGAGTTTCAAGAAATGCAGATAAATTTTTAATACTCTTAATAAACTTTATATTTGTTTCAGAAATAAAGCAGATTATTGTTTTCCTTGTTTGATAAATAATACAGATAATTTGAATATATAAAGATGTAATATTGCTTGTCTTAATAAATAATGCAGTTAATTTCATGTTTTAAGAAACAATGTGGTGATGGGTTTAAGAATGCAGAACATAGGTTAGGTTAGGTTTGCAGAGAAGTTCATTTTCTGTGTTTTAGAAGGCATATGCAGTGTAAAGCAATAATGCATATTTTAAGCAATCATTTTAGTTTACATTTAATTGTGCATGTATAAAAATAATTCATTTCAAGATGATTTTGCTTGTTTTATGAAACCTTTGTTCGTTTTAAAGAAATTATGCAGGTACATTTGCTTGTTAGAATAAAGTGAAGACTTTTAAATACTGTAACAATCCTTATTTTTACTTGTCAGCTGATGCAGAATCACACCAGATGAATGTGTTTTTTAAACTGAAGTTGAAGCTTGCCCTTTGCTATTCTTGTTATTATTCTATTATTTCTATACATCTACCTAACCTGCTCAGCTGGAAGAATGTTATCTCGTGCTACAACAAAGAGTAATTCCAATAAAATAGCATAATTAATGACCAGAACTGGCGAAACAAAAAATATTTTCAGTTTGTTGCCTTCCTTACTAACTACATATTTTAGCTGCTCCTAGTGTTAGCCTCATTTTGGTAAAACCAATGAGTAAACTAACAATAATAAAACAAAAAAAGGAAGTATCTGGATAAAACCCAATTTATATAATGTTACAGTTATTTTATCACCATAAGAGCAGCTTTATCTGGGAGGGGGATATTAATGTAATAATTTTATTCCAATCATTTTAAACCATTTCTGTTGATCAGTTTATTTTACAATGTTCACAAAGTAATGATATTTCAGAAAACAAAGTCACGATGAACCTGCTTCCTATTTTAAACAGTGCTCTACTGTAATATTCTATTCTTTCATTTTACTTTCTGCCCTTAGGTAAAGTTAGCCAGCTTCTATTGTCTGAGTCCCTGGATGCTTGTGTAGCAGATCTGAGCAGCCACTCTCATTATTCTTCCCTTGCCTATCAGTGGAGCTGGGATCAATAGTATTGATCAAGATGGAGCCAGCGCTCTGGTGCAGCTCGACAGTCGGCCTAGCGGGACTTCAGAATGCCTAAAGCAGCAATACTGTCCCTCCAAGGTGGGCCTGCCTCATTACTGAGAGCACAGCATGGTAAGAATAGCATTGATATGTATTTAATTAAAGACTAAAAATAAACACAGGCCACAGTCTCCCCCGGGTGTTGACCCCCATATTTAATTAAATGAATTAAACAACAGTACAAAGTTTTCACTGGCAATTATTTTTGGACTACAGTCACTTGTTTGTGCTCATGTTTTTGTTTGGTCTCTCGTTCTCTTTCCTCCTTTGTCTCATTGTTCTATATTCAACTTTCATGTACACTCACTGGCTGCTTTATTAGAAACCCTTCCCTTGTATCTCCACTTTGAATTTGAATTTTTTAGACATCACCTGTTTGCCGTCCTTCCTCTGTGGTCAGTTTCATTGGTTTGTTTGGTGGACCATTCTAAACCAAACACTGATACCACCTAATATTCTTGTACCAGCATGGCACTGCTGTATACTGCTGTGTAGTATCTGGTCAGCAGCAGTTCTGTGGTTAGAAATGGATCAATGATGACTGACATAGAAGGAAGGCTGATAAATTCTCTGAATCTTCCTTTCTGTCACATCCCAAATGTGATCTGGTGGATACAAATCCGGTAAATCTGAAAACCACTGAACAACACTGAACTTGTCACCACCTAGTTTGTGATGACTTTTGCTTTATGACATAAAGTGCCAAGAAAACATTCCCCACACCGATCTGAGCAGAAATCGAGATTCATCAGACCAGCCTATGTTTCTCCAGTCATCAGCTGTGCCATGTCTGTGAGCCTGTGCCCACTGCGCTCATGTGCAAATCATTACTCAAAACAAGTTCTTGAGGCAGCTCTGTCTCTGAGGCAGAATAAACACAATTTATAAACACAATCAGACAATAACCAAGCTCAGGGCTTTATATGTGGGTGAAAGGTGTGCAATACAGTTAGATTTTGTTGTTTGTTTCTAAGAAATTATTTTTATTTGATGTTTGTTTCCCAGAAAACTCCCTGTGAAACTAGCCAGGTAGCTTTTAAGGTGCCATTTTCTTTGGTTGCTTGCTTATTAGCCATCTAGGCAAGTAATGTGCTGGCAAACCGTCAAGAATGCTTCCTTAGCTACTGAACATGTGAGTTAATGCTGCATTTACGTAATGGAATCGAAGACCTGCCTCTTAGTGTGACAATGTTATGTGAAAAAACATCATGGTTCTCTTCATGCTGGAATGCAGTAAAGAAAGGATTGGATAGAAGCTGTGAAATGCTGTGAAAATGCTTTAATTGGTTGTTGTCTGAACCAGGTTTGTACTCCCTCAGAGGGCTGCCTTCAGAACCATTTTGAGTAGTAATTTTGCAAACGAGCATCCACTGCAGCCTTTCTGTTCTTGGCAGACAAAATTAGAACCTGATGTGGTCTTCTGCTGTTGTAGCCCACCCTCTTCGAGATTGTTTATTCTGAGATGCTTTTCCGCTCACCACAGTTACTGTAGGCTTTCTGTCTGCTCCAACAAGTCTGGCATTTCTCTGTTGACTGCTCATTAGTAACACTAGTAACTCTAGAGACTGTTGTGCTGAGATCAGCACATCATCGATTCTACAAATACAAAGACCAAGCTTGTCTGAAAATTTTATACCACAAAATTACATTTGTCCTAAGGCGTTGGACATATCTGCTTGATTTTATGTGCTACATTGCTGCCAAATTATTGGCTGATTAGTGTCTTCCTAATAAAGTGATTGGTGAGTATATAATTAAAAGTAACTTAGCAAAGAGTTTTGTGCTTCTTAGTACATTCAGTACCAAAGTTTCTGAGGAGCTCTTCTCCTATTGGGCTCTTTTTTGACTACAGTGATCTAAAAGCTGGAAAGCAAAGCTCAAAAGATATAGAATTATGTCAAATTACCTAATAAAGGTTATGTCAGCAATGTTCTTAACAGCTTTGGACTGTTATAACAAAGCTGTGTATATACTGAAAAAATCTGAAGCTCAGTGTGTTTTTAACACAAGTGTAACAGATTACATTTTCAAACCTATTTTCAGTATAAATAAAAATAAAGAAAAACACATCAATCAAAACTAGAATTTTTCACCAAACTGGGTAACTGGTTACATATTGTTCAGAAATTTTCAAGGTTTATCTATTTCAAGGAATGATGTGGCCATTTCTCTTCACTAGACAATAGAGGGCACTATAATTGAAGACACTTGACAGCAAGGTTGCATTCAGTTTTTAGGTGAATTGACCAGCCAGTGCTTTCCCTGATACAACCTGATTCTGCTAAAGCCTGGAAATTGACATGCTCTGGACTAAGCAGTGTGTATTATTAAATGAACAGTTCGGTCTTGTGTTATAAACAATGAAAATGTTCATTCAGTCTGAACCTTAATAATCATACTTTCTCAAAATGTTGACAAAACCATTCCAGTATATCGTTTTGTGTGGCCCCAGCCCACACAAGCACATGCTCTTAAACATTGTCAGTAGATAGGATTTTACATATATCCAATTTGAATTACATACAGTGTAAATGCATGCAAAAAAAGATTTATTATAAATGACAGATTGTTGCGACATATATCGGGGCTTGAAGGTTTGTGTGCCCCTCAGCAGACTCAACAGTCCTAAAAATAGATTAGAACTAAACCCAACAAATGAGACACACATTTGCTCATTTATTTATTGAGGAAAATGTTCCAATATTACATTCTTACATGTATGTATTTACATATCTGTCAGTGACCAAAGTATGTGAACCTTTAGAATTAGAGGTGTTTTCAGTCAGTGGGAGACACTCGGTGTGACTGGGTACTGTTTTGTGTAAAGTACCTTCAAAGTCTGATCTTCACAACATGTTTGTGGAAGTGTATCATGGCATGGACAAAGTAGATTTCTGAGGAACTATTGTTGCTCATCAGGCTTGAAAAGGTTACAAAACCATTTCTAAAGAGTTTGGACTCCACCAATTCACACTTCAACAAATATAGAACATTTAAGACCATTATTAACCAACAAAGATCAGACCAACTGCAGGGTGTATAATGGTCCTTAATGTAAGTATTTCAAGGTAACATCTACACCAGTGGTCCCCAACCCCCGAGCCGTGGACTGGTACCGGTCCGTGGAACAATTGGTACCACGCACAATAAATACCCCCCCAGTGCACAAAAAGAAATGGATGAAGGACAAGGGACAGTAGTGCAAGGACTACATTATTTGTCAGTAAAATAATGCTTCTAAAAAAAATATGCTTCTAAAAAATCCATTTATAAAACATTGCGTCTTGTTTCTCAAAATTTTAGTGTTTTAGTTGATTGAAGCCATTTGCGTTCTAGTACCTCCTTGTATTTTGCTCTATCCATCTGTCCCTTCATTTTAACAAGACTCACAGTCCTTGCTGAGGAAAAACACACAACCTGATGCTGCCACCACCATGCTTTCCTTGTTGAGATAGTGTTCATTGAGGAATGAATAGCAATAGAATTGAGCCATACAAGTTTAATTGCCAAAAATCGAATTTATAATGGGAAATATATGCTTTGATGTGCTTTTCTTAAGTAACGAGTTTCCAACGGAAATGTGACAGAATGAAAATATCTTATCTGTACACTGTGAACCATTTGAAATTATCTGGATTTCTGAAATGGAGTTGGGGGTCAGGTGGGGTGTTGCTCATCCAACATCGTGACCTATTGTCCTGTTGCTGGATCAAATCCACACAGCAATACTCCAGAGTCTCGTAGAGCACCTTCCATAGACAGTAGAGACCGTTCTTCAACAAAAGCAGGATAAACTCTTTTTGATACCCTGGATAAAAAAACAAAGACCAAGAAGCGTTGGTTTCAATTTGTTCAGTATTTTTCTTCTGTTTTACATTTTCACTTGTAGTGTGTGTGTGTGTGTGTGTGTGTGTGTGTGTGTGTGTATGCGCGCATGTATCTGAGAGAGAGAGAGAGAGATAGGAAACTTTGCTTTGACTGGAGGACTGTTTCAAATCCCCCTCCTTCCCCCTGCCCCCCCTTTCCCCTTTTGTTCTTCAGGGTGGCCTAACCTTCTCTTCTTTCGCCTTTTCATTCACATCCTTCTATCCACTCCCCAGCTTTGTGTGTGTGTGTGTGTGTGTGTGTGTGCTTATGTCGTGGACTTCCTTATCATTTCATGCTGTGGCTATTTCTTTTCATGTGGGGCAAAAGTTGATTTCATTAGAGCTTATTAGTGTAATCAGGTGGAACTACCAGTGTGTGTGTGTGTGTGTGTGTGTGTGTGTGTGTGTGTGTGTGTGTGTGTGTGTGTTTTGTACATTAGTAGTAAATTACATTGTGGGAACCAGTAAATTGGTCCTGCCTTTGTGAAGCGCTTTTTTTCTTTTCTACACTGAAAGGAGAAAATCATGTTTACAAGTGTTTTAACTTTAGAGCTACAACAACAGCAAGCAGATCAAATAAAATAATTAAAAAATGTATCTAGTTATGCATTATTTGGCTTACCAGATGATTATGCTTCCCATCTAACATTTCATCATTTTATCAAAACACAAAACAGAGTGGAGACTAAAGCAGTGGTGAGAAATGAAAAATATGGGGAAAAAACATTTTCATGTTAGAAGCTCTGCAAGCTAACTAAGAACCAGCTTCCAAACAAAAGAACATCATTTTGTCTAAACCGCAAAGTTCTTCCTTTACCATGATTATGTTTTGAAAACACAGTATCTATTTATTTTGACCTGTCATTTTAGGTGACTGAACTTTTTTTTGATTTTTTTAAGCTATTCTGCATGTACATCTGACTTATAAGCACTGATGAAGTGCTATATATAGATATAGCTATATATAAGCAGTATACACTCATTGACAAAAATCCATCAAAAGTTTTTGAAATTGAGTGAAACGTTTTATGTGTGAATGTAATGAATAACGAAATGAAAGTATCTCACAAAAGTGAAAATTATATATATATATATTTGGACAACACTATATAAATGAAACTTACTTAAATGAAAATAACAGTGTACAGCTTGTAAAACAGTATAAATTTACACAAGTGAGTACACCTCATTACCTTAGTGATAATCCATGTTTTGGACTGCTTGCCTTTAGCAAACTGTCTTGTGCATCAGCTTCAGAAGAGGCTTCCTTCTGGGATGAAGACCTTACACACCAGGTTCATGCAGTGTGATGCAGATATAATAAAATATTTGCAAAAATGTAAGGGGGGTAGTCACTTTTGTACTCTTGTATGTAAGTAAATACAATATTAGAGTGAACGATACGTTTTTGGAAAACTACAATTGAAAGAAGGCACTAGTACCCTGTTGGTACCACTAGTCTGGATACAAGATGAGCTTGGGCATGGAGGCATATAGCTTCCATATGGCATATGGCACATTTGCCCACAGATGTCGCAGCTAGGCCTGTAGATCCTGCAAACGTATAGGTTGCCGAAGCTGCCATCCCAGCAAATCCCATAAACCCTTGATTGGTGATAAATTTGGTGACCTGGAAGGATGAGGAAGTGTTGCAATATGGTTGGAAAATTCCTGGGAAACCCTTGCTGTGTGTGAGTCAACATTATCCTATTGTAAGCCCTGCCATGAGAGGCAACGCATGTGGTTGCAGGATGACCTGCCCATATCTCACTCCAGCAGGCAGGATTGATGCTCTCATTGTGAGGCCTCCATACTTGAAGCCAACTGTTTCTGGATCCCAGACAGAACCTGTATTCATTGTTAAAGACAATATGGTCCCTCTTATAACTACTGCTCCCAACTCCTCCCAACATCTTGGTCAGAACAGCCTAGGTGGTGGGCAATTTGTCAAAACAACCATCTTCACCTGCTTCTCTCAGTCCAAAGATGCAATTATCAAAGTCTGTCAACTGTGCAAAATGTTTTCGAGTGTGTCACAGAGGCACACAACCCAAAAGTAGACTCTGACGGCCTGTTTATAGGACAGTGGGGGAAGCACTTTTACCTCTTGCGCTAACATTTAATCAGACAATACCTGTAATAATTTTCAAATCTGCTTTAGACAGAACTGCACGTCAGTCTGTCTATCTGTGTGCACCTTTTTTTGGCAATGACTGCATATATAAATAATGTAAAGTAACATGTATGTATGTATGTATATATAATACTGTACATATGTGGCAAATTTGTTTTACTTATGCCTGGTTACTTACATTGTTGCTGTCCTGCAGAAACCTCATGTCTCTGAAATGGCAGAGGCAGAAGGGAAAAGCCTTCTTCTCACCACCCACATATTACCTGCTCTGTGGTGGTCCTGTGGGATATTGTCCATTGGAGAAATGAGGCTAACAAAGCATGAAGAGAAATAGATGGACTGCAGTCTTTAATTATGAAAATATAAAGTGAGCCTGTATGGTAAGAGGAGCTGATGAAGTTGACATGGAAGTGGTTATAATGTTATGGTTGATTGGTGTATATGTAAATGAGATGCGTGTGGCTGAAAGAAAAAAATCTAAGAGGTCATTGAGCTTTTTTGTCATAACTTCAGTAATAATCACTCATTCCTTGGATTGTACAGTTGTATACGGCAGCGTGTGGGCATGTGCATGAGCGCATGCCTCTGCACGTGTAGTACTGTTTTGAAGAGACTGAACTGCATTTTGACAATTACTTACAGAACACCTTTAAATCCATCTATTAATCATGAGCTCTACTGAGCTACAGTGGGGGCACAGCATGTGACAGCAGTCAGAAAGACAGACAGATGGGAATCTTTCCCTGAAACATGAAGCATGTATGGGCACATTCATATGAGTATGCTTGTTGCCTCCACAGGCACAGAGCACTGGACATTCAAATAATGGGGCACCAGCAGAATTTAACATGGTGTTTGTTTACAGATATAGTCCCACCCTTCAACAAAAAGAGGCAATGAGCTTACTGGTCATGAGGTGGTTAACATGCATGTTAGGAACCCCAACCTCAATATGGAGATCTGCCGAGTGCAGTAGCCAGAAAAATAAATTATGTTTCTGTGCATTATTGATCCCAGCGCTACAAACCATTCACAATGCTTTTGTCAGATTTGATCAGTAATATAAAATTTGCTTTTGTCCTTCGATTTCAAGGATTTTGGCCTCTCCACATACATATCAGTCACTGCATGAATAGAAGATCTGAATATTGTCAATGCAAAGACATCTGGATAGAAGAGCAGTAATGCTCAGCCATTCAGTAAGTCAGTTATGAGCATGTGTAGGTAAAGTGTCAGTTGATCAGGATAAGAGGAGAAATAATGTCCAGCAATATTCAGCGAGCCTGTCCTGTACTGCTCCTTGCTACAGTGCAGCTAAATGAGTGTGTGCTCAGCTGAAAGTGCTCTGCTGCTTGACCAGTAAGTCATGGAGGTGGTGAGATGTGTTGTCCAGGATAGCGGTCAGTTTGTTGAGAGTTCTCCTCACCACCACCGCCTCAAAACTCTCCAGTGAGCATCCAAGAACAAGCCCAGCATTTTTGATCAGTTTGTTGAGCTTCTTTGTGTCTCCACCTTTGATGCAGCCTCCCTAACACACTGCTGCGAAGAAGCCAGCACCCACAACGACAGACTGGTAGAACATGGCCAACCTTTTGCTGCGCACAATGAAGGTGCTGAGCTTCCTCAGAGAGTCTGCTCATTCCCTTCTTGTATGATGGTAATAGGGATGATTATGGTTTTCTTCCTTCTGAAGTCCACCACCATCTTCTTGGTCTTGGTCTCATTAAAGAGCAGGTGTTTGTCAAACTTCAAGGGTGTAGTGGTGTATTTGTGGAGTTTTTAAACACTATAACATTATCAGAATGTTCACTTTTCTGCTTCAAAGTTTGGATCAACTTTGTTTACTGTGCTTTGAGGCTTTTAAGGTTGTGGAGAGCCTTACGTCCTGCAACCCACTTTTCTAAATATCTTCCTTTGGCTATGGTTACTAGTCTTTTGTTAATTAACAGTCCACAATCAAGAAGAATCAACTCAAATCTGACAAATCTGAAAAAAATCTGATTTAAACCTGGTAATATGAATATGTGTATGTGACAGAACCACGTCAACACAGAGCAGAAACTCTAAGACATTTTTCCTACATCTTGTAGAACCCATGCCACAAAGAATTGAGTCTGTTTTGAGATTTTAAGGAAGCCCTGCCCAGAATTACTATAGTGTTCCTGATAACATGTTCTCTGATTGTTTATCACAAAACCCAAATGGACTATCAAGCTTGATGTGAAATGGAAATGTCACATGGTGTAACAACTGCTACAGATATTCTAATACCTGATGCTCGTTGTAAAACCTCTTACATAAGGCATTACCTTTTAACATATTCTAATTTCATGATGGACCATGATGATGCCATTTGAGTCCTTCGATTTGTGCATAATTCACGTCTTCCAATTATTTCAATTAAATGCCTGCTATCAGATCTCCAATATTGTTGTGTGCAAAAGTTTCATCAGCTTAATACAAATGACATGTTTTTATATTTCATAAATACAAGTCAAGGTCAAAACCAGAACACCGTCCCAGTAAAGATCAAGACCAAGACATGTAGAGTCCCTTTCAGAGCTAAGACCAGGATGCAAAACCAAGACTTTGTATTGAAGATCGAGTCAAAACTGAGGCCTGGATATGTCTACTCCAAGCTAAGACTTAATGAATTTATTTATTAATAAATGTATTAATTTATTAATACATATAAAAATTAATTATACATGACATTCCTTTTTTTTCATCTATGACCATGCTATGGTTCTTCCCCTTTGTTTCTGACTTAATGCGAGGCTGTATACATAATTGATCAAATACTGACCAAGGAGAACAGTGACATTGATTTTATTCTAGACATGTTTATGTATTGTTGATGGTGATGGTGCTGCATATAGCAGTTTTTTACACATATCGGTTGTGTCCCCACCGTGAGTAAGAATTTAAAAAAGGATCTTTCAGGAAGGACATCCCATCCCTTCTTGCCTTAGGTCTGCTAGCCTCCTCCAAGTTTCCTGGACCCACAGAAAACACAAGTGACCTTCAGCATGATTGTTGTTGTTTTATTTGTTCCCAACTCATCTCCCTACAGTTTCCACTTAGGCTCTGTCCTGTGTTTTCTGAAAGCATCTTAGATGATTCTTAAGGTCAGCAAGCTCCTGTGTCCTGATAAAAACAGACCCGTGTATATGTATGTGGGAGTGGGGGTGGCGGTGGTGATTCCCTGTAACCTGCAATATGTGAGTCAGCTCAGAGAAGTTTGAGGTTTATCCAGTGCAGCAGCTGCTGCAGGGCATTCAGCCTCACAGAGACAAGCAGTCACCTCCACACACACACACACACACACACACACACACACACACACACACACACACACACCCTACCGCAACTCTGCCACAGCCAATCTGAGCTAATGCACGAGAGGTCATTGCCTGGGGTTTGCACTCACACGCACACACATAATTTGTCTTATATCTTTTGTTGTCTCTCTCATGCAACGCTGGTGCAATTTCTTGTGGTGTTAGACATGGATTAGACGAAGGATTTCAGTGACAGAAACAGAAAAAGCATACTGAATACCACACCATAACGATACTTAATATACATCAGAAAATCCACAATGTTATTACTACTGATAATAATACCTAGGTTTATGTTGTTTTACTCTTGATACACTCCCCTCCGAACGTATAGGAACAGTAAGGCCAATCCCTTTATTGTTGCTGTAGACTGAAAACATTTGTGTTTGACATTAAAATATGAAAATGAGACATGACATGATCAACATTTCAGCTTTTATTACCAAGTATTTACATCTGGATCTCATACACAGTGGAGAAGACAGCACCTTCTGTCTAAACTCATCCATTTGTCTTGTGTGTCCTGTGTCCTGATTCAAACCACTAATTAGCATTAAGAATAGGAAGACCAGTTACCAAGAATTTCTGAGACAGGCCTAAAAATAATGGGACAAATATTATAACTGGTGAGACAAAGAAGTTCCTTTACCAGTGATCTGTGATCTGCTTATGATCGCAAACATACAAGCTCATCTGTGAAACGAGGTGGTGTAATGGCTTGGGCTTATATGGCTTCTTCTGGGATGGGCTGATTAATCTTCATTGATGATGTCATGGATGATGGCAGCTGTACATTGAACTCTGTCTGTCAATTTAAAGAAAGATGCTTCCAAACCGATTAGGAGATACTTCACCATGGACTAAGATAATGATCCAAAACACATCATCAGGGGCAAGAAGTGGAAAGTTTAAGACTGGCCTTATAAATCCCCAGACGTAAACCCTATAGAGCTGCATTCCAAAACAAACACCAACTGAAAAAGGCTGCAGTGAAAGCCTGGAAAAGCAGCTCACAAAAGTTGATCAAACGTTGGTAAGTTGGTCAATGCTTGATGCAGTTATTGCAAGCATATGATTTGCAACTAAATATTAAGTCTTATGCACTTTAATCTATTTAAGTTTATTTGTGCCAATACTTTTGGAACAGCAGGAATAAAGGGATTGGCCTCACTGTTCCAATACTTTTGGAGGGGAGTGTATGTAAAGAATTTGATATCCTGAGCACATGGTGATAATTTTGTTTCTGTTTGGTTCTGTTTCTGAGAATTACAGAGACAAAAACATGTGCTCCATGTGCTCATGTATTTCCTGAGGGAAATGATCCAATAGAACATATTTGTGAGTTGCAAAAGTATGTGAACCTCTAGGATTATCAGATCATTTGAAAGTGAAATTAGAATGGTAGACAATCAGCTGTGGGTGGGTAGCCATTTTATTTAAAGAACAGGGCTGTATTAAGGTCTGATTTTCACAACACATTTGTGGAAGTATATCAGGACATTTCTGAGGAGATCAGAAGAAGAGTTGTTGATACTCAACAGATTGGAAAAGGTTACAAAACCGTGTGTAAATAGTTTGGACTGCATCCATCCACAATCAAACAGATTGTTTACAAATATAGGAAATTAAAGACCATTATTACCCTTGTTGGTTGACCAACATAGTTCACTGCAAAAGTAAGGTGTGTAATAATGAGAGAGAGGTCAGAATGGCACTCATCATAAATTCTAAGCAACTAATGTTCTTTCCTACATTGGCTAATGTTAATGTTTCGGAGTCCTCCAACAGGAGAACACTGAGCAACAATGTTATGCATGGCAAGGTTACAAGGAGAAAACCTCCACCCTCCAAAAAGAACATTGCTGCCCATTTGCAGTTTGCTAAATATAACAAGGACAATATATTTGAACAATGCTTTATGGACAGATGTGACCAAAACAGATTTTTTGAGAAAGGAAATGTAAACAGATTGAAAATTTATTTGTGAAACATGGTGGTGGCAGCATCATTTTGTACACCCTGAATTGCTGCACCTTGGCCAGGAAAGCTGGCCATCAGTGATGGAACAATAAATTCTAAACAATACCAAAAGGTTTTAAAAGAAAATGTCTGGACACCACTCAGTGAGCTGAATCAAGAGAATGTGGGTCAAAAGAACAACCCTAAGCACACAAGTCATTCTTTTTTAGCAGGGGTCACCAACCCTAACATGAGTATAAACCTGCTGGTAGGTAGCTCTACAAAGTTTGCGATTCCTGTACTATAGAATGGTTAAAGAAGAATAAATTGAATGTTTTGGAATGGACCAGTCAAAGCCCTGACCTTAATCTAGTAGACATGCTGTGGAAGGACCTGAAGTGACCTGTTAATGGGAGACAACCCACCAACAAAGCAGGGTCGAAGCTCTTCTGCAAGTCGATGTGCTGAACTAACAGTTACCAGATATTGCTGCACAAGGGCGATACCAGATGCTGAAAGCAAAGGTTTTGCCACCCACAGATATGTAATATTGAATTTCTTAGGCGATACAAACTGTTAAGTGAATTAAAGTGAGTTGGATTGTCTTCCAGTGGTGGGTTAGTGAAGATGTAGAAATGAATGATGGACTCACTGTAAGAATATTAAACCATTCTTCCTCCAGATCTCTTTGTATTGATTTAACTCTTCCTCTCCTATCCGGATGTAGAGAGAAGCATCCCCTCTGCTTGTCCTCCATCAATCCCTCCATTCCTCTCTGCGGTGTAAATCGATGGATAGATTGCCTGTGGAGAAACAGAAGTGGACAGGGACGAGTGAAGGACAGAAAAAAGAGAGAGGGAGAGAGACACAGAGAAAAGAAAAGATACAGTACAATGAATTCAAAATGACAGTGAATGTGTGTGTGTGTGTGTGTGTGTGTGTGTGTGTGTGTGTGTGTGTGTGTGTGGTGAAAGTGCTCACAGGCATGTCTGAGCTTTCTGTCCTTCACTGACCACCTCGTACTGCCACTGGCCAATATGGTGGATGTCGAGCAGTGTGTAGTTACATTTATAAATTAAGAAGGCCTAAGTATTTTCACATGTGGGGATTTGTTCCCTTAAGCGATCACGAACAGAGAGTGTTTGCCTTTCACAGCACGTACAACAATGCGATTCAGGGCATGATCACTGAGATTCTAATTCAGAATGACGGTAGCTTCCCCACCTCCAGCTATCCCACCACAGTGACTGCTGCCCAGGCCAAGCATCCGAGATCCACATCTTTGGCAGCTGTGTGTTTGTTTTGGATGGCGGTTAGTTTTCATTTGGAATATGCTCTTTGGAGTGTGTTGTGGTTGAGAATGGATCAGACAGCAGGTTTAAAGGAACTTTCCAGAATAGTTAGCATTTAGTGTGTTATTGTCATGTTGTTATATATTTCCTACCATTCTACTAATGTTTTCCTACCATATTAAGGCTGTGTAATGGCCAGAACCATCAGGATATGTCCATACTGAAAAAAAAAACATACTGGTCATCTCTTGCCTTTGCCCTGGATAGAGTTTGTTTGAGTTTGATAGTTTAGTTGGTCATGACCAACCTGACCAATCTAGACAACAAGTATGACCAAGCTTTACCAAGCATATTGACCAGCATGACCACACTGGGCAACCAGAATGACAAGCACCACCAAGCTGGTTAACTAGCATGACCAGCTCCACCAACACCACCAAGATGTCAAATATCACCAAGTTGGTTTACCAGCATGAACAAAATCAAATGCAACAAATACTATGCTGGTCAAGAGCTGGTAATCTAGTTATCTTACCAGTATAAGGCATGTTTTCACCTGGATTATCTTAACCATAAACAACTAGTCTAGACCATCTGAAAGCAGCTACCAGCCAGTGTGAGGGTGAGTCCTGTGAGGGAAGTTTTTTTTTTAACCTTTATTAGATATTTTACTTTCCTTTTTCTTGCACATCTTTACCCAACTCCAACAGCTGTAGCCTTACTCCTTCACTACCTTTGTTGCCTCCGCACTCCGGTTAACACCCACTGCCCCCATAGCCCTTATCCAAAGACCCTCATCCCCTCTAGAGGAGACATCTAACGTGAAGAGAACGCTGGAGAAGCTCAAACTAGGAAAGGCAGCCAGACCAGATGGAATCGGCCCAAGGGTACCGAAGGTCTGTGCCACTCGGCTGAGTGAGATTCTTAATGTTTCTTTAATCTGAGTCTGATTAAAAAAAAAACTTGTTCTTGACTGCAATAACAAGTGCCTACACTGTGGAAAAAATACTGTCTGCTTCCTGTTTCAAAGAAGCCATCTGTTTTTCTTTCAATCACTTCAGACCTGTGGCCCTCATATCCCATGTCATGAAGGTCCTGGAAAGGCTGGTGCTACATCTCAGATCTCAAACCTGTTTGTTTATCAATCAGCAGGTTGGTGTGGATGATGCATTAATCAGAAGGTACACTGCCATCTGGACCAGAACAACACCAGAGTGAGAATCTTTTGACTTCTTGAGTGCATTTAATACTATCCAACCCATCATGCTTGGGGACAAGATGGAAAAAATGCACGTGAATAAGTCCATGATAGCGTGGCTCCTGGAGTACCTGTTCACCTGGGATGATCACCACCCCACCTCATCCTCAACTCCACAACTAATCCCAAAAGTATTGGATAGATCACCATCATTCCAGAGAATACAATTCCACTGCTCTACAGCTCAATTCTACTGCCTTACAGCTTATACCCCTCTAGACCACACCTGGCATTAGGCATGGTGGTTATAGGTTCATGTTTGTCTGCTCCAGAGAGTCCTATTCTATATGCAGTACTCCTCTAAAAAGACTGTAGCTGCGTGTGTGCATTTGCACATATGTGTCATCAATGGTGCGACTTAAAGTAGCTGAATGCATTCATTTAAAAGGGTGTCCACAAACATTTGGACATATATTGTATGTATCATGCTTGTTAGTTATTTTACTAACATTTGAGCTTGTCCTATTGTTCTGACGAGTCATTTCTGGCACAACCAAACAACCATGTTACCTATTCATTTTTATTATTCATTATCCTAGTTTTAGCAAATTGTTTAATATTGTGCAGTTTCACAATAGTTACGTAAATCACGTAAAAAATAAATCTTACAACAATTATTCTATATTACAAAGGTGGCATACAAAATATGTATTTAACCCATCTAAGACGTGCACGCAAGTGTGTACTTCTGTGTTCCTGGTGTCTTTCCATGATCTTTAGTATTATCTCACCAGCCATAATAGTAACCCCCATTAACTAAATTATAATGAATAATAATTATTATTATTATAATAAATAATAAATAATTATAATAATTTTACATTGTGCTTAATAATGAATCCCTCAACAGATAAATCATTACACAATGTTACCCAAACTTCTTGTCCTGGAATCTGGGGACATTTGTTCCCCACAAAAACCTGAATACACATACATGCACACTTTATCAGAGATGTCACAATCCTTCCCATGTCCGTTCACAAACATGCTCCATTTCCTCTTCCTGATGCAGAGGGGCTATGTCCTGTTGGATGGGATTGGACACCTTCGCTGTGAAATACTCTGCTGCCCTCAAAGCTGCAGCTGGTCGATCCACTTGGTCTTATCTTATCTGGAACAGTCCACACCTTCACTGTGGGTGATAGAGAGAAACATTGGTGAGCTTGAAAATCACACACACACACACACACACACACACACACACACACACACACACACACACACACACACACACACACACACACTTTTTTTAGATTCAGCCTGCATAAAATAGTAGGTCCTCATTCCTTTTCAGTATCCTAAGAACAGCAGTAACCAGAACACTTGTTACCGTAGCCTCACATTAGGGGTTTTCTCCTGATCTGGTTCTCCATTATTGTCAGCCAAAGAGCCACCATAGCTACTTAAAACAGTCACTCTGGATGTAGAGCATCTACAGTTACTGGCAATGGAAACACTTGAGACATGATGTAAAGTATGTCTGGCAGTGGGCCTTGGAAATATTGGAGATACAATGTAGTCACTCCAGTAGCAGGTCATGAAAATATGCAACCCATGATGTGAAACAACTTGATTGGTGAGCAATGGAAACATCCTAGCTGCAATGTGTAGTCACTCTCGCAGAATCCGGGCAAAGAAATCACACAAGGAAATCCAAAAATCAGAGTCACATGCAGATCAAATGAACCAGAGGTGCAGAGGTGCAACACCAGGTTCATTAGTGACATAACTCCCACCTGACGATTGGCCCCAACTGATCCCATGACTCTACGCAGAGGATAACCCCTGGGAAGGAGGGCAGGATGATCTGGGTGATCACTGTGAAACACTGAAATCAAGGAGTCGTCAAGGATATCACATGCAGGAAATCACGACCACTCCTCAGGTCCTTAACCCTCCCAGTCCACTAGGTAGAACAGTCAGCCTCTCCAGCATTTGGAGTCCAACAACACTACAGTCTGGGTCCTTGTCAATGTCTAGTGGCAGGGCAGTATATCCAGTGACCCTGGGACCTGACAAAAAGAAGAAAGGTTTAATCAGAGACAAGAAAGGTAGCAGAAATACAGTAGTGAGCAGACAATTCCAATCTATATGACACTGGAATAACCTGTTGGACTATCTTAAATGGCTCAATAAAACAGACATAACTTCAGAAAATGTCAAATTTCTTTATTTAGTCTCTGAAACTGGCCATTAGAATTGGGACGATAGCCTGAACTAAGACTTACATGTATATTTGCAAAGTGCTCTCCAGACTTGAGATGGGCCTCTGGGAGTAGGGGCCTCTGTTGGGTACTATCTCCTCTGTTCTGGAAGGCGTTCTCAAACAAAATTTTCTAATGGCACTAGTAAACCTGAACGTGATGTTTCACACTGAGTGTAGACTTCACATTGCTTTACAAATCTTTGTGTTGTCCATGGAAGTGGGCCACCAATATCTACAATGTAACAGTTCCCTGGTTAGTTGTTTGCCTGGATGACCTGAGCTAAGAGTAGAATGTATCAAACTCAGTAAGCAATTGCACATAGTTGCAGGTACATAAGTCTTACCCACTTGACAATCATTCAGAGCGCAATTGGAGGCTTGCTCCAGCTGAATTTCACTGTCGATGTCCCACATTACTGGGGCTACTACAAAGGAGGGAGTATGGTCTATGGGTTGCTATTACATATTTTGTCTGGGTCATAATGTGGGTCAAAGGCTAATGTGATAATGCCTTAATGTGATAATAGCCTTTCCATTCTTAGATCCTGATTGATATGTTACAGAGAAATTAAAATGGTTGAAAAACAACAACCAGCGAGCTTGCCTGGAATTTTGCCATTTAGGAAACCTGATGTAATCAAGGTTACAAGGGTCAGTAAAAATCAGAAAGGGGTGCCTAGCTCCCTGCACCCAGTGCCTCCATTCTGCCAAGGCATATTTCATAGCCAGTTGCTCCCTATTACCAATGTCATAATTTATCTCAGCAGAGTTCAGATTGTGTGAGTAGTACACACATGGGTGTAGTTTGGGAGGTGTTCCTGATCTTTGGGACAGCACGGCTCCAACTCCTGAGTCAGAGGCATCAACTTCCACTTCAAAGGGTAGCTCTGGATTAGGGTGCTTGAGAATGGGAGTGGAGGTAAACCTATCTTTCAGTGCTGTGAAGGCTTGTTCAGCATCCACAGACCAGGCTAAGGTTTTGCTTTTTCCTTTGTGCAGCAATATAAGGGGAGCAGCAACAGTACTCAATCCCTGTATAAAGTGGCGATAGAAATTGGAATATTCTTGGAAGCATTGCAGTTCCTTAATGATTTTATATCTGGGCCAGTTGACCAGAGCTTTTATCTTCTCAGGATTCCTACTAACACCACCTGGTTTAATATTGTACCCCAAAAAGGAGACTAACATAGAATTCACAGTAACAAATATTTGGTGGTCTTCAATACTTCTCTGACATGGCAGACAATGTTTCTGAAAGGAAGATCAATATGTCATCCATAAAAACAATCATGTGTTTCAGGTCTTGGAGCACTGGAAAAACAGATGGAGAGCAGGACAGCCCACATGGCATTGCAAAGTTTTCATAGTGCCCTCTAGTGGTCATGAAAGCTGTCTTCCATTCATCTCCTTACTTGATGCGTATAAGGTTATACGCACTTCTAAAGTGTAGTTTCATGAACCATTGAATTTTTCTCACTTTTTCAAAGGCTGACGGAACTAAGAGCAATGGCTAAGGGTACTTTAACTGAGATAGCATTAAGTTCTTTGTAGTCAAAAAAGTACCTGGCAGCACTGGGGGACACTGAAGGTCTGATATGGCCCATAGCTAAAGCTTCATCATTGTATGTTTCTTGGGTTTCTAAGGCATGATTTGTCATTCACTGAGGGGGGGCAGGGTTGGCAAGGTCTGATCTCCCTCGTAAGCTTCCATTTACTGCACAGAAGATTGTCGCTGGAAATGGTGGCATCCATTAATTGATCAAGAGTCATATCAAAAAAATTCAACCTGAAGATCATCTCGTAGTCCCTTCCGAAAAAGGGTGGATTAGCTGGTGTTTCATTGTCCACAGCTTGTTCTGAATCAACTATGGGCATTTCTACAGCAGGGGGAACTAAACACTGTATTAACCCTTGAAGCAGATGAACTAACTCCTCCATCTTTTGGTCCTGGGTAGTCATACACTGTTCAAACCCTGCTGGATCCATGGCAGGCTATGTCTTTTGGTACACAAGAAGAGGATAATGCAAGGAAAAAAATCAGTTACTAAGATGCTTCAAAATGCACAAAAAACAAACAAGACATCACATTTAGATACGAAAGTACTGACCCAATGACAGAATAAGTGTGTAGAAGTTAATACTGAGGGATGAGTGACCTCCCCTGGTGCAGAGGCACAATTCCAAGGTCATTGGTGACACTAAATTTGGCAGCCGGCTGTGGAATCATTCATACAACGATTGAGAATAAATGCCAGGCTGTGGAAATATTTAAGCTGGGATGTGGAGCTGGGACCACAACAACTGTGATTGGTTCATTTGATACCATTGTAATTCCTCCTTCACTGCAAATGCTAAATTCACTTGAACATGGATTGTTATGCATACACCAATGTAAGATGAAGACGATGCAGAAGATGAACTAAATCATCACTAGTAAACAAAAGTAACAGTCCTTAGCTTAAACTTCAACATTGTAGTATGGCAAGAAAGTCAGTATAGTGGCACATAAATCCCATTGCCAGGTTAGTGTTTTGGCAGAAGGCCATGGAAATGCCCATGCCATTAAGCTATTAAGAGTTATGACAACTTAATATCGGGAAATAGGATAGGATAGGATAGGATAGGATAGGATAGGATAGGATAACTTTATTGATCCCTTCGGAGGGTTCCCTCAGGGAAATTAAGGTAACATAGTCCACACCCCAATCTCCTCCCCCTCAGCCTATATAACACCTCACTCTCACTGCATCATTGTGTTGAACACCTTTGCATGTTGTGTTGTCGCACCACATGCTCCCTACCACTGTTTGGCTTCTTCTTGGACATCAACCTGGTAGCCACCAATGGCAAGCTCATCTCATCTACCTTTGGCCCTTTCACCTCTGGCCCTCCTAGTCACACCCCCAGGCTGTGACCTGTGGTGTCTATACCTGTTGTGCCTGATGGTGATGCAGCTTATACCTCTTCATCCCAGGGTGGTCACTCCCAGGCAGTGCATTCTCTGTCCTCTTTTCCTGCCTCCTTGTGTTCTCTGCATTACTGGTGCTAATCTGTTACTTAGTCACAGCCATTTGCTTCACCTCCTGCAGCTTCTTTCATCACTGACTGGACAGTTTCTGGCTTGCAAAAGGTGTTCTATCAGCCAACAATAAAACTGTTCCTCACCTCCAAATCCAGCTCCTGGCACAGGAGGGGTCTCAGCCACACCTGGGTCTCAGCCACACCTACAGGGTGTAGATGTACCCACTTTGCGGTGCCCTTTTACTGTCCCCATGGCCTTGTGCTTTTGTGCCTTTCTCCCTATACTGTGAAAGCCTCTGCTCTGTCATCCCTGCCCATAGACAGGAACTGGATATCTGTCTTTCAATGTTGTTGACCTCGCAGTTTCCTTCAGTGAGTCAGGATTCTTTGAATATCAACATGCACTGCTCTCTGTGCACACTTTGGCCTGTCTGCAACAGTGGAACATTTCCACATACAGGGGGGGCCTGGATCTCAAGATTTACTGGAGGGTTTTCACAGGTCTACACCAATGGCACATCTACACCAATTCATGGGACAGCCACGAGTGCAACTTATAATTCCTTGATGGCCGCAGTGTGCAATGATTTCAATTCTGCTGTCTGTGTTCTGTGCTTGCACCTACTGTATACAAAGTGTTCAGTCCTGGATTATACTTAATGTTTACTACATTCCGTATGTGATCCAACTTGTGGATGAATTTCTTATCCTTGATGCCCTCTTCTCTCAGCTTGCCAATTGGCTTCCACTGGCTGGGGAGTGCATCCCCTTTTTCTGCCCTAGATAATGGTTTTCAAGTAATGTTTTGTTGGTGTACCTCTTGATATGAAATTGTTGATTGTTGACAAGCCTCTATAATGCATTTGAAGACATTTTGCCCAGTTTAAAGACCTTTAGAGGGTGTGCCTCATTGGACTGAGAGAAGCAGGATGGTCCCAGCCATCTAGCCCATTCTGAAATCTGGACTGCTATGGACTGAAATCATATCTGCCTTAGCAAAGAATCCAGATTTTGGTTGGGTTCTGAGGACAGTTAGGTTTGGGTATGGAGGGCTTGTGGTGAACAATATGTGCAGGACATTCTGCAGCCACATGTTGTGCTTCTCATGTCAGGGCTTCCAATTGGCACTGCCCACACACAGAAAGGGTTTTCCAGGAATGTATCTGCCAGATTGCAACTCCTCCTTAGTCTTTTAGATCACCAGATTTTTCACTTATTGAGCATTTATGGGACTAGTTGGGACTGTCCCATAAATTTTACTTACAAGTGTGCAGGATTTGCACACCTAGATGCAACACCTGTGGGCAAAATGCTGTTGGCAAAGGTGCCACCAGGATGCTGTTCAGATGTTCTATTTCTAAGAAGTATGCAGAAATAATTTTATTAAAACCAATTGTGTACAGTTGATGGTAAATGAGTTACATACTCATGATAAGTATTAAAGGTTTTCTTTGGCATTTCCCCCATAGTCAGGCCAGGAACTGAACTATTGGACCATCTTAGATCCTGCCAGGTATGGAGGTAATGGTGGAGCCAACCCCCTGGATGACTAACAGGACCAAACTGGTGGCAGTGGAAGGTGCACAGCATCTGTAAAGCAGCAAAGGAGGTGTGTGAGTAAAGGACTTTAAAGACAGGTGGGGGCAGTTGATTGGTTAAGAAGGAAGGAAAGGAATTTGGTTCCTCCGGAACACTACAGCAAGCTTTCATTTCTACCAGAAGACTCTCGGAAGTTTGCAGAAAACTTCGGGAGGTTGTCTCAGGTTGACTATGGGTCAAGCCATGTCTTGATCCATTTGTCCATCTCAGATATTTCCGGGTACGCAGACTTAAGATTTTTAGTGAGAAAAGGACAGAGTGGAAAGGTCCCCTAAGCAAAACCCATGAGTGAGACCAGTAAGCAAGTAATCCACAAAACAACTATTGGGGTGAGAAGAAAGAAAGAGGAAGGACAAATACAATCTTGGGAGAGGAAGGTCAGAAGTTCTTTGGACATTGGGCTAGGGCATGCCTCAGTGGATGCCTGCAATGTAGGCACACTTACTTTGGGTCAGGGTGCCTGCACTGACAACAAAATGCAGAAATTTGCTGTTAGTAAATAAACAAATACATTCATTAAAATTATTACTCAAAGGAGTCCCATTAACAGTCCTGAATAGGCGGCCGAGTCAGCTGGCTTGATCAGCACCACGGACAGTGACGGGGTTGGGGCGGAGCCGCCGTAGGTTCTAGGGCAAACAGTAGACAAGTGACCATGGGAAGTGCACATGGAACAGGATAGCATGCAATGACTGTCAAAGTGGTACTCATAAATCAAAGAACCTCTGTACCGTTGACTAAAATCAGCCATCATAGACAAGTACAAGTCCAGCTCTTCCCTATAGTCTGGAAATACACCACACAGCACAGGTCAGAAGTCTTCAAAAATACAGACATCTCCACAAGCAACCATCTGCCAGTTGACAGCAGGGGAAGAGAGCAGCAGGGAAGCCAATTTAACATCCTTAACCAGCAGAATGTTGGACCTCAACCGAGGCAAGACTACTGTGGTGGCAGGCGGAGCAAAGGGCTTACCCAAAGCTGACATCAGAACAGGCATAGACAGGCTGAGGGAGCATAGGGTCCGTGGATGGGCTGGAAAGATGATTGTCTGCAGCCACAGCCGAAGGGTACCGTTGAGGTCAACAGGACAGGTAGATGCAAAGGCGACACCAGACCACTCCCAGAAATGGCATTTGCAACCAGACTTGTCCACCTTGGGTTGAGACCCAATACGCCAGAGAGACTCTGCCATGGCTTGCATCACCACAACCAGCTTGGGACTCGAGATAGCAGCAGGAGCAGGGCAAAGAATAAGCAGGCAGGTGGGACATTTTTGCGGCACAAGGGGATGAGGACCTCCCTTTGTACTTCCCTTCAGGCTTCATGGGCTAAGAGGCCCCAGCAGGAACAACAGTAGTGGTGACAGTAGCCTCGGCTGGAGCTGGGGAAGGATCCAAAACATTAGAAGCCACTGACAGAGCATCAGAAACCTGGATCCTGCGAGTGAGGAAGTGCACCAAAAGTTGCTCCGATGACCAGGAGGACCAAGGCGAATCCTCTTATAGAAGGTGGGCACTGCGCCTTGCAGGTAGAAGAAGGGGACGTGAAACATGGCAGCTGTACTAGATATATGATTAAGGGGGTGAGTGAGTAAAGACCTTTAAAGACAGGTTGGAGCACTTTATTTGTTTAGAAGGCAGAAAGGCGTGGCATGTCTTCTGATAGAACTATAGGAATCCTTCATTTCTTTTCTTGTATCCTGGCTAGAGGTGGCCCAGCAGGGTACTAGCGCCTCCTTTCAATGTACAGTTTTTCCCAAATAAACATGTCCTCTCCTACAAATCTGCAATGACTATATCCAGTGATTATTTAATTGTCACCACCAATACTTTTATCCCCCCCAAAAAAACAACAGATCTGTCAAAGTCTCATTAACCTAGAGGTGCAGAAAGGGTTTCATCATGTTCTCTACTCAGGTCCTGCCTCCTCATAACACATATTGTCAGTGTGATTGGCTGTACCTTTCCCTGCTATCACCTGAGACTCTAGCTACATTTGGTTGTTAACAGCACCAAAACAGGAATAAAAACCTTCCAGCAGGGTTGCCAGGTTCATGGTTTTCCCATTAAATTGGGCTTGTTTGAAAATGAGGTCATGTGTTTTTGGGCTACTTTTACTTATTTACCCTGAACACCAAAATGCTTTCATTACAAACAGTACGAATATGAAAAGTATGATTTACTGATGATGTGTTTTTGAGGCTGTGTTACATAGCTGATGAGAGTGGACAGAAGAAAAGACAATAATAAACAGACAAAACTGTTTGGGCTTGAATTTCAATCCCAATAGAAAGCAGATTGGAAGAACTGTCCAACAGATCAAAATAGCTCTTCGTGTAACCTGAAATTCTAATGACCAGGAATTCAGAAATGACCAGGAAATGGAAAGAAAAAAGTTAACCAACACAGAGGACTGAGAGACGGAAGAGAATACGGGAGATGAAAGAACAGAGACAAGTGAAATTAAGTTTTTAGTCTTAATTGTGTTTCTATTAAATGTTTTTGACGGGGATTTGAAAAGACTGTAAAAGATAATAAGATGAAAACTAATAATAACAATAAACAAATGCTGAACAAGAAGTATAAATTAGATTCTAAAAATAAAAACAGAGTAAGATTGGCAGGAGATTTAAGGTGCTACACTGGTAGGTCTTATGAAATTTATAGTTGGAATGTTTTCTTCAAGTGTCTGTGAACCTTAGATTTTGGGCTTCAGCTTCTGTAGGGTGGGTTTTAGATAGACTTTGGGTTGGATGTTTTTTGCTGTACCTGGCAACCTTGATTTCCATTCATATGAAGGACTTACTGCAGAAGACTCAGGGACAACCCAAACTCTCAGTGGATGACACATGGGTGTCAAAAGTGAGTGAGGATGACAGCAAAAAGAAGAAGGTGGACATGAGTTATTTTTAAAAGAAACGTGTAGAAGTCACTTAAAGTCAAGTTCGTTAATGAAATGAGTCCATCGTAATAACGTTAATGGCAATGCTGGGCTTTGCTGCACAGCATACAGCAGACCAACATCATCCAAAGCTCCTGTTTGATTTTTACTTTGTTGGTTTTGTGGAGATGATGCAGCTCCATCTACTTTTATTATTGCTGATTTATGAGACCAGTAACATATGTATATATGTGTGTGTGTGTGTGTGTGTGTGTGTGTGTGTGTGTGTGTGTGTGTGTGTGTGTGTGTGTGTGTGTTTATGTGTTCATGAAATAATTTTCCATTTGGAATGAAAGTAGAAGATTTTATTTTGGTGAATGGGAATTTACACACACACACACACACACACACACACACACACACACACACACACACACACACACACACACACACACACACACACACACACACACACACACACACACACACATAATGCACTTCCACTCTGCCCTGAGAGGAAACATATCTCACACAGCCAGAGACACAGACTCAAAGAGACACCAGTTCCTGACACACACACACACACACACACACACACACACACACACACACACACACATATGGAGCCAAGGAGTGGTGACTTTGTTGAACACTCTGCTCTATGCTGATATTAGCTGACTGTGTGGTTTAACTCAGATTATAAATTAAATTCCCTTGCAAGTGTACAACTCTCTTTCCTCCTCCTTCCTTCTCTCTCTCTCTCTCTCTCTCTCTCTCTCTCTCTCTCTCTCTCTCTCGTTCCCTGTGAGCAGCTGGCCTCTTTTTGTTTGTAATCCATTAATTACCCTCTTTTATGCTTCCAACACTTTGTTAGTCTAATTCTATTCCATGTTAACAAAGGCTTTATCTTAAACCACTCTGATACTAAAGAGTAAGTTAGAGAGAGAGAGAGAGAGAGAGAGATGTTTTGTTCTCCCGACCTCACAATCATGCCATTTTTTTCATTTATGGTGTCAAAGATAAACCCTTTGAAGTGTTTGTTTTGTTCTCTCTCTCTCTCGCTCTCTCTCTCTCTCTCTCTCTCTCTCTCTCTCTCTCTCTCTCTCTCCAAACACACACACACACACACACACACGCACACACGCACACACGCACACACACACACACACGCACACACACACACACACACACACACACACACACAGACACACACACTCGAACTCGCACTCTCGCAGAGTGTTTAAACAGAGGAAATCCTCTCTCCCTGCAAGTTGAGTGTGTGTGAACTCTCAGGAGAACTGTACCGAGCTCCAGATTGCAGGTCATACATGGCGGTCAAAGGTTATGACCATTCAATCCTCCCACACACGGACAGTGTGTACTGTACTTCAGCGCCTCCTTGGAGTGGTCTCAGCCTTCCCACACTCATGGATACAGGAACACATGAACATGCACACACTCACATAGCTGAGCACAGCAACATTAAGATGCACTATCACCAGGACAGTCTCTTTAGTGCGTTCATCCTCTGTACTTTGATTACCGGTTGGTGAAACCAGGGGCGATTCTAGAATCACAGTTTAGATCATGTTTATCTAACATTCCTCCCACAGTAGCAGCTCCATCCTCCATTATCTACTCTGACATAATGAAATGAAAGCAGGAATCACTGCTCCCAGCACACAGGCAGCTCTCCTTCCAGCCTGTTCAGATGATCTGTTATCTGTTACTGCAGCTCAATCAGTACGGGCTACTCCAAAAGGACCTTTCTGCATTTTCAGGGTGTCCGGTCGCCTGAAGTCACGTTGTTTTGACCTTACTCTCTCACCTGAACCTGTCTCTGTTCTCTGGAAAAACAATCAAGCATCTCTCTCTCTCTCTCACACACACACACACACACACACACACACACACACACACACACACACACACACACACACACACACACACACACAGGACAAATTAGGTGGTATCACCTGTCTCATGTGGAGAAAAAAAACCTCATAATGTCAAAACATGTGTTCAAAAATATATTTTAAACAGATCAAATCTGAAAAAAAAAAAACACATGAAAAGTTTGAGGCCTTTTGCTCAATAGTGCACAAAAAAATGTGGTGTCATACTCACAACATTACAAGCAATCTGATTGGCTGTTTCTATTAGAAGGCAGGACTTTGTCCATAATCTCGGTGAAAGCTGCAGGCTGATCAGCTCTTTTTGCTGAAGGACAGGACCATTGGTCTTTCTCATGACTATAAGGGTGGGAGAGAGAAATGTGAGGGGGGGCTATTGTTTTCTCATGTGTTAAAATATTATTAATAACTTCCAGTGGCACCCATTGATCCCAGACAAGGGTATAAGGGGCTAGAGGGGTATAAACCCCCAAGTACTAAGCAGTAGAACAATGGTTCTCTATGCAATCTTTTGGGATGAGTTGCGGATTTGAGGTGGGGTATTTGTTTTTACCTGGACTTTTAAAAAAGTCAGCCTCCTTTCACTGTGATCTTCAGGGGTTTAAACACTCCAGCAGCACTGCTGTTTCTGATCCACTGGTACCAGCGCAACGCACACTAACACGCACCACCACCATGCCAGTGTCACTGCAGTGCTGAGAATGACCCTCCATCCAAATGATAGCTGCTCTGTGGTGGTCTTGTGGGGTCCTGAGCATAGAAGATCTGCAGAGAAACAGATGAACTACAGTCTGTAATTATAGAACTACAAAGTGCTCCTATATGATCAGAGGAGCTGATTTTTTTAAGAAAGACCAGGATGGTCATAATGTTATGGCTGATCGGCGTATACCCCCCACATTGCCGGAGATTCTTGCTATTCGGTAAAGCTTGACCACCCTTGCAGCAGTCCCTGTAAAAGAGCACAGTTGTGGGCAGAGCATGGGTTGTTCAACACATGTCACACACATGTTACAAAGGATTTGAAAGGAAATCTGTGCACCGTCTTGGAAACGGCCGAGTTGAGTGAGGTGTGTGTGGGGGTCAGTGAGTGGGTGTGCATGCATTTAGAACTGATGACCAAAACCCAAAGTCTAAAACAGGACTGCTGGCACTGGACTTTTCAAACTTTTCTTTGTATCGCGGATCAATAGCGTTTAAAAATAGAGCCCAGTAAGTGCAACATGCATTAATCTATACAGCCAGCAGTGAGACAGACAGCAGGGACTTCCTCCCTCCTTTACCTGTTTTAATGAATGCCTGGACAATGGCAAAATCTTCTGTTCCTTCATTAATGTCCACCTTGGACCATGCAGAGAACGCTGTATAGATTCAGTCTGGAAGGAGGACAGTCTTCATCTTCTTCCTGCACCACACTTACAAACCAGAACAGACATATAGACCGGAAACAAAAGTTTACTAAGCCATTTTAACACACAGCAGGAGTCCGTTTCCGCCCGAGCCTCACACTGCCATGCAAAAGTTTGGGCACCCCTGGTCAAAACTTAGTGAAAAAAGGAGCACCGTGCAAAAGTTTGGGCAATTCTCTCAGAGAGCCTTTACCTCAGTGAGCTTGTAAAGGCGATGGGTTTATAAATACTCATCCGGACACACGCGGGCTCCTCTAAGCAGCTGCCTAACACAGCTTAAGACTACAAAACAGAAGAAAAAGGTAGCAAAGGCTTTTCAGGTGGCTGTTCCCTCAATTCCTGATGTAGATAAGGAATAGGGATTGAGACAGTCATAGGGATTGAGGTCAAGTTGAGGGCTGGAAGGACAAGAAAACTGGACTTAGATCGGGGACAGTCTAAGCTAGTGTTTGTTAGCAGTGCTGGCCAAGCGTCTCCCGTTCTGATCAGCGTCCGGGAAAGGCGATCAGTCATGTCTAATTGATTTGTCTCTCCGTTATAAATGATAGTAAATAACAAAACTATCAGTGGTTCTGGGGACATTCTGAAATGCTGAAAAAGCAAAACGCGGCTTAATGCATTCAATCAATAACCGAGGAGCTGCAGATGTTCTCACAAGGGTTCTTACAACCTGCAATATAATGAATCACTACAATCTGTTCTCTAAATTTAATAAAACACTGCTTTACAACATGTTCCCTCGACGTAATAAATCAGTGCCAATTTGTTTCCTCGTTTAACATCGTTTCCTGGTATAACATTCGATCTGTTCTCTCAGTTTGACTTTTCTGACACTTCATTCTCTCCGTTTATTAAAGTGTTCTTTCATTTAATGATCTGCTCTCAGTGTAACCGTTTGGTCTTTCCGTTTAATAAATTGTTACCTCGGTTTTGCAATTCGTTCCCTCAACTTAATCATTTGTTCCTTTGGTTTATTAAATCATACGATCCGTTCTCGCGACGTAAACGTGTGTTTGTTCAGTTTTGCAGTTCGTTCTGTCGTTCATCCCCTCGGGTTAAGAGTCTGTTCTCACTGTTTGTTTATTATTTCATGAATGAGTTGATAAACAGAGTGAATGATTAAAGTCTCTAAATTTTATTTGTGTACATTGAACCTTTAGGGGAGAAGAACCATCTGAAAGTCAAGGACACGCTGAAGAGCAAACACACACACACACACACACACACACACACACACACACACACACACAGACAAATGAACATTTGAGGGATCTTTATTAAATAATCAAAAATGTCCACTCACTTAAT